>JARBWK010000006.1:31308626-31718569 GCA_030556195.1 Anolis apletophallus | reverse complement strand
ACAAGAAAGAGAAATTCTGAATAAAGCAGGTTTGGTACTTTTCCGAGCATAAAAAGTACAGTCAGAGAGTGATGCTACATACGTGTTAGCTCTGAAAAGTGGGTTTTGGTGCCAAGAATCAGGCAGGCACTTGCAATGAAAGACTAACACTGTGATTTAATGCTCTCTAATACACCCTGTGCCCGAGTTGTAGATAACATTAGGCTAGATGGGTGAATGCAGTACAGTTTGAGCTATGGAAAAGTTAATGCGAATGGAAACACCACTGCGCATGGCAAAGAGTCTGTCCTTCTCCGCTGCTGGCACGGAGCCTGGAAATAATGTTTCAATCAGGGAACAGAGAGACTCAGCATTGATAACTGCACTGTGTGAAAGAAATAACTTATAGATGGCTATTGTTCTCATTCTTAGGTATGACAAAGATGTGATGCTAATGAAAAAATGCACTGTTATTGGACTAATGAAATGTCATGTAAGCAACAGTAATCACCAGCCAATTATGATTGTTTTTATCCATGAAGAAGAGGTGGGCTTAACTGAAATGACTCCATTGGGGTATAAATGTCTTTGTATGAGATGTGACGGGGTTCCTTTGCCCCCGATTTGCAGCTGTGTTCTGCAGCAAAGGCCCACCAGCTGGTGCCAGAAATAAATCTTTTTTGATTTTCACCTACTTCACAGTTGTCGTGTGTTCTCCCTCATCCTAGAACCCGCGCGTACAAGCAGCTTTGGTAAAGTTAACTTGGTACTTGGAGTTCCATAACTCCTAGTCTGCTTCAACACCAGCTGGTGGGGTTGCCCACAGAACGTGCTGCGATAAGGGGCAAACGGCCCCGGTCATCCTTAACACAAAGCTTATATACCCATCATGGTGGCATCCACAAAAGCCAGCCCTTCTTCACAAACATTTCACAAACATCATTGGCTAGTGTTACAGATCATTTCATTAATCCAATAAAACATAACATTTCCATTTGCATCACATCTTAATCCCCTCCTATGTGTTAGAACAATGAGCATTTCTATGTTAGCCTTTCTCACAGTGCAACTATCAGTGGCTGGGACTCCTGTGTTCCCAGTTTGCAACATTTGGCTTCTGCAGACTCCTTGCCAGCAACGGAGGGGGCCAAACTCTCTGCTCATGCGCAGTTCTTACCCATTTGGCATTAAGGTAAACAAACCCCATGCTTTTGCACTGCTAGACCAATCTGAGCCTACGTTATCTTATGTTAGGCACGGGATGTACTTTGGCAAATCACAACATTGATTTGAAGCACCAATCACAGTGTTACATTCACGGAGCCTGTGCCTGCCTGATTCTTGGCACAGAAACCCACTTTTCTAAGCTCTACACGTGTGCAGCATCACTCTCTGACTGTACGCCTGTTGGAAAAGTACCAAACCACTTTAATATATTGTGTTCCCCTCAATATTGCACATATCAAACAGTATAAGGGATGCTAGGAAACACATTCATGAGTAGTGATTGTGCATGTAAACATCAAATACTTCGACCATAATTTCAATAATAAAGTCATAAATCATAGCAACAGTTGTCTCACTCATTAGTACATAATACAAGTCAGAATAAACATAGGTCTCGCGGCATCCCATTGATGTTATCCGGAACGCACCAAAACATGTAACTTTGGGTCTTCAAAAAGCACACTGGCGAAACGGGGTGGCCGACCAAACAGTCTCCTATCAACTCTTCCCCCTCTCCTGGGGTCTTTTTTGTGCGTTCCAGATAACATCAATGGGATGCCGCGTTAATTCACAAGGAGGCTGATGTATTGACTCCTCTTCGTACGCGTCCAACCCTCGGAGACGTCCTGGTGAACCTTTTTCCCCTCAATATAACCTTTGACGATCTTAGACTCTACTATATAGTGGACCCTATGGTGAACTATTACGCTATTTCTTCCTTCCTTGAGCCGCTTTGGTAATTTTCGTCATTTTGACTGAGGACTGATTCGGACTTTATATCCGGATAATGCGGATTATAATCATCATAGACTTATTTCTATGACTATTCCGTAAGGTTGTGAGACCTATGTTTATTCTGACTTGTATTATGTACTAATGAGTGAGACAACTGTTGCTATGATTTGATATATGACTTTATTATTGAAATTATGGTCAAAGTATTTGATGTTTACATGCACAATCGCTACTCATGAATGTGTTTCCTAGCATCCCTTATACTGTTTGATATGTGCAATATTGAGGGGAACACAATATATTTATAATTCTAATTCCATGAATTTTTGATAATATAGATATTTTGAACTCTTGAATATAATAGCTTCCCTTTTCCGTCTGTTGTAGTGTCTACTCAGCAGTAGTTCCATTGTTGTATAAGGATAGAATTGGGCCAAACTTCCCTCATGGAAACCCCATGGCCAACAGAAAATGCTGTGTTTTCAGATAGTCTTTGGCGACCCCTCTGACAGGTCCCCATGACCCCCCCCCCAGGGGTCCCAACCCCCAGGTTGAGAAATGCTGCCGTAGAGAGATGCCAAAGGAAAGAGCTCATTGTAAAGTGAAAGCAGTGATTATTCCTGGAGGCATTCCCAAACACTCACCCTCCATATTTCTACATCCACCCCTATGGATCTGGTGGGGGTCTAAGGATCTGTAAAACCAATGCCTCATACCATTTCAGAAATACAATTTGAAGCACAGCTGCTGCCACTACTTTGAAAACTGGAGGCAAAAGGCTTCCATTTTTGAAGGTTTTCGGTTGTTTGAGAAGGGAGGCTCAGCTCAAAGGTGGTTTTCCAAGATGAAATCCATGTGGAATTCTGAAATAGTTGCTAGGCAGACTTCTAAGCATCAAATCATGGTTCAAGGAGGCTATGGAGGGTTTTGCAGCATGGAGGGGGCTCAGACAGGGTTTTGAAGCTGATGCCGACAGCATGTTGAGTTTTGAGCCGATAAAGACAAACTTCAAGATTCAAAGAAGAATACCTACAGTCTTATACCTATAGTTTGGGAAGCTTGAGCAATAGAATATTAGAATTTAAGATATTTTTCTACTATGTTCAATAAACCTGTTTTTGTTTTATACTTCTCTGTCTCTCTAACCTGAATTTGGCTGCACATATCAAATTAGGAGTCTACTAAACATTAGAGACACGAGCCCACGTTTAAAGGGGTCACCCTGAGGCCAGTAACTCAATCCAGCAAGGGAATAATTGGGGGAACTAGAGCAAGGTGAGTGGCAGTATTGGCGTTTTGAGGCCAGCCTGGGTAAAGAGATCTGTCGCAGGAACAACCACAGCTTTTATACACTTGTCCAAATGCATTTCATATGTGTATAAAATGTATGATAAGCCTTTACTGTGTATAATTCTATACTAAGCCATAACTAAAAATATATAGTTGCCTATATTCCAAACAGACGAAGCATCAATGTTCCAGACACGATGAAGTTCTCCTAACTGCATTTCATTGACATTAGGTGTTATTGAAATAATAACAATGGCTTTATTTAGTACCTAGAATGGGTGTGGGCTGAATTTAGGAGATCAGAATCTCTTAAATATTAAGATCTGCTCAGTTGACAAATGCATACTGAAGGTGTGTTCTCACTGAAATAAAAGTTAAAATATAGCATTTAAAATACACACACACCCCAGGTTAATCTTCCAATTTTTTTCTGGAAGAAAGCACTGTGATGGCTATGGGAGTCATGCAGTTAACTGATTAAATTGTATGAGTCCATTTGTTTTCACTTGGTGGCCAGAAGCAAGGACAGGATGTCCGTTTAGTAAAGGTAAAGGTTTTCCCCAGACATTAAGTCCAGTCGTGTCTGACTCTGGGGGTTGGTGCTCATCTCCATTTCTAAGCGGTGGCCGGAGGGCCTTTGCACAGTTAAAACTTTTGCGCCAACTGCGACCATACCTCGTGAAGTCTGACTTGACCATGGTGGTCCACGCCTTGGTTAGCTTTACACTGGATGCACCCTATGTGGGGCTACCATTGAAGATGGCCCGGAAACTTCAACTTGTCCAATGATCAGCTACCTCTAGATTAATAACTGTGGCAAGTTACAGGGAGTGGTCAACCCCCCTGTTTAAAGAACTGCACTGGCTGCCATTATTTTCTGGCCCCAATTCAAGGCTCAGGTGATCACCTATAAAGCCCTAAACGGTTTGGAACCCGCCTACCTTTGTGACTGGATTTCCCTTCATGAACCAGCTCGAACCCTCCGCTCCTGGGGGGAGACCCTCTTGTCACCCCTGCCAGTCTCACACAAGGGAGAGGGCCTTCTCCTCTGTGGCCCCCTGACTCTGGAATGCCTTGCCAGGAGAGATTAGGAGAACCCCCACTTTGGAAATCTTTAAAAAAACACCTGAAAACCTGGCTTTTCCACTGTGCATTTGGAAAGTAGTTATTTAATTTTTTCCATTGCCTTCCTCAATGCCCCCGATTCTGGTCCACCCCCCCCCCCGAAAAGGATGCTACTCCGCTTACCTCACTCCGAGTTTTTAACATGTACCTGCGGCTCGCCCTGTCTTTGTGACTTTAGATATTCAGTTGTATGATAATAATTATTTTTATTTGTGTTATGTTGGGTTGTTGTTGGGGTTTTTTGCATTTACTGTTGATGTTTGATTTTTTATTGTAATTTGTTGTTTGTTTGGGCTTGGCCTCATGTGAGTCGCCCTGAGTCCCCATCGGGGAGAGGGAGCGGATTACAAATAAAGTTCATTATTATTTTTATTATTATTAAACCGAAGAGCCAGTGTTGTCTGTAGACATGTGGCCAGCATGACTGAATGGAGCGCCATTACCTTCCCGCTGGAGCTGTACCTATTCATTTACTCACATTTGCATGTTTTCCAACTGCTAGGTTTGGAGAAGCTGGGACTAACAGCGGGAACTAATCTTGCTCCCCGGATTTTAACCTGCAACCTTTCAGTCTGCAAGTTCAGCAGCTCAGCAGTTTAACCCACTGCACCATTGGGGGCTCAGGTGTCCATACAGTTCTGTAGAGATGTCTTATGAAGATATACACATATAAGGCACTAGATGTCGCTCTCTTACCACTGCCTTTTTAGAAACAACAAATCATGAATTATGAACAGAAGGATGCTGCTAATTCTGTTGTAGAATGTCTCATACTAGATCCGCTATTAAATACTAATCAAGCATCACTACAATCAATTAACTTTAGTTAGGATCAAGCTCAGTGGTCATTTATGTGACAGAAAAGTTGTGCTTTCATACTCAAATGTTGCAGAAGTTGCACTTTATATGAAGACTCCATTCAAAGTGTTTTAGGCAATACTTCAGAGGAAGAAACAGGAAAACCCACCCTCAATGAGTATTCCTTGCCTAAGTAAAAGCCTATGAAATGCACGGGATTGCCATAGGCAATTGGAAGGCGCGCACACACACATGGTGATTCTGTAATTGAATTGGTTTCAGGATGAAGTCTTTTCACGATATTATATTTGAGAGCATTTCTCTATGTATGTCTCCAGTTACACCTTCATTCAAGCTTGAACTTTCTATCAAACACCTTACCAATGATGTGGCCTAATCAAGGGAGAAGAGAAATTATTTTTGCTTGAGATTTATCGTTAATACAAACATCCTACTTTCATACACGTATATATCAATACAAATTCATTTGCCATTTCAAAATTCACACATTGAATTTTGCAATAGTTTGCTTATTTTTAAAAGCAAATAAAATACAATATGTCTATATTAAAGAGAAATGCTGAAATGGTTTCTTTTAATGGAATTACTTGAGAGGAGGGGGGGAGGGAGATATGATAAACAATATAAATAGATATTATAGAGATACAAATATTGGCCACAAAAATGTATGCCCTTAATGGGGAAGTGGATGTCAGTTATTTGATGCAATCTCTACTGTCTATTGATTGACAATGGCTTGCTAAATCAGAGACAGTCAAGTTGTAGTCACCTTAGCCAGTAGTTCCCAACCTTTGGTCCTTCAGGTGTTTTGGACTTTAGCTCCCACAATTCCTAAAAACTGGTAAGGTGTCTGGGATCTCTGGGAGTTGAAGTCCAAAACACCTGGAGGACCAAAGGCTGGAAACCACTGGTTAGGTGACAGTTGGAAATGATGGGATTTGCAGTCCATCAGCATCCGGAGAACCACTCTTGCTGAGTCAAGTGTGGTTCTTTCTCAGCACTTGTCACCTCATATCCCTTGATGGGATATGACAGATATTGAATCCTTGTATGTGTGTGTGTTTGTAAAGTCTTTTCCTACTGTGCTTTTCTTCCTCTGCAAAATGTTCTCACTCTGAAAATCGAACCTGATAGCAACCACAATGAATCCTCATGCCTATATTGCACTGTAGGGATTGAAGTAATGATCTGAACTTTCATTTGATAGGTTGCAGAATCTGCTTCTAAACTAGGACAGGCAGTTCTGGTTACTTGTTTGCTGCAAAGCTTCTTGCTTTTAAAAAATTGAAATCGTTTTGCAGATAATAAAAGACCAATACATATCCAAATAATTGGTCCATTATTCAAAATTCATAATTTTAAAATCCTCTGGATAGACTTTGTGGAAGACACTGTTCTTTAATATTATTTTAAATTCAGATGACACATTCAGCTGTTGAATTTCTTTTGGCAGGTCCTTTTAGAATCTAGAGGGAGCTAAAGAAAAAGTCATCTGGATGACTGCCATGCACAGAGTCCAGGCAAAATGGAGTGAACATCCCCCAGGGAACCTGAGTGAATGGGAGAGATTATACAGGAGGTGTGATCCTGGACCCAAATTATGTGTGGCTTTAAATTTAATACCCAATACTTTGTGCCTTGCCTAAAAACTAATTGGCAGCATTAAGCCTTAGAAAGGGTAGGCAAAGTCAACTAAAACAGATGGCAGACTTGCATGCTTCACCTCTGTGTCCTCTCAGTTCAGAACCTCACAGAGGCCAGATCCAGACAGGCCTTTATCCCAGGAGAATCCATGTTTAAAAAACATGGATTTTCCTGGAAGCCTGTCCACACCCACTCCAGAAAACATGCATTTTCTAGGGTGGGTGACCAGACGTTCTCTTGGGGCTAGCCCGAGAGACATGTGTGGAGGCCCTACCCCCAAACCCCCAGACCCCTTAGAAAAGTAATAAAAACTTACCCGTCCTCCATTACAAGCCATGGCCGACTCTCCCGGCCAGCTCCTCCCCCCTCTCTCCTGGCACATCATTTCTATAAGCCAGGAGAGCTGGCCAAGGCTTGTAATGGAGGACAGGTAAGATTTTATTACTTTTCTAAGAGGTCTGGGGGCTTGGGAGGGGGAGGGAGTGGGTATTCCCACAGTTTACAAAGCTTATTTAGCCCAGTAAACTGTGGGAATACTGAATATCTGCAGTCCAGAACTGAATATCTAATTAATTCACTACAGCGCAGGATTTTTCTGGTTTGTAGCGAATTAATTTGGGACTGTCCTGAATATTGTCTGGACAGCCCTTCCTTTATTGTGGCAGTTGAATGGAGAGGTCTGTTTGGAACTTCTTATTCACATTTGCTTCAACATGTATATAATCATAAAGTAGACCTCCCATAAGGTGGACCACTCTACTCCTATTCAGGTGACTATAAAAAGAAGCATGTCTTATCCTTCCCTAATCAGCACAAGGAAGTGAGGCATGGATTTGGTAGGTCTTATATTCATGGCCTCTGCATTACTAGAGATTGGTTTTGCTCCTTGGACGACAGCTCCCAAATTCTTCCAGCAAAGATGCAAGAGTCTCTTATAAGCGAGCCTCTGAATTTTGTTGAGAGTGTATAGCAATCACCTCATTTGCCCCTTGTTCTAGAAAACGTCTAGAGAAACTAATTATTTTTGGAGCCTCTCTAAATTACTTTTCATAGAATATAGCATTTGGATTGAGACTTCCTTGAGCTTTCTCTTTTAGTTTTATTATACTCCATCGCCCAAGTGGTGACATCAGCCAAGATGAGAATGGTTCTATAGTATCACTATTTATTATTACATAATAATCCTATATAATCCTTTCCATTTTTTCTGTTCCCTGAGAGTTTTTTTATGAGATTCCTCTGGCTGTGATGACATGTTTTGGTGCCTGTACCACCCACATCTACAACATGTGCTTGTAATACACCAAGATGGTATTGCATAGTATTGTACCATTAATCACCAGTAACTTGTTTGCAGTCACATTCTTGGTGGATTTAAATACAGTTTAGCAGTGCCAAGAATTGTTTTACAGACATTCCCAACATAGGCAAGACTGAGTATTGATCTCTTATCACAGCTGCATTTTCCAGAGCTTGAGAAAGCTATTCCTTGGCCTAAAGTTCTTAAATTCCTACAGTCTGCTTAGAAATGGGAGTTGTGATCTAGAAGGTCATTTTTCCAAGTAGTAGACTAACAATAACTGAGAATGGGACTCACCATCTAAAATAGCATGTTGACAATATGTGGAGAGAAGTTTGGATTAGACTTTTTAGAGAATCTCAGTCATTCTGCTAACATCTATTAAAAATAAGGTATACCCTCAGAAATTGTAATTGTTCAGGTTGAGATCACTTTCTCATGGGATGGAATAATGAGTGAAGCCATGAGTTAAAATATAGAAATACCTAAGGTCATATTGGTTTAAGTTAAAGCAAACAACGAATATGGATTAACTCCAACTTTCAGTCAAATCATGCAGTCTTTGCATTGACTCCTATCTCTCAGATTTTGAAGTGGCATAGTTGGAAAATATGACCAACTGGCTATGGAACTACAGAAGCTGTTGTCTTCAGAAGTAATTTTTTTAACATCTACTTCTATTGACCTTTTGAATAGCCAATAGCTCCAATTTAGCCAAAGTCTTAAGACTTTCCTTGGTTTTGTTCTTTTACACATCCCTTTCACTGTGGTGGTACAATGGGTTAAACTGCTGTGCTGCTGAATTTGCTGATCAAAAGAATGCCGGTTCAAATCCTGGGAGCAGGGTGAACTCTCGCGGTTAGCCCCAGCTTCTGTCAACCTAGCAGTCGAAAAGCATGCAGATGTGAGTAGATCAATTGGTACCGCTATGGTGGGAAGATAACGACACTCCATGCAGTCATGCCGACCACGTGACCGTGGAGATATCTACAGACAATGCCGGCTCTTCGGCTTAGAAATGCAGATAGGCACCAACCCCCAGAGTTGAACACAACTAGACTTAATGTCAGGGGAAAACCTTTACCTTTACCCTTCACACATGTTGGCTATGCCAGCCTTTCTCCAAAGAAGGAAAACTTTGCAGCAAATTCCTCAAAGTTATGAGAAAAATGTCAGGGTGAGAAAGGGAAACTCCTTTTCCAGAGCTTTGAAAAGTTACTGGCTTAAACTGTATCTCCCAGAATCCCCAATGGTTAGTTTCTGGGAGTTGTAATCTAAACAAAAAACTTTTCCAAGTTCTGACTGATGCTACCAGATCCTATGTTTTTGTCAGGGACCATGGCTCCATCTATTGGGTGCCAACATTACATCACTGTCAGCGTCTTTCTTATTTTATACAAAGCATAAGAACTCATAAGAAGGACCTGTTATCATGCTTACTCTTTTCAAGATGTAGATGTAGTGGTTTGAGCATTGAAGCACAACTCTGGGGAGCAGAGATTGATTCCCCACTCAGCCAGGGAAGCCCACTAGGTGACTTTGGAGAGTTAGATTGTCTTAGCCTCAGAAAACCTTGAAGGCAAACAACAACAACAACAACAACATTATGCAATTTTTGCTTCCTACTAAATAAGAGGAATAACTGACCAAACAAGGTAGAAGGGTACATATAGAAGTACCACTCTCTGCCAGAAACTAGCTTCTCTTAAAGCCTTACAATCTACAACTTGTCCAAAAATCTTCCCCAGAGTTCTACTGTAGTGCATTTCAGTTCCAGAAACAGTTCTGCAAAGAAAGCAGTATGTATGTCCAACAGCTGTTTTCTGTTAATAGGTTCCTTTTTTTAAAAAAACACCCTACATTTATAGTGATTTTTAAAGAAAAAAGCTACAAGTCGATGTATGTAAAAGCAGAAACTACACGTAGATATATTTCTGTTTGCAATTGCATGTCCATGCTGGAGAAAGATGAGCAGCCTGAGACATCCTAGAGAATTGGGGCATGTCCTGTATACGGGATTAAGCTGATCTCTGTTTTAGAGCCATTCATTTGGAAGCTGGATGAAAGATACCTATTAGGCATGATAACAAATCGAAAAATGGCGATTCTAAAATCAAATGGGGGGGGGATTTTTTTTTGATTAGTATATCAAAGACTTACAAAAAATTCCCAAAATTTTCGGAAATGTAACTTAAGTACTAACGAAATTCGTTAGAAATTCGTATGCCAGAGCATGCGCTTTCCAGATGGTTTTGGCCTACAACTCCCAGAAATCCTAACAGCTGGTAAATTGGCTGGGATTTCTGGGAGTTGTAGGCCAAAACTTGAATAAACCACACTGAATTCTAGATGGGACTCTCCAAATAGGAAGGAGGGAGGGAAGGAGGAAGGGAGGGAGGGAGGGGGTTTTCTATTCTTGGAAGCAGCAAAGAAAAGGAGGAGGAGCCCCCTCGCTCCTCGCTGCCTCTCTCACCCCGATCCTGAGGGAGCGAGGGCCCAAGTTTGCCCAGGCTGAGAGGAAAAGGAAGAGGCCTGAGGCTGTGAGGAATGGTGGGAGTTGAAGTCCAAAACACGTACCTGGAGGGCTGAAGCTGGTCCCTGCGATGGGGCAAGGCAGCAGAGCAACGGGGAAGAGAAGCATCTGAGAGAGCGCCGGGAGAGAGAGGAGAAGCGTGTGTGTGTGTGTGTGTGTGTGTGTGAAGCAGGCCCCTGCAATGGGGCATGCATGGCAGCAGAGCAACGGGGAAGAGAAGGAGGGGGAAGCCTGGGGTGAGAGGAGAGGCGTGCGCGCGTGTGTGTGTGAATCAGGCCCCTGCGATGGGGCATGCATGGCAGCAGAGCAACGGGGAAGAGAAGGAGGGGGGGAAGCCTGGAGAGAGAGGAGAAGCGTGCACGCGTGTGTGTTTGTGTGAATCACTTTCCAGAATGCATTGCCTCTACCTAGCAGCAGCGTCACTTCCAGTTCCCCATAGAAATGCGGGAAAAAGAAGAAGCTGAATGAAGGCGGGAAGGAAATGAGCGGGAGAAGACAGGGAGAAGTGAGTAGTACAATAATTAATTAATTAAGAATTAAGAATTTCTAACGATCCTAACGCAAATTGTTGGCCTCACGGACCGTAAAAGGAAGTCTACTTCCTGGTTCGGGGCAGCGATCCGTAAAACAACAAAAGTCCCATTAATTACGGATTTCTAACGAATCAATTAGATTTCCGTTTCAATTTTAGCATGCCTAATACCTATGAGTGCCAGGCAGGAATCCATCACAATCCCCATAAAAAAATAACCAGACTAACTCAGAATGACCGTAATGCCACAAATAAACAAATGGGTTGATTTAGTTGTCTGTCAGTCGTATGGGGGTGGAAGGAAGAAACAGATATCAAGACAGGAGAGGACCAAGTTCAATTAAGCTGCAGCAGAAAATCAGAAGGGTCAGAAGAAAACAGAGCAACGTGGAGAAAGAAATTAAGTTCCAAATAATGGTGTTTGGTGGGTACCATGTGAGTGAGTGGCTAATTTGCTTGACAGAATTTTAATGTAGTTAAACAAGGTGTTTCACTCCATCTCTTGTAAAAGTCTAGAGGCTTGGTTAAACCCTTTAAAATACAGATTTATAATGCTAAAAAGAGAAGTGTACTAATTGTGGCTGTTTTTGCATTCTTTGGATGTATCTACACTGTAGAATTAACACCATTTTAACTTTCATGACTCAATGTTATAAAATCTTGGGAGCTGTAGTTTTACAAGTTCTTTAGTCTTCTCTACCAAAAATGTTAGTGACTCACCAAACTACAAATTCCAGGATTCCATAGCATTGAGCCTTGACAGTTTAAGTAGTGTCAAACTGCATTAATTCTAAAGTGTATATCGGGGGTCCTCACACTTCTTAAACAGAGGGACAGTTCACAATCCCTTAGACCAGTGGTTTTCAAACTGTGCTCCAGGGAGCCCTTAGGGCTCTGCAAAGCATACTGAAGGACACAGTGGTTCCTTCCTCTCCTCCCCCCTACTGTCAGATTATTGCATTTTGAATAGCAATTCATGAGTCAGCACAAGATGTATTTTCTGCACATGTGACATGTTTGACACCAGATGGCGCTGTCTCAAGACTGATGAATGGAATGTTGAGGATTTGTCAGTTAAGATTTGTCAGTTGGGAATTGTCCGTTGAAGAGGACAGTTAGGATTAAATATTTGTGAGGAAAGGATGTTTAGGAAGGTAGCTGTAATTGCTGTTGTTTTTCCATGCTTAGCTTGTTATTGTTAAATTCAATTCAATACAAAGTTATATTTTTACCTTGTGAATTGAATGAGAGTGTCATTATTCACACGAACAGAGACTGGAGTATTTGGGCCGATGGGGAATTAACATTCTATATTTCTGTTGCCTATTCCGCTGTGGCATAAATACTGTGACGCCGAAGAGGTTATGGGCCCAGATCCCAGAACCCAGAACACAGAATCCAGAATTGCAGAGGCACAGAGATACTACATAACCCATAATTCATAGAAAAAGTTTTTGAATAACACTAGAAATTGCAGCAGAAGTCGCTGTTTACCTCAGTGTTAGAGAAAAAAAGCTGAAGTGAATTTTTGCCAGGAGCATCTGTAGTGTGAAGAAAGATGGCATTATTTGGAGCACAGCATCATTTAGAAAAACTCAGAGGCAGCTCAAATTATTTAATATGGGCTACCAAAGTGCGAGCAGTTTTGGCAAAGGAGGAGCTGTTATCCTGCTTAACACATCGACCTATTTCTGATGCAGAAAGGTTGAAAGATGGCAAGGCAAGGGCTACCATCATCCTGTCAGTTGACGATAGGAACCTCACATATTTAGCTCTGGAAGAAACAGCCGCTGACTGTTGGAAAAGGCTTGAAAAGCTGTATCAGCAGGCTACTGGAGGCTCAAAAGTTTTATTGAGCAGAGAACTGTTTTCACTGAAGCTTCTGTCAATGGAAGATTGTGCCAGAGAGACTCATTTGAGTAAAATGCTGAGCCTATTTAATGATTTAGCAGCAAGGGGCACCAATTTTACAGAAGATCAGAGAGGCTTAATTCTACTAAGCAGTTTGGGGCAGAGCTACAACTCATTCATTGACTCCATGCAATCTGTGAAAGAAGAGGACATCAACTTTGACTTAGTTTCGACTAGATTGGAGAACTGGGCTTGTTACAGAAGAAATGCCCAGCAACTTTCAACGGAGAAGACGGTCAACAAAGGCTTCAATATGAAGAGGAAAGAGACAATCCAGTGTGACATCATCTGTTACATTTGTAATAAAAGAGGACACAAAGCTAGACAATGTCATCAGAACAAGTTTAAGAAGAGTGAATCAGCACAGAGCAAGAAAGAACAGATCAACAATTCAAGAAAAGACTCTGATTCAGGCTGTCTGTTGATGAGTTTACAATGTAACAATGATTTTATTCCTCAGGTACCCTGGATTATTGACTCTGGGAGTGCAAAGAGTTTTGTTAAGGATAGTAAATTGTTAGCAGAGAAGGAACCTTTATCTGGTTCTATGCAAAGTTGTGTGAGTCTAGCCAATGGTCAAAGGTGCAAGGTTTTAACAAAGGGAGAAGTTGAAATTGGTCAACTTAGTCTAAAGTTAGACAATGTTTATTTAGTTCCTGAGCTAGAACACAATGTTCTAGGGTGAAACAACTTGCAGACCATGGTTTATCCATTGTGTTTGAAGGGGAGTTATGTAAAATGAGTAATAAAAATACAGGTATGTATAAGGAAGTAAAATTTCAAAATGGTTTCTATAGAATGAATGCTAGTAATAAAATGTCTACAAATAGTATTCAGAGTTTGAAGGGAAACCTCTGCATGGTGACAGATGTCTGCACATGCTACACAGGAAGTTTGGCCACATGAACTATAATATGATTAGAAAGACTGCACAGCTAGTAGGCATTCAAATACCAGAATGCAGAAATTATTTAGAGTGTGCTGTCTGTAACAAAACAAAGTTAAAGGCTTATCCTGTTGCCAAAAGGAGTGATAGAGTAACAACTAAGTTACAGTTAGTGCACATGGATCTAGCTGGACCTTTTCCAAAGAGTATTGAGGGAATGTATTTCTACTAGTAATAGTAGATGATAGGTCTCGATTTGGTTTCGTTTACCCTCTGAAAGGTAAATTTCAGGTGTATGAAAAATTTATTGAATGGTACAATTTTGTGAAGAACCAATTTCCTGATTTGACTGTTAAACAAGTTCAATCTGATAGAGGAGGTGAATTTGTGAATGAAAGACTTAAGAATTTTTTAAGGATAAAGGAATTTGGCATAGGAAAACAAATCCGTGTGTATCAAAAGAAAATGGAATTGCGGAGCGTCGCTTAGGTGTAATTCAAACCATGGTAAAATCAATGCTTGAGGATGCACAAATGTCCAAAGGTTTTTGGGCAGAAGCAGCTAACACTGCCAATTACGTGCTGAATAGGTTATGGACCTCAAGTGTAAATGAAATCCCATTCTATTTGTTTTATGGAAGACATCCAAAGGTGGATCATTTTCAAGTATTTGGTGCGCATGCAAATGTCTTAATTCCTATACAGCAAAGAGACAAAAGAGATCAGCATTGGGTAAAGATGCAATTTATTGGATATGAAGGTGGAACGAAAGGCTATAGATTCTGGAATGGCTCTTCTCCAGGGAAGAAGATCACAGTCTCCAGATCTGTAAAGTTCGAAAATAATACTCATTGGGATAGAATTCATGCGAACACTGAAGTGTTCATAACCCCAAGTGTTTCTAGAGTAAAGAATGAATCTGAAGTTGTAGAGGTATTAGATGAGGCAAATGTGGAAGAAAGCAAGGAACAATCTGAAGAAAGTAATTTTCATGATTTTTGCGCCACAAACTCTGACTTAGTGTCCAAATCTGTAACAGAGGTTGATGGACATTGTCAAGAGGAGATTAGGGATGTGGAGGAGACTAAGGATGAGATTCCTAGGAGATCCACACGTATCACTAAAGGAATTCCACCAGCCAAGTACCAAGTCACGCAAATAGGAAGTATAGAGTGGAAAGATCCTAATTCTTACGCTGAAGCATTGCGTAGACCGAAAAATGAACGTGATTGTTGGGTAAAAGCAATGAAGAAGGAATTTGATTCACTTCATTCTTTAAATGTTTTAGAACAAGCAAATGTAACCAAAGATGTAAAGGTAATTGGTTGCAAGTGGGTATTTAAAAGGAAAACACAAGTTGATGGTTCATTATTGTACAAAGCAAGATTGGTTGCACAAGGTTTTGGTCAAATTTACAATCAAAATTATGATGAGGTATATGCTCCAACGATTAGACCTGAAACAATTAGGACTGCTTTAGGCATCGGTGTGCAAAGAAAGTATGTTATAAGGCACTTTGACATTGCCACAGCTTATTTAAACGCAGAGCTGACTGACAATGTATATATGAGAGCAATACCTGGTTTTGAAAAAGATACTCCAACTGGTGTGTATCGACTACGGAAAGCATTATACGGGCTAAAGCAAGCAGCGAGATGCTGGAACCAGTGTATAGACGAAAAGTTAAAGGGTCTTGGCTTCGAAAGAAGCAGTGTAGATACATGTCTATATAAGAAAGGAAAAGAGTCTAAAAAGCAAACATTTGTTTTGGTGTTTGTCGATGATCTCTTAGTACTAGCACCATCCGAAAGGGATGTGGAACAAGTTTTCAAGGGACTAAACTCAAGTATGACTGTAAAAGATCTTGGAGAAGTCCGGAAATACTTAGGCGTAAATGTAACTAGAACTGAAAAAGATATTTGTCTAGATCAAAAAGACAAAATTTTTGAGTTACTTGAGAGAACAAGATTGACTCTGTGTAAAACAGTAGCAACTCCAATGGTACCAGATTTTTTAAAGCTTGATAGAGGTGAAATGTTTGTCAATCAAACATTGTATAGATCAGTGGTTGGGAGCCTCTTGTATTTGGCAAATTGGACTAGGCCTGACATCGCCTATGCCACTAATGTACTAAGCAGGAGAGTGAATGAACCAACGTTGACTGATTGGCAAGCTGTAAAACGAGTGTTAAGATATTTGAAAGGAACATGTGACAAAAAGCTAAAAATTTGTCCAAAAGAAAGCGGTATGAAGGGGTTTGCAGACGCAAGTTTTGGTGACAACGAACAAAACTTGTCATGTTCCGGGTATCTAATTAGTTTTAATGGGATACAAGTGACATGGAAATCTCGTAAACAGTCACACGTTTGTTTATCCACGGCAGAAGCCGAATTTTCTGCTTTGTCTGACTGTTGTACAGAACTAGAGTGGATAAAGGCTCTAGTAAACGAGTTCCAAAGTTTTGAAGATAAGATATCTTTATTTACTGATTCTCAATCTTGTATAGCAATATCAAATGCTGAAGGATTAAAGCAGAGAACAAAATATATTGGGGTAAGGTACCAAAATGTTAGAAAGTTAGTACAGGATGGTTTTATTAATCCTGTGTATGTCCAGTCAGATGAGAATATGGCTGATATGTTTACAAAATCATTGACTAATTGTAAATTAAATGTATTTTGTAAGAAGATATTGTTATTATAAGTAATGTGTGTACTTGTGTTGCTCATGAAGGAGGAGTGTCAGATTATTGCATTTTGAATGGCAATTCATGAGTCAGCACAAGATGTATTTTCTGCAGTGTGACATGTTTGACACCAGATGGCGCTGTCTCAAGACTGATGAATGGAATGTTGAGGATTTGTCAGTTAAGATTTGTCAGTTGGGAATTGTCCGTTGAAGAGGACAGTTAGGATTAAATATTTGTGAGGAAAGGATGTTTAGGAAGGTAGCTGTAATTGCTGTTGTTTTTCCATGCTTAGCTTGTTATTGTTAAATTCAATTCAATACAAAGTTATATTTTTACCTTGTGAATTGAATGAGAGTGTCATTATTCACACGAACAGAGACTGGAGGTTTTTTGGGCCGATGGGGAATTAAACATTCTATATTTCTGTTGCCTATTCCGCTGTGGCATAAATACTCGACGCCGAAGATCCAAAGTGCTCAGTAGCTGAAAAATTTTAGGGACCAATGCATTAAACTTTAGGGCAGGTAAATGACCTTTGAGGTTTGCGTCTGGCCTGTGGGTCTTAGTATGGGGACCCCTGGTGTATATGCACAATTTGTCACCTCTAAAGATCCCAAACCACCCTTTTCTGGCCCAGCTTGGGAATGAATTGTCTCCTGAGAGCACCAGGAGAAGAGGGGGGGGGGGGAGTTGAACGGGTCCACACTACACAAACACAACAATGAAAATACTTATTTTTCAAAAACACTTCCATACACTTTTGGATTTTTTCCTTTTGTTTTTCATATTTTGGCAGTCTTTGATTGTGCCATGGACAAGCTAATTCCTTCTGGATCGACCAAAGTTTTTACACCCTTTCTTGGGAGTACATCCTTCTAAATTCAACTGCTGTTGTCAGCTTCTTTGCATTATCACAGGTTACGTTCTTAGCACTAGCTAAGAAAAACTTAGCACTACTATAGGATCTTTTCTGGCAAGTTCCAGCGCTTCATTCTCTCCATTTATACACATCCTTTGTTTCCTTTCAAATAAAAGGTCAAGAAAATGGATTGATGTCAAACCTGAAATTGTTTCTCAAGGCCTGGTGCTACTTAGTTGGCTGAGAATTTGATAACATATTGCTTTCAATGATAGGAATAGGTGGCTGCTGTCTAGAAAGGAAACAGAGAAGTGACTTCAATTATGGGTGTGTGCAGACTCCCTCAGTTTATGTTTAAAAGTACCATATTAGTTTGGGGTTTGGCTTTTTTAAAAAGCGTCCCTGGGAACTAAATGTATAGTGATTAAAAGCACATGTTGCTAAATTGATGTCCTGGAAAAATTCCCAACTGCCTTAATGTCATGCAGCCTAATTTAATTCTCACTAATCGTAGCATTTGCCAAAAGCCACGATGGTTTGTGTGAGGGATGGCGGTGGCAGCTGAGAGCTGTGTAGGTTTACCTCAGCCATTTAAATAATTGCCTTTTCTCCCAATGATTCATAGGAAGTGCCTTATCATTGGTGAAAGACCCCTCGCAGTGAAACATTGAGACATTTGTCACAGTCAACACAGTGCCATGGCATCTTTGGAGACTTTCATTGTGACTCCCTTCTTAACAAAGATGATTTGTGACATTTAGTGTATCCTACAGGGACAACATCATGGCTTGTCATTGAAGTGATTCAGATGTCTAGAAAGAGAACAGTCTGCTCAGCAAGATATTGCAAATTTGTGGGAAGGAAAAATAAAATTGGCCAATTGGGCCTTCATAGGTTGGGAGAGGATAGATTATATGGCAGAACATTTACAATAAAGCCAGAGACCCAAAGATGACCACTGCGAACATAATCAACCTTTCTTCACTTCTTGCTATAACTCTGTGGTTTAAAAACCTGGACAATAAGAGGATTCCCAGCAGCCTGGAACACACTTTTTGCAGTGCCTGGAGGAGCTGCAGGAGAAAAATGATAATATCAGATTGCTTGGAAACAGAAGGATCCAGCATGAAGTGTGGGACTGAGCAACTGGAATAGGTCTGCTGATGGTTTTCTAGCCCTACAAATTTCCATGAACCTCTGCCTGCATGTGTGCCCATCTTCACTCCACCCACCCATCGATTAAAATATTTCATTCCTGCTCTCTGCTTTGAGACCTCTGACATAATATAATTAAAGTAATATATAATTAGCCCTCCACACTTACAGGTTTACCTTTTGCAAATTTGATTAATATATTATCTCTAGGAATTTCTAGGCGCCTCACAATGACTCTATGGACAATGTCTGCTAGAATCACGCTTGCATATCTCATCCCAAAATACTAAAAAAGGTTTTTAATGCTTTGATAATGCTAATATTTTTCACATAGGTAGACCATCTATACTTTGATATTATGTCCTCCTTCCAAATACATGTAACTCAGTTATTTATTTATTTATTGTGTCAGAAGCAAATTGAGAATACAGTTATAATGTATAGAAAAACTACAAAGAAAGTTATAAACTTGGCGTTATACTAAATTTCCTTTGACCAGGAGCTGTCCACTTGGCGTGCCTCTGGTGTTGCTGTAAGAACGTCCTTCATTGTGCATGTGGCAGGGCTCAGGCTGCATTGTAGTAAGTGGTCCATGGTTTGCTCTTCTCTACACTTGCATGTCATGGACTCCACTATCTCATCGGGTCTCAGCCACTGATTGACTTTCGGGTTTTAGGCTGCCACTTTCAGACTCTTGCTTGTTCCTGCGAGTATCTCTGTAGATCTTAGGAAGCTATTTCTTGATTTAAGATGTTGGCATGCTGGCTGGTATAAGAACAGATGGGCCGAAGATGTCAATGCCTTGTTCCTTTCATTACTGGCTGCTACATTTTGACGGATGCCAGGTGGTGCAAAACCAGCTAAACGGTATAATTTATCCAGTGGTGTGGGGCGTAGACATCCCGCGATAATGTGGCAGGTCTCATTAAGAGCCACATCCACTGTTTTCAGCAGCAGAGTAGCAAAGTGCAAGGACGTCTTCACTATGCTTGGTTTTGATCCCCAGGTTGTCGCAGTCAGCTTTTGCATGATATTATTTCGGGCACCCACTTTTTGCTTGATTTTCAAGCAGTGCTTCTAATAAGTCAGTGCACAGTCCAGAGTAACTCCCAGATATTTTGGTGTGATGCAATGTTCCAGTGGGATTCCTTCAGCATGCAACCAAACAAACAAACATATAGTTGATAAAATATAGTTAAAACAAACAAAAATCAACATAAAATATAATTTACCTAGTTAGAAATATTCCAGAACCTACCTAAAAGCTCTCTGGCTGCAAGGAGGGTGCCATGCTAACCTGTGCTCTTCAGGGAGGGAAATCCAGACTCTTGGGGAAAGATCTCAGGAGAACACGTTGTGAACTGAAAGAAGGGTATCTCCTGAGATCTCAGGATCTGTGCAGACTCATATGGAGACATATGGCCTTTCAGACAGCTTGAATATTCAGACTTTATAGGTCATAATCAGTTGGTCTGGAAACAGGTGAGAAGTCACTCATGAGGAGAAGCTGAGTTGTTATAAATCTTATAACTAGCCCCAGTTAATACTCTAACTGCAGCACTTTGTACCAACTGAAGTTTCCAAAAACTCTTCAAAAGCAGCCTCACATAGAGCAAATTACAGTAATAAACAGTGCTGCTTCCTATGCGCGCACACACTTTTGCAACTCTTCGATTTGTTGGTTTTATAACTTTTTGAATTGATGGCATCCTTTTTCCCCAGCCGCTCATCCCAGATGTGTGAGGAAAACTGTAACTGCAATGCTTAGTGAGAACAGAAATATACTCAGCAAATTGGAGTCCATCCAGCCTTAGTCATGCTTATAACAGTCTCTTTGACATTTATGGGGATTAAGTTAGTCATGACTAACTTCCCCCATTGATTTTAGTGTGCTTGCCTTAAGCATCACTAAGGCTGGATCCAATTTATTGTCAAAGACTCTATTATTCTTACCATTCCTTCAAGGGCCCAAGTTGTTCTTGACTATAATGAAGAATCCTTCCTTTTTATACTTTGGCAGGCTCTGATCTTCAGGAGATTCCTTTTTAATAGGTGCCTGCAATAAATAGTATAGATCCTGATGGGATTATTAAAGTGGAAATGGGCTGAGAACAAGTGTCCTAAAACCATCATTTTAAAACAAAATATTAGGAGAAATATGCAGCTGGACCATATTATGCTGTATAAGATATGGGAAATTTCTGGATTTTCCATTCATTCTGGGCAACTAATAACAGTAGAAATTGCAAACAAAGTAGTATATGGGGTGAGAACTAAAAAGGTCTTGCACAAAGAACTAACTGGTCACTTCCATCTGAGAACCACAATTGTACATTAACCAAGGTATTTTTAAGGGGGGAAACCCATTGTCTCGATTTCCAGTAAATCAGATGCAATAACCACTTTGGTTTACCCTCTTAAAACATTTTAAGAGTCCTTGGGGAGATGCCAAAAACACTGATCTTGTATCATTAAGCTAAGCACTGGCATCTGTTTGACATCTACACTCCTTGTCAAGTGAATTTAATTTGCAAGCCATGTTTGACAATGTTACAGTAGCATCATCTTTTAAACTCAACAGGGGCAGAGGTTGGTTGAGTAGGTCAGTGGATTATTTAATCTGACAAATGCTTCTCTTTATATATCTTGCCATTGGTGTCCAGTAGTGCATTCAGGGTAAGAGTTTTGGAACGGTGGTATAAGTGTGCAATTATTTATTTATTTATTTCCAGCATTTCTTTCTTGTCCTTCTAACCCCCCCCCCCCCAACACTCAGGATGGCTTGCACTTGGCAACAATTCGATGCCACAACATATAGACAAATACAACAATAAAACAACAAATTAAAACAATAGATAGTACATTAAATTTAAAACAATTAAAAGCATTACTGTCAACCATATAACCATTCCAGTCCAATTCCTCATCTAAAGTGCTGTTATGCCTGTTGTCCAGAAGCCTGGTCCCAGAACCATGATTTCAATTAATTCAGTGGAATGATCTAGAGGCCCTGCAAATGCCACTGGACTAGCATACTCTGTCTTAAAACAGGAGATAGATAGATATTCATAATAAAATGTAAATATCACCATCCAAGGTACACAGTTGGAGATGAAAGCCATTGAGCTCAGTTGAAAATAAACTAATTGTGTTGCTATTTGTGTCCAGTTGACCCCATTCTTATGGTTCGCTGCTTCAATTGGGAACTGGAATTGAACTGCAGGATACACAGCTCTGTTATTAAGTAGAAAGCAAAAACTCAGGATTTGTTGAGTCTAAACCCTTGCATGACTAGCCAGGCCATGCTTAGCCCCCCCAGCCCAACTTTCAAATTACACCCACAGAAATGTGCAAAACTCAAAATGTATAACCTTTGAAAAATGTACACAAGCACAACAGGGACTGTATGTACTTTAAAGATATGTATTATATATTAGAGTGTGGCTAAGTTAAACTGTGGACCTCAAATCACTGGATAAGGACATTATGGTGTATTTACCATGGGCCTTGTAAGATAAATTCTGCTTTTAAAAAGAACATAAATGGTATAAGTACCAGATGCCTTGTTAAGAGTAAAAAAAATGCCTATAAAAGCAACGTAATGTCTATTTAAAAGAATGTGCCTAGACTGGAAATGTCTATGTGATGCAATGAAGCTCCATAAGGACTGTATGAATGTACAGATGATGAAAATATAAACTTGTATGGATGTTTTGTTAAATGCAGAGTGACAAGCATAAGGAATAAACCTGCAGTCTCTTAAAAAGACAGATGCCTGTTTCAAATGCAAGTCAGATTAGCAGAAAAATGTGACTGAGGATACTTCACATCCTATATGAACTATCCTTGGAATAGAGTGACATTCCTCCACTGCTATTTAATAAGGCCATGCCACAATAACTATAAAAGTAAGAAAAGATTAACAGTTACATTAAAGGGGGAATGGATTTGTTCCCCATTAATTTTCAATCATAACATATCTTCATTCCTGGGGAAGGAATTAATTGTAAGTACCTCATATCCCTATTCTGGATTCATAAATTGAAGATTCCCATGTTATTCCCATTTCAAATCTGGTGGTATCTTATACAGTTATGTTCTAATTACCAGTTTAAGCTCTAGAATATTTTATGTATTACCTCTTATAACTTTTGTTCTCCTTGCACCAAATCCAAGTTATGGCAGCATTGTGTATTGTGAATGGAATTTGAACCAAATTCAAACCAGTATCTTACAAGACCAGAAAAAGAAATTGCTCTAAATAATCCCATATCCCTATTTTAGCTGTTTCTGCTGTATGGTAAAGATTAGTATTTGATTCAGATCATTTGATTCAATTCAAATACCATTCTGAACACCTTCTAGTCATTGATAGTTTTGCTTCATTGCATTTTACAAGATCTGTGCTACAGCAAAAGTAAAATGGATGTGAAGAGATTTTCTAATAGACTTTGGTGTAGTAATGGATCTATAGTTTGACTCCTTACTGCAGTGTTTCCCAACCAGTGTGCCGGGGCACACTAGTGTGCCATGAGCGATCATCAGGTGTGCCATGGGAAATTGGAACCGGGGGGGGGAGTCTAGTGTGTTAAAGTATAAAAACCCTAAGAAACCTACCTCGATAAAGGCACAAAATTACAAACACTCCCCCTCCCCACCCGTTGTCTACTTGGTCTCTCCCTCTCCATGCATTGGGAAGGCCCGCCTCCCTTTCCCAAAGTAGAGACCTCCTCTTGCCTCCTGGTGGTTCTGTGTGGGAAGTTTGGCCCAGTTCTATCATTGGTGGGGTTCAGAATGCTCTTTGATTGTAGGGGAACTATACATCCCAGCAACTACAACTCCTAAATGTCAAGGTCTATTTCCCCTGAACTCCATCTGCATTCATATTTGGGCATATTGAGTATTCATGCCAAGTTTGGTCCTGATCCAACATTGTTTGAGTCCACAGTGCTCTCTGGATATAGGGGAACTACAACTCCAAAACTCAAGGTCAATGCCCACCAAACTCTTATAGCAATTTCTCTTTGTTATGGGAGTTCTGTGTGGGAAGTTTGTGTCTTTCTGCCATTCCTGCCAGGATATCTATGTTGAGTTCATTGAAACAGGCCCAGGTTTCACACTGAGTGTATAAATCCCTTTTTAAAAACATATTAACTATATGTATTACTGTGTTAGAGTGTCATTTTGTGTCATTTTGGTTGGTGGTGTGCCCCAGGATTTTGCAAATGTAAAAAGTGTGCCACAGCTCAAAAAAGGTTGGGAAACACTGCCTTACTGCATGTGTAACAACATTTTTAAAGTATTCCTTACTCAGATTAGCAGCTTTCAACTAGGATGCTTTTGTTTTCATAGAACAATATCTCAAATGTTAACAATGTGCTGTGAATGTAAAGTGCCGCTCTTTCCCATTTTGTCTCCAGAATTCTGATATTACAATATCTTTTGCACTGCTTCACTTCAGTAACAGTTTAACATCCTATCAAATGCTGAGATTTTCAGTATGTATCAAGGATTCTCGGCCAGAGGTCTACTGCCTCTTCCAATTAAAAATCTCATGATTCCTTAAATGACATAAAAGTGCTATAATGGTCCAATGTGAAAGTTGTCTTCATCCTAGTAAGTTGAAGGAATCCACGGAGGCTACTGGTGGGAAAAGGAGACACTGAGTGTACACCCATGTCAAATAGAAGTTGCTCCTGGACATCCAGATAATGTCCAAGGACTTCCAGTTGGTAACACTGGGTAAAATTGGTTAATCTGGTTTTACCTTGAATTAGGAAAAATTGAGGAATGCTTCAGAGTTTCGACAAAACTCTGAATAATGTAGACAAGTAGAACAATCCCACACTCCCTTTTCACTTTACTCCACAATGAAGGGAAAAATGGATGGATTGGGCCCACATTGTTGTGGTCGCTGAGGCAGCTGGCACAGAGCTCTGGAGAGCTCCAGGCAAATTGTCATGTGCCTTTGCTGACATCAACAAAGGCACTCATGTGAGCAGAATCCCAATTCTTCTCCTTGGACACTTAGGTCAGTGTGGAAAGCCATCGGCCCCACAGTGGCTAAATTCCACACAGGTCTGATCCAAATTAACCTAGATCAAAGCTGCTAAACATGGATTAACCCCAGGGTTCATTTAAATCAGGAGAAATCCCAAATCCTGAAGGAGGAATTGGCTCCCCCCCAAGTTATGGACAGTCCAGACTGCTGCAGCTGTCTCGCAATCCGGTGACACAAAATGACTGTTGCCATGTCCGCCCCCCCCACACACACACATACACCTTCTCCCCCCTTTTCACTTCAGACTACAACAGCAACACAGCCTACTAGGTTGCATGACTCACAAAAAAAGCTGAGAGTAGAGAGAGCTCCCCTCTCCCTTCTCTCTGGCCCCTTTTTTGGTTGTGTGGTCCAGTAGAAGGATAGAGGACCCCCTGAGGATAAGGTAGGTAGCTGTGTTGTTGCTATAGCCACCAGTGAAATGGGAGGAAAGAGTGCTAGTTGGAGTCCCTGCCCAGTTGTGTTTTACAGGGCTGAGCAATACAGACTCCCTGCCTCCACTGAGATGACTCTGGGAGTCTCTTTCTTTTTAGGCTGGTTCAAGTCCACTTTTAGTGTCAGTGTAGAACCACACCTTTATCATAAAGGCACCTTTGCTGATGTCAGTAAAGGGACCAAGCAGTGGCCAGGAACTCTGTGGACTGTTGGGATTCTACCTCCAGTATTATTACAGCTCATGTCAGCTGCTCTGCAGATCTGTGCCTGGTCCAAAGCAACAATGTTCAGGACCACCCCTGGATTTCCATGACTGTGTAGATGAGCCCAGAAAGGAGAATATGAGTAACAGGGATTCCCCTCGCCATCCCCATAATAAAATTGCAAGCAGTGTGTTACCTTTATCTGTTTTTCGAAAATATGCCCCACGACATATAAGGTAATTGATTTTGCTAGATCGCGCTGCTTCTTAAAAATATTTATACATCTTGTATGCTAGAGTCTGATTTTTACTGTGGGAGTGTGGAATGGGTCTGGCTTTTAGTTTATGCTTCTAGATAAAGGTGTTTACTTCCAGGATCCTTTATGTGTGCATTTTTAAGAAACTTCAATCATTCCCTTTCAGTAGGTGGGAGGTGGGGTGGGAAATGAGGATTATTGTTTTTTCTAAATTCATGCAGCTGTTTTTCTTACTCCCCAGCACAAGTGGGGATAAAGAAGCAGGGGTACTAAAAAGCATAAGTGTGACACTTGATTCCAGTATTTTTTTTAGTTATGTCATATACATTTAAACACCATTAATATTACACTGAAACCTTACAGGAATGAATGTATAAAACCACATTTGTGATTTTATTTTTTTCCCTTCTGTTCCTTGTTCCTTATCTGAACTCAAGAATAAAGGTAATAGCTATATGAATTTTAGGGGCAAAACTTACTTATCAAAAAATGACAGGGAACAATGGGCATTCAAAACAAATCAACAAGGACAGAATTAACTTACAAAAGACAATACTGCTAGGTAAAATGAAATTTAGGAGGAAAACATACTGATTCTGGACTTATCTACATTTGCAAAAAACAAACAAACCATGGACTTTCTCCAAATGGAAGGTGTCTGGTGGTTGACTTCTGGTTGTTGCTTTTTGTTGGATGAAAACAAAACAAAACCTCTCTCAAAATAGTTCAGTGATAGAACATATATAATATAAGTCTTACATTCACCATGAATATATACGTACAAATCCAGTCCCAGCCGATGCCATGAACCAATGTTCTTCCCCGACGAAAGATTCAAAAATATTCAGTCCCTCATAGGTCCAGCAAAATCATAAACCCATACACATCAGTTTGTAGTGGTCCAACAGTAATTCAATATCTCAAAAATAGTCCAAAGAATAACAATCCAGGTTCTCAAAAGGTTGGGCAAATGAGGTTCAGAATGGAGAGGTGTAAATCCAATGAAACCGCTAATAGGAGCGAAATAAACAATCAAACGCAGCAAATGCTGTGGATGCGGAGAACAACAATGAGTGTCTCCAAATGAAGTCAAGTCAAAGAGAAGCCGAAGGCAAGCTTATGCTGTTATCCACGGCCAAACACAAAACCGTTTCACCTTCTGGCTTTTTCAAGGCATAAATATAAGCAATTGTGCATCTGTTGAATCATTGGATACATTATCAGTAGCATCACCCTGTGCTATGTAGCAGGGTGACCCAAACTGACCGTGTCAGATGTACAGTTGAAGATGACCCATTGAAGATTACTGTAATATATGCTAATTACAGCAATTATATGTGCAAAGTGTAAGAAAATAGATTCACAAATTATGGAAGAATGATTATTGAAACTGACAGAATTAGCAGAACTGAACAGACTTGTCATCTTTATTCAAGAAACATTATTGGTGATATTTCTTAGAGAAAAGGAACTTCTGCGGAATAAGAAAATAATATGTTAACAATTGGTTTTGATGATTAGGAAGGAATTGTGGTGAAAAGATGGGAACAGACTTAAATGACTAAGAATGAGGGTTGACATTATTTTGTGCAGAACTGCTAAGAGAAAGACTAAGTGATATATTTTTCTTATCTTAATTGTTACTGTATTCCTTTATCCTCTTCTATATTGACAAAATAATTTAAAAATAATTAACATGAATGTAATAGACTATTTCCTTCAATCTAAATACAATTTACATACATTCTAAATCTTTTTCTTTTTACTTTATTTATAAATGCACTTTATTTATTTATTTATTTATTGTTTCGATTTCTTAGTCGCCCCTCCTGGTTGGCTCAGGGCGACTCACACATAGTTAAAACACAATAAAAACTTTCCCACTAACTTTCCTGTCCCTTCTTGACCAAAACAACAGAGCCTTGCAGAGTTCAAACATTAGAGATGGCACCTAACCTGTACCTGTTTTGAGTCTAGTGAACAGGGTTTGAATTCCCACCCTAGACATGGAAACCCACTGGGTAATGTTTGGCAAATCACATTTCCTCAGCATCGCAGGAAGGCAAAGACGACCCCACTCTGAATACCTTGTGCTGAAAAAACTGCTGTGTTGTGCACTTTCAAATCAACCAACAATAGGGAAAATCAGCAGGGGATGCTTGTCATGAGGCTAGGTAACAAATAAACCTGCTAAAATTTATTTTTCTTTACAACTATTAAAGATACAGGAAACTTCTCCAGTTTCGTTTTATTATTATATTGATTGATTTTAATTGTGCCTCTGTTTTTATCTGTAATTTTTTGGTTTGTCCCTTTGTAAGCCACCTTGAGTCCCCTAGGGAAGATGGTGGTGGGAGTATAAAAATAAAGTTGTTGTTGTTGTAATCCGATGACTCTAGAACTATGGGGCATAGAAACTCTTAAGTCAAACTTTTCTCTCATTTTCCTTTCCTTAACTGTATCTTCCAGTAAAGAGTTATCCAGTGCAAAAGAAAAAAGGGGGTTTGGCAACTTGAAAAGCATACCAGTTGGAAAGATTTTGAGCAGATCAACATTGACCATTTAATGCATTTTGAAGACAGATTGACAGTATGGTGTTTATATGACACATGCTGCAAATGTGCATTAAATGTGCTTTAAACCAAGATAACTAATGTTGGGAAATATCCCAAAATAGAGCCCTTAATGTGCATCAGTGCACTTTAGTGTAAGCCACATTGCATGATGCAAATGATTAAAGGATGGGTCATTCTGGCAATATGCACATTACAGAGAGGAGAGTTGGAGGGAAAAAACCATTATCCATGGCTGTCAAGCCTCGGATGTCACAGATTCTGGAATTGGTTTGAGGCCAGCCTCTGCAGTGCATATAAGCACCATCCAAGCTTCAAGCCAGTCCCAGGACTTCCCATCTAATCATCCACACATCAAAACAGTTTCATCTTCTGCATTAGTGTGAATCTATCAGTGTGGCTGTGCCCACTAACAATTTTACACCTATGAGCCCAAAAAATCCTGAAGTTGACTGTTGTATGAATGTAGCTTGTCAAATATAAATGAGAACATACAGGTTTCCATGCTTGAAGTAATAAAGAAAGGCCAGGGCTATCATATGCCCCAAGATTTCAGAGTCAAAATCTGTCCCCTTATGATAACTTCCCCTTAGTGGTGGAGGAAGCACCTTTTGGCGCTTCCAGCCCGCTTGGGCAGGAATTTGGTTGGGATCTGCCATGCGTCGTGTGATGGTGCAGGGCAGGCCCCATCCAAGCCGTGCATAAAAGTTACAAATTGGGCAAAAATGCCCCATGTGAAGAGGTCCTTAGAAGACAGGTCCTGGTGACTTTACAAGGGACAGTTCCTGCGGTATCAATTTTCTTTTTCTGTGTCAGGAGCAACTTGAAAAATTGCAAGTAGCTTCTGGTGTGAGAGAATTGGCAGTCTGCAAGGACATTGCCCAAGGGACACCCAGATGTTTTGATGTTTTACCATCCTTGTGGGGGGCTTCTCTCATGGCCCCGCATGGGGAGCTGAGGCAGAAAGAGGGATTAGAAACTGTGACTTGTCAGTCTTCAGTCCTACCGGCACAAGGGTTTAACCCAGGGGTAGGCAATTACCAGCCCTCAAGGTGTTTTGGACTTCAACTCCCAGAAATCCTAACAGCTGGTAAACTGGCTAGGATTTCTGGGAGTTGAAGTCCAAAACACCTGGAGGGCCGGTAATTGCCCACACCTGGTTTAACCCATTGAGCCACCAGGGGCTCCACTGTGATATCATTGAATATACTTCATTATGCATCAACCATATTTGCATAAAATATGCCTTTGAAATAAAGCACACCATTTCTTGGTAATGAGGAAAATACAGGTGCACAAACTGATCGAGGGAATACATTTGCTTTGAGATTTTGGCTTACTCTGACAACTAAAAAAATGGTCCAGGATATTTATTTATTTATTATTTCGATTTAATAAACCGCCCTTCCCGAA
This sequence comes from Anolis apletophallus, assembly GCA_030556195.1. NCBI lineage: Eukaryota > Metazoa > Chordata > Lepidosauria > Squamata > Anolidae > Anolis > Anolis apletophallus. The sequence goes on along the minus strand of JARBWK010000006.1, from coordinate 31,688,945 downwards.
GCTCAGGGCGGTTTCCAGCATATAAAAATACATAAAATTTTAAAACACATAAAATTTACATCATAAAACAGTTGACAAACCCAACCCCTTACAGTCACATAAAACCATAACCAGACATAGCTGATTCATACAGAGTGGCAGTGGCACGGCAGGGTGGCAAGTTGTTGATCATGCGCCGGTCAGACATCAAACGCCTGCCTGAACAGCCAGGTCTTGCAGGACCTGCGGAAAGCCATCAGGTCCCACAGGGCTCGCGTCTCAGGCGGCAGCAAGTTCCATAAGACCGGTGCAACCACTGAAAATGCTCTCAGCCACTGAAAACACTCTCCTAGTAAGATTTTCCACCTTTTTGCTGGACTGCACAGCTTGAAAAGAGGCCCAAATATTTACTTGTTTGTGTTTCTTTGGGAGCTGCTGACTAACTATCTGGTTAGGCTGAGACTGTACAGAATGCAGATCATCACAGGTTGATTATTATATTTAACTCAAGCCATGAACATATCCATTCTCAGTATCAGAGACCTACACAAGTAAATTGTCTTCACTAGGTCTGTGTGGGTGTGAGAACAGAAGGCAACCTTTTAATCTAAAAACATGACCCAACCAATCAGACCCAACCACAATATATAATGAAAGGTTATCCCTATGCTGGTCTGCAGGCAAAAACTCAATTGGATTTAATTTAATGGAAATAGTTTCCATTACCTAAAGAATGAAAACCCCGAACAGCACTTCTAATATCTATCTTCCCTATAACTAAGTAAAACAGTGTTTGATTTTATAACATCTTAGTCTTCTAATTAGCAGCCTATGGCAATCATGTTTTAGTCCCTCAAAACCTTTTATTGATGTGATAATAATAGTGTCTGTGCTGTGACTGATCAAAGTGTAGAAGTCAAAGAACATGCAATTTTTATATATGGAATAACACACCATACTCTATTTTAAGGGGATTCACTATGATTTGAAGGAATCTGGAACAATTTAAAATGGGCTTTTGGCTAGTATAAGCTGACTGTTGACTACACTTGTCTCCATTGTGTGATTTGATTTGATTATTTTTTGGTATAAAAACAAAAAAAAGTTATATGAAGAAAAACAAAAAACATACAATTTTCCAAATTTCATCAATCAAAATACACACATGATTTCCCCAATTTCCCCACCTCCTTCTTCCCACCCATGAATCCCTACCCATGATTTTCGACACCACACCCTATGGAACTAGTATCTAACAGAACTCTATCATTATCACTACATTTTAAAAATTCCTCATGTGACTATTTCAAAACCTATTTTTGTCTTCTTTTTTAAATACCCAAAGACAAGACTCCATTAGTGGATTTTTGATGGAATATAGACAAAAACACAAATGAGATTGATGCACATAATCATTTTATATTATTCAGCCTTTTTTGTATATATATTTTCATATTCTTATTCATTTTTTACCTTTCTGGCTCTGTTTTTAGCAATGGCTTGCTGGATAATTGCAGCAAACCATTGCTGCAAGACATTTCACCTCAGTTTTAGGAAATTTGAGGGGATTTCTGACCATCCAATGGAATTCCTTTTGCAACTGGAATTTTTACCATATGTGCCAAGGGGCTACAAAGACTGCCATGGCAAGGCATACTCTTCAACAGTTCAGATTTGGCAGGAAGAGTCCTGATTTGTCCTCTTCCATCCCACTTTTTCAGCTTCTTTTTAAATGTCCCTCCCACCTTACTTCCATTGGTACACATTTAGTTCAAAGTGCAAACGTAATTTGCAATCCATTAACTTGTTATATGTGGAGAGAAGACAGAACCCAGGCAAAAGACATAGACAAAAGCAAACTACTATGGACTTTCATGTTTATTCATCATTAATAAGTTTGGCCATCTTGATCTTGCTTAAGGAAAAGGTAAAGGTTTCCCGACATTAAGTCTACTCGTATCTGACTGGGGGGTGGTGCTCATCTCCATTTCTAAGTCAAAGAGCCGGCATTGACAGTAGACAGACACCTCCAAGGCCATGTGGCCAGCATGACTGCATGGAGCACCATTACCTGCCCACAGAAGCGGTACCTATTGCTCTATTCACATTTGCATGTTTTCGAACTGCTAGGTTGGCAGAAGCTGGGGCTAACAATGGGAGCTCACCTCGCTCCCCGGATTTGAACTGCCAACCTTTTGGTCAGCAAGTTTAACAAGTTTAACCTGCTGCACCACCAGGGGGCCCCTAATGGTGCTTAGCCACCTCAATTTTCATATATGAATTGTCGGTAGTTATGGATGTGAGGGCGATCTGGCTGCGACATCTGTCACCCCATTGATCGCCAGGGTTGATTTGGCTGATCTGGCTGGCTAGACGGGTGTCCCATTCCTCCCTCACTGCTCCATGTGCGTCCCTCCTGAAGCTGCATGCTCGGTGGAAGAGGACGACGTCCCAGGTATAGAAGGAGTTATGGGAGACACCTTGTTTTGGCATTTCACATTCTGAATTCTTATCACGAAAGTGCATGCATTTAAATGTGTGTAGATGAATGCTAAACACTGTGTGTGTGTTGTATATTGTTCCGCTGAAGAATTACAAGTCACACTGTATTTGGATTATGAGTGTATTTTCATGTGTATATTTTACTGCTGGTTAACTATCTTACTTTCAGTACATCTATTTGAACCTATATGAACCATTATTGACTATATTAGTTACACAATGCTTTTATTCCAATGAGATGAAGGTATTCTTCGTGGTCTTCATGTCCCATTTCAGTCTCAAAACAACCAAATGAGAAGTCTGACTGACCATTTGAGTGACTCACTGTGTGTCACATGCTGACTTTCATGGTTTAGTAAGGACTTGAACTTGCATCTCCTAAATTCCAATCCTAGGGGGGGCCCATTCACACCCCAGAATCATTAAACTATTGTTCCACTGTAATAGTCATGGTTTCATTCTATAGAATCCTGAGATGTGTAGATGGAGAGGGGCATTCAGAATGATCAGCGAATGCTTTAGTACCTCACCAAACTGCAATCCCTAGAATTCCATAGGATGGAATCATGGCAATTATGTCAGAATGTGTATTATAGTGTGAATTGATCTTTAGACTCAAAAGGGGCATGGGCAAACTTTGGCCCTCCAGATGTTTTGGACTTCAGCTCCTACAATTCCTAACAGCTGCTAGGCTGTTAGCAATTGTTAGGAATTGTGGGAGCTGATGTCCACAAACACTTGGAGGGCAAAAGTTTGCCCAAGCCTGCTCTAACCACATCACCCTGGATTTACAGGAAAGTCCTGCAAAGGTCAGCAAAAAGGTAGAAGAGGGCCTATAATTATTTTGTGAATTTATTTCTCACATCACCTTCTTACATCCCATTGCAGGATTTGTATATGAGGAACTTTCTGATGAATGGCTCCAGCTGATTCCAGCTTGCTTTCTCAGCAAAAGTAGTGCAGTTAGAACTCCTCATTGGTGACCCTGTCTGAGTAGGAAGGAAATTTCTGATGTGCTCTTAAAGAGTGAGTGAATTAAATGACTTGGGCAGCACAACTCTATGGGTTTGTGATGAATGCTTCAGTGGAATGACTTTGAAAGTCTAAACTCTTGAACTGAGCCTCAAAATTCTTTTCACTGTGATTTGTATAAACATTTTACATCCTGCAAACTTGCGCTCCTACTAGGCTGAGATAAGATTAACTTATGGAGCTTGGAAGTGTGCAGAAATAGTTTCACATATAACCTTCAAGCATGTTTTCACTCCTTTTCAACAGACCATTTTACATTTTATCTGAAGAAAAGCAATATCCTGTTGTAACATTAAAGGCTTGTTGGGAAATTTAATAAAGCCAACATAACGTTGGCACAGGTTTCGACTTATAACGTGGCATTTTATTGGCTTGATCCTGTGTTAATGGGAACAAAGTTATTTCTATTGATCTCTGACCATTTATTGTATGCTGGAGAAAATATTCCAGAGCAAAATATTTCAGGTGCTAATCTATACATGCATTTAAAGGAATGCTCACCTGGGGTTTCGGGTGGCTTTGGAGAATGCCTCCTGAGTAGGGAAATATATGTTTAGACATAACAGTCTGATATAATTCTCTGAGCATTTTGCACATGAGCAAAAGTGTTGATGAACACTATACCCGCTTCTTCTTTGTAGCTACAGTAGGTCTGGTTTTCAACCAGATCTACTTCTGTATTATTTATTAATTAAGACATTTATATCCTGCTGTATGTCATGGGATCTCCATATGCCATATGATAACATGAAACTGACCAATTTAAAATAGTTTTTTTTAAAAAAAAAACCTGAGATACCAAAAATTTGAAAAACAAAAATCAGTGATGCTCCAATTGTTCCATCTGTAAGAGCTATGCTAGATCATCTAGCCTAGATGGCACCATTGAATGGTAAACATAGCAACTTTTTGGTAGTACAAATAAAGCTTTGCAGAATGACAGTGGTATACAACACCCACAAACAAGCTGTGCTAGTCATGGGGATCCTATGAGTGAAAATCAAAATTGAATAATATTTTCAATCTTTATATAAGACTAATCCCATCCCTATTCAAATATGTAACTTCAAATCATCTGGGGGGAAAGAGCTGATCCCCAAAGAATTATATCTGGAATATGGTACTTGAAGAATTCACTTTTTGTGAATTTTGATATGAACTGACCTGATCATGACCTCTGGTACTAACCTGAAGATCAGAACTGAATTATCCACCAGGTTTTGTACTTCCTGAACATTCCACCGCTGTACTTGGCTCATGGTATGTTTAAAAAAATAGTTTGAGGGGGAAAATGCATGTAGTAATGTCTATTTTGAGACAAAAGACATTAAAATATTTATTTGAATATGAATCTCTATTGCTTCTTTTACTAATGGCTCACAGATGGGGAGAATGTGTGAATGAACAATGAAATAGACATGGGATTTTATCACACGTAGCCACTATTCCATGGCAGTTGCAAGATCATACGTTAATGATGGTGAACCTTTTACACAGACAGTGTGCCCAAACTTGTGGGGGGCGATTGGGTGATGGCGACTGAGGAGGGTGAGTGAGTAGGTGAGTGAGTGAGTGTGGGGGAGCAAGAACTACAGTTTTTTGGCTTTTTGTGTGTCAGGAGTGACTTGAGAAACTACACGTTGCTTCTGATGTGAGAGAATTGGCCGTCTACAAGGACATTGTCCAGAGGATGACCAGATGTTTTGATGTTTTACCATCCTTGTGGGGACTTCTCTCATGTCCCTGCATGGGGAGCTGGATCTGAGGGAAGGAGATCATCTGTGCTCTCCCTGGATTCAAATCTCTGACCTGTCGGTCTTCAGTCCTGCCGGCACAAGTGTTTAACCCGTTGCACCACTGGAGGCTTAGCCCTGCTTTTAATAAGCCATACACATGTATAGCCTTCTGAGAAAAGGAAACAAACATTTCTCACTATTTCTCTTTAGAGGTCAGTTTATTTTTGTCTTGTGAAGTGCTCTCTCTCCTCAAATAAGAGTAGTGCATCAGTCAATCTGATAAAACAACAATAACAAGTAGTTGGGAGAAGGCAAAGCATGACTCTGGATTCTTTAAACTGTCATGGCTGTATTTTCTTTAGCTTTTGAAATGTTCCCAAAACATCCGTTATCTTCTTTCAGATCTGTGAAAAGCAATTCCTGAGTCTCAGCTGAACATTTGCATTAGATTGATGTATAGTAAAAAGCTACAAGGCTTTGACAGCTCCAGAGCTGATGGGGGTAACTTCAGAGAAATTAGGTTCTGGCAGTGAAATCCTGGACCTTTCTATTATTAGAAGGAAGGGTTCAATTCATGTTGTAAAACTGGCATGAGGAACCTCTGGCCCTTGGACCTCCATTCCTATTTGCCTTGTCCAGCATGGCTGACACTAAAGGGTTGGGGGAGTTATTGTCCAAGCATTTCAAGGGCCATAGGTCTCCTACTCTTGCTGTGTAGACCCTTAATAGTCTATGATTGAAAGCTTAGGGAGCAAATTGGTCTCCTGTGTTGCTATTTCTATTACTGTTCTATGTAATTGATTATAATGTCTTGTTGTTGTGTTGTTGGGCTCGGCCTCATGTAAGCCGCCCCGAGTCCCCATCGAGGAAATGGTGGTGGGGTACAAATAAAGATTATTATTATTGGTCCCTAAAGTCTTACCATAACTGTTCTGAGTAATTTGGAACCTTGATTTCTGCTTGCCTATAAGGATATAGACTTAGGTGATGCATTTTTATTTTTATAAACTGACTATATCCCCATTATTTTTTGATAAATATCTGGTTATTTTGAATTTGCAATTGTGACTTATGGATTCAGACCTCAAATGTAATGTGCTGTATGCCTTACTCTCTTAAGTTTGGCCCATGCATAACTATTTACTAGACTGTGGTATGTATAAATGGCTATTATGTTGCTATGTCCACTATATTCAACAAGTATCTGTGCATTTTCAATTTGCAATTATGATTTGATGATTCAGACCTTAAAAGTAATGCCTTACTCCCTTGAGTTTGGCTCATGCAAAACCATTCACTAGACTGTGGTATATATAAATTGCTATTATGTTTGATATGTTCACTAAGTATAATATGTATCTGTGCATTTTTAATTTGGACCTACTGTGTATTACCTGACCCTTTATATCTGTTCTAGAAACGGTGGATGCCTGAGTTGCCATATTGTGATAGTGGTTTTGATAAAGCGCCCATCGGTGCGAAACGGAGAAGGATTCCTTATGCTGCCATCAACCAGGCTTTTGATGTTCTAATATTGGCACCACTTGATATGATTTCGCCCTTCGTATGCACGTCATCTACTATTGGACTATGATAATAAACTTTAATTTGTGATATTTCCACACTCCAGACCAGTGAACTCTATGTCTATGGACTAATTCTCTGGTGTGTGTATGTGTATCACTCTATCCTGTCTTCTTTCTTAAAGCTCCTTGCCTCAGGGTTCAATGGACTCTGGAGTAGATGAGAGGGGAAAACTGTATGCAAAGGGAGAAAATATTAAAATTGGGGCAAACTGTATCCAATGGGAGGGAATTGTGGATGATCCATGTAGGAAACCTGACAGTGTGTCCCTGTTGGTTCTCCTGGACCTCTCAGTGGCCTTTGATACTGTAGACCATGGTATCTTTTTGGGATGCTTTGCGGGAATGGGACTTCGAAGTACTACAGTTCTACAGTGGCTCCGGTCCTTCTTGGAGGACCATTCTCAGAAGGTGTTGTTGAGGGACACCTGCTTGGCCCCGCAGCCTTTGTCTTGTGGGGTCCCACAGGGCTCAATATTGCTCCCATGTTGTTTATAATATACGTGAAGTCGTTGGGAGATATCATCCGGAGTTTTGGAGTTGGATGTCATCTGTACGCAGGTAAACACATTGGTGTTTATTTGTTCAGTTGCTTCTGATTCTTCGTGACCTCATGGACCAGCCCACACCAGAGCTTCCTGGCATGTAGGCAAAAAATAAATAAGAAGAAGAAAGAAAGGAAAAAGGAGAGAAAGGAGGTAATGGTAGTAATTCAAGGTATTTCCCTGGGACAGCTTGGAAATGCCAAATTTAGAAATCAGTAGCCTTGAATTTCTTGGTGAACTAGGTGAGTTTCAGTTGTATCTGCATTACATGTAGAAATGCAAGTTGGCTCTGCAGTTTGCCTGGCTTCTCAGTTAAATTTTGAGGAAACATGCAGGGAAAGCAGTTTCTATTATACACATGGACAAATTTCTATCTCCAGTAATTTTTTTTTAAAGAAAAGCAGTAGAAGAAACAATGGGAAAATATGGGTTACAAATGGAACATTATGTTGGTCTTCTCCCTCATACTAATAAAAGCCTTGTGTCACAAATGATCACACAAGCATTAGCAACCATAGTTTTTGTGTCCACGCAAAAACAGTGACAACATGAACTAGTTTTAAGTTTAACTAGTTTAATATCATTGCTTTGAAAGCAATACATCTTTTTAGTCTATTTACATCTGCTGTGCAACTTTGCAATTGCTTCCACATGGATTCTTTGCTTCACAAATGCATCCAGGGATAGTTTGTCACTTGAAATTACCATGCAATTACAGTAAACAATACAAATTGTGTAATTATTCCTTTTTTTAGTCAAATACAATTTTTCCACTGTCCTTTCTGTTCTTTGGGTTTTTAAAAAATAAGTGTTTGCTTTTTCCCCTTATTTTACTTCTCTTCTCAGTTGGGCCAAGTAGTTTAGTGCCAAGTAGAAAATGATTTGTCCAAAGCATTGTCAAACACGTGGAATTAAGCAGAATATCATATTATGTAGTTGTTTTTTTTATAATAACAGTTAATACTTATCCAGAACTTCATTGTGTTTATTTTGTTCTAGGTTAGTAACTCTTTATCAACAGGCCTTTAAAGGAGTTTAATATTTTTAATTTAATTTTTTGTTAATCTTTAATCCAGACAAACAATTTACACTACTTGATTAGTGAAAGAAAAGCATGCATATTTCCAGGAGCGTTGAGTGCAGAAATGAATAAGAGAAATGCCCACCTAGGGCCAAATACAGCTGATAGCTTGTTAGATGGACAGGACAGAAGATATTTAAAGATGGGCTTAAAGCCAACCTTAAAAACTGTGGCATAGACACCAAGACACCAAGAACTGGAGGTTGGCTGTGACAAGCAGTGCTGCAGAATTCCAAGCGGCACAAATGGAGGGTGAACAGGGAAAATGTGACAAGACGAAGGTGTATCAAGCCAACCCTGACCAGGATTGCCTTCCACCTTCCATCGGTATGTCCTCACTGCGGAAGAACATGCAGATCAAGTGTAGGTCTCCACAGCCACCTACAGACCCACCATCAAGACACTACACTTGGAGGACCATCATCCTTCAACAATGATGGATTGCCTGAGTAAGTAAGTAAGTAAGTAAGTAAGTAAGCAAGCAAGTAACCATATTTTAGGACAGCTTCCTCAACCTCAGCAATTTACAAATAGATCAGAAACTGCGCAATCCCCAACCAGAAACTAAATTGTGGGATTTGTAGTCCAGGTAATCTAGAAACCACCCGGTTGTGGGAGAATATATAAAATAGAGCCAATTTAAGCAAGAAAGCGGCTTCAGTTTTAAAAGCATAAAAGACAAAGCATTTTCCAAGTCTATTTACATCATGATTTGCCAACTTTATTAATTGTCTTACTGTACTGTGCGATACAGATAGATCTGAAAATTCTAATCCAGTCCTGTCTTTCCAACTCCAATTTATCTGTAGTCTTTTCCCCAGACTGTCAGCTTCTTCTCAGATACCAATGGTTTCTCTAAGAAGGGAAGGGAAGAAGGGGAGGAAGTAGATTGTTTCCCCTTCAAGAAGGGGTTTCCTTAACCTTTATTGATGCTAATCTCCTTAACATGGGAAGATTCTGGGCACTTTGCCAGGATTTTAAGCAAGTTTAAGGCTCTCTGGTATGCCTCAGACAACATATGCCATTAGAAAACTATAGGAAACCCATTCAGAGAAATTTTGGAGTGATAATTCATCTCATAGTATCATAATCTACAGTTCATAATTTACGGTTCTGGCCCAGCCTACTTGTCCGAATGTATCTCCCCTTATGTCCCACCTCAGCCCTGCTCTCCATCCCACTTTCGTCGCAAATACATTTGCTGGGGACAAGGGACAGGGCTTTCTTGGTAGTGGCCCCTCACCTGTGGAACTCACTCCCCAGTGAAATTAGATCAACATCTTCCCTCCTTTCCTTTAGAAAAAAGGTAAAGACGTGGCTTTGGGACCAGGCATTTGGTTTGATATTGGCAGCAGGTGGAAAATAAAATGACGACTTTGGAAACAGACTGCAGATTGGCTGGGACAACCTCTAAATATGTAACTACGATTATGTATTTTACTGGTATTTAATAGTTTTTAATCTATTTTATTGTATGTTGATGTTTTTATTCTCTGTATATGTGGCATCAAATTGTTGCCTTTTTGTCAGCCGCCCTGAGTCCCCCTTCCGGGGTAGAGAAGGGTGGGTTATAAATAACTGAAATAAATAAATAAATAATCGCCACCAAATATGCAGCAGAGTGTGGAAGAGTTAGACTTAAATTACTAGTTCCAACTAGAATGGACCCAGTAAAGCAGTGAGATTTTCATACATGTTGATTAACCCAGTGTTTTTCAACCTTTTTTGAGCCACAGCACATTTTGTACATTTACAAAATCCTGGGGCACACCACCAACCAAAATGACACAAAATGTCATTTGGGAGTTGTAGTTGCTGGGAGTTATAGTTCACCCACAATCAAAGGGCATTCTGAACTCCACCAATGATGGAATGGAATCAAACTTCCCACACAGAACTCCCATAACCAAGAGAAAATACTATAAGAGTTTGGTGGCCATTGACGTTGAGTTTTGGAGTTGTAGTTCACCTATATCCAGAGAGCACTGTGGACTCAAATAATGTTGGATCAAGACCAAACTTGGTATAATACTCAATATGACCAAATGTGAACACAGATGGAGTTTGGGGAAAATAGACCTTGTCGCCCCCCTGTGGGCCATGGCCCTTGACCTCCCTGATAAACCACATAAGGGCAAGGGTACAACCGGGTTTTATTGTGCAGGAAACATTAGAAAGCTTGGAGGCATTTATAGTGCCTTTAAAGTAGCAAGCAAGGTCTACAGATGATTATAATCCTGTAGATCGGATCACAAGCCGGATGCTAGTAGCAAGAGAGGGAGTCTTTAGCCAAGCCCTCTCCGGTTCAGCAAGCGTTGCAGCTCGGAAAGCATAGAGTTCAAAGGCAGTATAGTCTCTCAGGAGTCGTAGTAGAGCCAAGTGCCCTCAGGCCGCTGAGCACGGCAGCCCGGTGAAGAGAGGCTGGCAAACGTGGCTTCACGCTGGTCACTGCCTAGCCCCTAGCGATTACCCCAGCCGAAGCAAGAAGGCTGGGATAGCTGACTTTCATGCATGAGTCTTTTCCCCAAGGAATCCCAGCTGCAGTTAGCTGCCAGGGATGCAGGAAGTAGCAAACAAAGAGTCTCTTAGAAGTTGCAGCCGATGCAATGTGGCTGCGTTGGCCCCTACAATGGGACAGGTCTCTCAAGGGAATTCTCGCCGTAGCGGAAGGCAGGAACAGCTGTAGCAACTCTCTGCAGGTCCTGAAGAATCCCTGCCGAGGCAAGGAAGCAGAGAGCAGTGCTTACTGTAGCAAAAGTCCAGAAACCCTGAAAGGATCCCTGCAAAGGCAGGAAGGCAGGAGCAGTGTTTCCATAGCTTCGAGTCCACGAACCTCGAGGGATTCCTGGCTGGGACACTGGAGCAGGTACGAGGTTTTAGTAACAGAGAGTCCAACCGCAGAGATGACCTCAGGCTTCCCTCTCCGGTTCCAACGGTGACCTGAACTGAACTGAACTGAACTGACTTTATTATTTCTGAGTCGCCCTCCACGTTAGTGCTCCGGGCGACTTACATATAGCAATTCAACAATTAAAAATATTAAAAATATTAAAAATTAGATTAAAATATTTAGGGGTTAAATGCAAGGGCCAGGCTCAGGTAGTTGAGTTCCTGGTTCTGCATTAGCCATGGGCTTTCCTAAATAGCCAGGTCTTTAGAGCGGTCAGGAACTGGGGCAGGTCGAGGGAGGCTCTCTGGTCCGGTGGCATTGAGTTCCAGAGAACGGGGGCCACAATGGAGAACGATCTCCGTCTCGTGGCCTCCAGGTGGGCCTCTTTCACGCCCGGGACGCAAAGGAGGTTCTTGTTTGCCGGCCGCGGTGTCCTTGAGTAGGCAGGCATCAGCAAGCGGTCCTTTAAGTATGTTGGGCCCCGGCCCCGTAGGGCTTTGAAAGCCAAGGTCAAGGTCTTATGTAAGGCTCTATACTCAACGGGCAGCCAGTGCAGGCGCTGCAGGGATGGTGTAATGTGGCATCTCATCGATGTTCCTGTGAGAAGCCTGGCGGCCGCGTTCTACACAATCTGGATCCTGCGGGTTAGTGACCGGGGCAGACCCACATATAAGGCGTTACAGTAATCCAGCCGTGATGTAACCGTGGCATGGATTACTGTAGCTAGCGCTCCGTCGGGAGGTAGGGCGCCAGTTGTCTCGCTTGGCGCAGGTGGAAGAAGGCCCTTTTGCTCGTGGAGGCAACCTGGGCCTCCATCGACAATTTGGAGTCCAGGATAACACCAAGGCTCTTTACTGAGGGGGACGGAATCAATGGTTCCCCTTCGAAGGGGGCAGTGGGAAAGGTGGTTCTGGGCGGCCCGGCCATAAGATCTCCGTCTTTGATGGATTTATTTTGAGTTTGTGGGCACGGAGCCATTTTGTTACTGCTTCCAGACCTCGAGTGAAGTTTTCGGGCACCGAAGTTGCGCCAGGCTCCAGCTTCAGCAGGAGCTGAGTGTCATCGGCATATCGGTAGCACCCTAGGCCGAAGCTCCGGGCTATACCAGCCAAAGGCCGGACATAGATGTTGAACAACGTTGGTGATAATATGGCGCCCTGGGGTACTCCGCACTCGAGGAAAGATTTCCTAGAAGTTTGGCCTAGCCATTCAACTCGCTGGCTACGTCCGCGCAGGAAGGAGCTAATCCAAGCTAAAGCTGCTCCTTGTATCCCTATGGTGGCAAGTTGTCGTGTCAGCAGGTCGTGGTCCACCGTATCGAATGCAGCGGTAAGGTCCAATAGTACCAGAACTACTGAGCCTCCCTTGTCTAATTGGCAGCGGATATCGTCCGAGATGGCCACCAGGACGGTCTCGGTCCCGTGCCCGGGGTGAAACCCTGATTGAAAGGGGTCCAAGCCATCTGAGGTCTCAAGGAAGTTTTATAGCTGGGTTGCTGCCGCGCGTTCGATCAGCTTACTGAGAAACGGGAGGTTTGAGACGGGACGGTAGTTCGCTGGCATCGCAGGGTCCAGGTTGGCTTTTCAAGAGTGGGCGGACCAAGGCTTCTTTCAGGGCATCCAGGAAAATTCCCTGCTCCAGGGAGTGGTTTATTATCTGCATCAGGGGACCGAGAGCTCCTCTGCGCAGTCCTTAACTAGATGGGAAGGGCAAGGGTCCGTGGAGCAGGTAGTTGCCCGTGCTGTGGAGATGATTTTCTTGACTGCTTCCAGGTCCAGAGCTTTGAAGTGGTCAAATTTCTGGTTAGTTGGTGTATGTGGTCCTTTTACCCTCTCACTCGTATCATCGGGCACGGATGGCAGGTCTAGCTGAAGAGCGGTGATTTTCTCTATGAAGAATTCCTGGAATTCCTCTGCTGAGATGGCTGGGGTGTCCCTGGTTTTTGGCTGTGGATTAGTAGTGACCAAATCTCGGACGATCCTGAAGATCTGCGCTGGGCGCGATCTCGCAGCTGTTATTAGGGAGGTGTTATGAATTTTCTTTGCCTCTTTTGTAGCCCGCTCGTATGTCTTGCGCATGTTTCTGAAGGCTGTTCTTGATGTCTGGCTAGGTTTCCGCCGCCAGGCGCACTCCAGTTGTTTCCGTTTGCGCTTCAGTAACCGCAGTTCTTCAGTGAACCACGGGGAGCGGAATCTGCGTGGTCGGAAGAGGCGTTTAGGGGCTATTTGGTCGATAGCCTTAGACAGGGCTGCATTCCACCTTTCTACTTGATCGTTAAGGGTACCTCCAGGGACTTCCACGGACTCTAAGGCCGACGCCAATCTGGTAGGGTCCATGAGTCGCGTCTGCCGCGCCAGGATAGGTTCTGGATCTGTCCTTGGTGGCAGAGGGATTTCGATGTTAACCTTCAGGGTGAAGTGGCCTGACCAGGGGACCTTCGTTGTTGCTTGTGGTATAGTCTTTAGCCCATATCCGAAGACTAGGTCTAAGGTGTGTCCGGCCTGGTGTGTGGGGCCGGATTCCATTAGTGAGAGACCTAGAGTATCCATTGAATGGATGAAGTCCTTTGCTAGGGGAGACGACGTAATCATGTCTGCATGAACGTTAAAGTCCCCTATCACAATGAGTCTTGACGATCTAAGGGTCCAGTCTGCAACAAGGTCAAGTAATTTGGAGGTACTCTCCCTTGGGGCCCCAGGTGTGCGATAGATTAAAAGGATTGACAGGCTCTCCTTGGCGTTTAGGGTAATTCCCAGGCACTCAATGCCAATGATCTCCGGGGTCTGTACAGCTGTTATGGGGATGTGGTCCCGGACCAGTATTCCTACTCCACCTCCCCTGCCTCCAATTCTGGGTTGATGGAGCATCTGGAAGCCTGGAGGGGACAGCTCACGGAGTGCAGGCTAGGCACGGCCAAGCCGTAGATGAAGCAGGGTCTTGGCACGGTGGAGCAGAAATGAACCGGCTCGGAGTTGGCTGGCTGGCTTTCCCTGGGAGGGAAGGCCCCAACGGCCATTCCCTTAGTCCATCTTGAATGCGATGTTGGTAAGAGACAAAGACTGAAGGGTGCACTGAGCAATTATAGCATTCTGAGAGTGCGTCAGACGTCAAAACCCGTGATGGATGTTTCTTAGCATGTTGACATGATCTCAGGCCTCTTGGAATGCGGGTCTCATTACCGGGGCCCACCTGGCTCAAGGGAGGCATTCTCTCAGTCGCTTTCACTATCAGCCGCCGGAGCAACCCGGCCTTGGAGGCCCTGTTATGATTATCTTTCCTTAGGTTCACACAGGCCAAGCCCGAAAGGCTTGCACACAGTTCATGAGCAGGGCAAGCTGTTGCAGGATGTAAGTTTTGATTTCCTAGGCTGGAATGTCGCGCAGGCCCAGATGCTGTCTGAGGCTGCCGCCGCTTAGGCCAAAACGCTGCCTGAAGCTGCTGGAGTGTAACAGACCTTGACATTTGGGAGTTGTAGTTGCTGGGATTTATAGTCCACCTACAATCAAAGAGCATCCTGAACTCTTGCAACAATGGAATTGAACCAAACTTGCCACATTGAACTCTCATTACCAACAGAAAGTACTGAAAGGGTTTGCTTGGGAATTGACCTTGAGTTCGGAAGTTGTAGTTCCCCTACACCCAGAGAGCACTGTGGACTCAAACAATGTTATGTTTTGTTGTTGTTTGTTTGTTTTCTATCCAGAATCACAATGTTGGAAGGAGGCTCACAACCTTAAGGTCCCTAAAACAGGCATGGGAAAACTTCGGCCCTCTGGGTGCTTTGGGCTTCAGCTCCCACCATTCCTAATAGCCTGAGGCCCTTTCCTGCTTAAGTGGCTGGGGGGGGGGGAGGAAAAGGGCCTCAGGCTGCTAGGAATGGTGGGAGTTGAAGTCCAAAACACCTGGAAGGTCCAAGTTTGCCCATGCCAGCTTTTAGGGACCTTAAGGTTGTGAGCCTCCTTCCAACACAGTGCTCTCTGGGTGTAGGGGAACCTCTTCCTCCCCCATCCCCTTCATGCCCTTTCTTCCTCCTCCTGCCAAACACTTACTTTTTCTTGCCGCTTCTGCTACCATTTCGATCTGAGGGGGCAGCGAGAGTGTGTTCAGGAGGGGAGGGGGGAGGGAGGAAGACGTGGGGCGAGTCTGCGCAGTAGCATGAGCAAAGTGGGACAAAGCGAGCAGAGCGAGGCTGGGAAGAAGGGAGCCCGAGTGGAGAAGAAAAAGTGTTCGGCAGAAGGGGGAAGAAAGGGTATTGGAGGTTCCAATTTCCCACAGCACACCTGATGATCGCTCACGGCACACTGGGTGGGAAACACTGGATTAACCATTCAGCAACAGATTAATCTGTTCTACTCTAATTGGGATGGACTAACAATTGGATTGGGATCACCAATTCTTAGTGTTGTAAAGCCAGAGTTTGGAAGTAAAGATACTCAAGGGATGTAGCTACTTGTATGAATTTTAACTCATAAACCACAAGGCATAGGTCCCAAAGTGGATTACTTTAACATGAAATTAAACTAAAATCTTATTTACTTTTTTAAAAAATGCAACTTGACAAATAATTCTATTTAAAACGGATACCACGGTCAACACGACTAGATTTAATGTCAGGGGAAACCTTTACCTTTACCATGGTCAAAGGTATTGAAAGCCATTTCCTCCATTTAGTTCCTATCATACGTAATCTACCAAGGTGGCTAAAGCTGTGAGGTCTTAAGCAAGACTAATCAATCGCATACAAGAACACCTGGGAGATCACCATATGTTCTGGAGAGGTTTGGTCAAGGAAGGGATATTGAAGACTGGAGCGGGATTCAAGAATGTTTTTACTCCATAATTGTATTATTGCAACCTTTTTTAAAAAGCTGAATGGAAACCTGCCTTGTAGTGAAGCATTCACTATTCCCCTAACTCACTTGGCTAGTCTTACTCTAGGTGCTTTGAAGAGCCAAGAAGGGTGCATGTGTAGTATACAGGTGATGGCTCTAACATCTCCAAGGATCTGGTCCACATCCTCATTTTGCGCATATTGAAACATAACCAGATAACATAGGATGAACATGAGCCAAGTTTAAATCCACTGGATATGTATCAATTACAGCATCCAAGTGAGAGCAGACCTGAGTTATGTTATCCATAAAGTGCACATTCTTCACACTATGCTGCTGTGTGGTCTACATGCTGCTCTTGTGGGTTGAGCATAAAAGGCCCCCAACAACTCAAGGCAGCTTCAAGTGCAACATTGCACTGTTGCAGGAAAAAACGATTTCTAACTGATACAGCATATGCTTTCCACTGAACTCTGATCAGATTAAGTCAAATGTGTTCTGAGCTTTCCATCACCACACTCTACTCTTCATCCCACTAGTGCAGTGGTTCTCAACATGTGGATCCCCAGGTTATTTTGGCCTACAACTCACAGAAATCCCAGCCAGTTTACCAGCTGTTAGGAAATCTGGGAGTTGAAGGCCAAAACATCTGGGGACCCACAGATTGAGAAACACTGCACTAGTGTTTCATTTTGTCAGAGGAAATGCTCAGAGACAATTGCATCCACCACAGTAATGATTTTTCCATTCTAGAGGTAAGGCAGAGCTTCAATGGGATTTTCTATTGTGACAGCAGAAAACTCCTCCAGAGCCACCAGGAATCCATTAGATCCAAAGCAGCCAACTGGGGGCCCTTCTGCATATGCATTATAACACAGGTTAAATCAGGTGGGGGGGAGGGGTAAATGATATTTAGCCAAAATTAAGAAGGAATAAGGAGGAACTGGATTAAGGGATGTAAAACACATGTTTAAAACGTGCTCTTTAAACCCGATTCCTCCAGAAAGAAACACATCTTTTCATGGCTGCTTAATCCCTGCAGACCTGGAAAACACAAGCTTTCCTTCCCTTCCCAAGTCTGGACTCCTCTCAGGCATGTGCATGCCTGTCAAACCCGAAACAGCTGATTAGCTATTAAATGCATACACACGTGACTCAGGGAAGCAGAAGGGGAAAGGAAATACAAATTCTGTCTTTTACACTTAGTATTCTTAAAGAGTTTGGCTTAAGAATTGGGGAAAGACAAAGTTGCAAGGGAAGTTGTTTCTTTTTTTATAAAAAAAATTGCTCCATTATGCATTGAATTGCATATGTGCATTTCTGGATTGATTTTTTTTTTTTAAAAAAAACACTTCTACCATATGTCCCCTGTCCAGCCTCTATCTTAATCCAGATCAAAAGACAGCTGTGAGGATAGCAGGGGACAATGTACTGGGATTCAGCTCTCCCTGTCTGGACTGCCCCTCATGTACCACCTTTTTTAAACTCAGTTCCCTATCCCACATTTTAGGGTTGTCTGGAAGCACCCTGGAACTCCTATTCTCATTCCTGGGGTGGGAGTGGGGATAACTACCCCTAACCCCTGTTTTTTCTTAATTATTTATCTATTTGCGGTATTTGAATAACACCTTTCTCAACCCTGAAGGGGACTCGGGGTGGTTCACAGTGTTGGCAACAATTCAATGCCATTGATAAAATACAGTATAAAAAAATCAAAATTGACCCTCCCCTGATAAAACATTAAACATTATTAAATACAGCACATAAAATCACATATCACACAAAGACATAGCCGTTGTTCGTAAACAGTCCTGGGTCATTGCACTTTCAACTTTGACTTTAAAATTAGTGGTTAATCAACTGTTAGTTCAGTGGCAGCATAATGTCTGGGACCATGTAACCTTGCTATAAATTAATAAACAAAGTTTTCTAGCTACTTTTAAAGAGAAGTTTGAATAGATACTTATGATGCCAGACTTAGTGTGGACACCCAATCGGCATAGCCCACCACGGCCCAGAACTCCTGAGCTCATGCCATCAGCCACCCTCATTACAAATGCTTAACTGTTCTCTAGTCAATCCTAAAATTCCACATCAAAAAGTAACAGAAAGGTCAAGTGTAATACAACATTTTACTTTTTTAAAATATCATAAATAGTAGCAATGATGTTACTTTTTCAGTTATGGCATTATTTTTAAAAATAACTTTCTAAGCTGATTTTTGAAGAAAGCCTATCATGACATTCCCATGCCCACAGCAACATAGAACAGAACACAAGTAAATTAGATGTTTTCCCAAATCGTCATGATTTTCAGAATGATCATTTGTATTTTCTTAAAATTTCCAGCTTGATCGTCCTTCTTCCTCTCCTTCTTCTAATTATGCACATGCTTCATATCTTCATATTCATGGCCAGGCCACCCTCATTTGTCTCATATACTGCTGATTTTTTTAAAGACAACATGGTGCGAAACAGATGATGCAGTCTATTTCATTTCAAACAAAACAGATGAAAGTTTAGCTGCTAGAGATATTTAGTGGCTCAGCCCATCTGCCACCAGACATATCTAGGCAGGAGGATGTCTGTTTCTTGTCATCTGCTAATTGGAAGAACAGCAGGATTTAGGAGCTGCTTAGGTATCAAGGGGAAAGCACACACCACACACCATTCACATCAAGCCTGTGATTGGATCCAGACTCCCGTTATCCTCTGCATCTGGGGAAATAAGCACCCTCCATATTGTTTAGTATCAGATACAATCTTCCTTAGTGCCCAGGGAGTCTTCTAAAGAGCTTAGTCCATTGAGCTAACTTTAGCCTATGTGAAAAGGATTTGGGGTGCAAATCATGCAGTTACTGTAGAACTCGAAGTCCCAACATTTCTGAGCAATAGAGTCAGTGGTGAGAATTGTTCCAACAACATCAATGACCACGTAATATCAGCTCCTGCTTTAAATAAAACTTTGAATCACAACAAATAAATAAAGATAGATAGATAGATAGGTTAAAGATTGAGTTATATTTGAAGTAGACCCAGTGAAAATAATGGGAGTAAATCCCATTTACTTAAATATATGTATTCAATATCTGGATACAACTTGCTGTTTCTGCATGCAGACTCAGTGTGTGAGTAATCAATTATGCCATTAATCCTATATCTTGTTAAGTCTTTGTCAATACCTTTTGTTCTTGCAATCCCAGGCAGACAGCAAATTAGGGTTACATTCAGCTTAGTGGCGACCCAAATTGCACTGCCCTATCTTAATCATCTATTGCCACTATCGCTAACAATGGATGTCCTCACCACCATGTAGGAAGTGGGGGAACGACATATCAAAGGATGATGCTGTAGAATCCTATCAGAATTAATGGGATCAGAATCTGAGGAGTGTCCAGATGAAAGAAGGGAAAGGACCCTTGTGCTTTTAATGGTTGTGTGGGATGGGGAATTTCAGAAAGAGTTATCATGCAGCAGTTATAGGCAGCCAACACCTGATTGTTTTAAAGTCACATGATCTGGGTGAGCTGGGGAAAAAATGCAGTACTGATGCTGCAATAGGGCAGCATGGTATAATGATTTGAGCATTGGACTATGACTCATAAAAACCATGGTTCAGAGCCCCACTCAGACATGAGAACACACTGGGTGGACTAAGACAAGTCATACTCTCCTAGCCTCAGAGGAAGATAAAGAAAAACCCGCTAAACAAATATTGTGAAGAAGATCCTGTGATCAGAAGTTAAAAATTACTTTAAGGCACAATAAATAGTACATATATATATTGTTGAATGCTTTCATGGCCAGAATCACTGGGTTGTTGTACGTTTTTCAGGCTATATGGCCATGTTCTGGAACCTGACATTTTGCCTGCATCTGTGGCAGCCATCTTCAGATGTTGTGAGGTCCTAGCAACCTCTGGGGATGTCTGCCACAGATGCAGGAGAAACGTCAAGAGAAAATGATTCTAGGACATGACAATATAGCCCAAAAAGCCTACAGCAACCCAAAACATATATAGTTAGCCCTCCAGTTTTGTGGAGTTAGTGAACACAAAACCCGCATTAACATGGGAAAACTGACTAATCCCTCCCACCACACCCACCACACACATTGAACACAATAAAGTATCTGTACTAGTGCTTTCCATTGCACATTCATACCCTTGCTTGCTTGGTGGGAAGAAGGAGAAAGGGAGGAGGGAGAGTGGTTCGCAAACCTCCAAGTTGTACAGATGGGATTCCCAACCCAAGAGCAGGTACTACAGTTCCTTCCCACTGCCTTTAACCCTTCTTCTGCCATCCTGCCTGTTTGCCTGTCCCCTGTCCTTCTCCCCACTCCCTGTTCTACTCCCTCTCCCCACAAGACATTTGGAGACCAAATTTTCATTCAAGGATCAGAATTCTTATTTTGGGGAGCAATGTGCATCCAGAAGGAATTGTAGCCAAGCGCTCAAACTCGCTTACTCACAAACTGCTACAAATGTTTCACATTACGCTAGCAATAAATAACTGTAACAGTCAGATACTTGTCAGTAGTTATTGCAATGTTTACACCTATTATATCTGGGTTCCATGTAATACAGAAATTTCTCCAGCAACATTTTAACTAGTTTTGTAGCTCATTTAGTCTTACAAGGAAAAGCACGAATAGAGATTTGATGAGCAACAAGATGAGCAAAAGGAGAAAAGGAAAGCAGGAATGAAAGTGTCTCCCTTATCTTCTGCTTTGATAGAATTCACACTTTGTTCCACTGCTGTGGTAACCAAATGTAAATTGTTTTTCTTATTGCAATCCCACCAGTGTCTCTAACCGTGACAGTCTTCTAAGGCCGAATCCAGACAGGCCTTTATCCCAGATGCATCCACGTTTTAAAAAAGGGCATGTTTCTTGGGGCCTATCCACACCCATCCCAGAAAGCACATGCTTTCTGGAGGCCTTATTTCTTCCCCCAAGCCCCCAGACCCCTTAAAAAAGTAATAAAAACTTATCTATCTTGCATTACAAGCCACAACTGGATCTCCCGACGCATATACATGATGCAGCAGGAGAGTGGGGGGGGGGGGGGAGTGAGTGATTTTCTTCCCTCCTTCCCCCACCCCCGCCTGCTATCCTGGCACATCATTTCTATGCGCTGGCAGAGCCGGCTGAGGTTTGTAATGGAGGATAAGTTTTTATTACTTTTCTAAGGTATATGGGGGCTTGGGGGAAGGGGTGGGTATTCCAACAGTTTACCAGCATTATTTAGCCCAGTAAACTGTGGGAATGGTGTCTGGACTGTAGTTCAGACACTGGAAATAATGGATTTATCCCTCACCTTCCAAGAACGTGCAGAATAAATCCACTATCAAATCAATTCACTACAAACCAGAGTTTTCCTGGTTTGTAGCAAATTAATTTAGGATGTCCAGAACATTCTTTGGACAGCCCCTCCTTTATTGCAGTAAATACCGCAATAAAGGTCCTGTCTGGATGGGCCCTTAGGTAATCCCACCACAATGACTAAATGTGGGGTTTCTATAATTTAATCCCCAACTGTGAAGACCTCCATGACACTTCCTGCAATTACCTAGAGTGCATCTACATGGTAGAATTAATGCAGTTTGACATAACTTTAACTGCCATGGCTTAATGCTATGGAATATTGACAGCTGTAGTTTGGTGATGCACCAGCAGTCTTTGGCAGAAAAAGCTAAAGATCTTGTAAAACTAGGACTCCCAAGATTCCATAGCATTGAATCTTGCCAATTAAAATAGTGTCACAGTGCATCAATTCTATAGAGCAAAAAATCTCCAAAGTTGTCCCAAGCTTTCTCACGCTTGTAATAGTGTTATTGTGATCCATTCTGTGATGTTTTCATTCAGATCGACTGCTACAGGAGCTTCATTGTGGTTTCGGATCAAAGTTGTGAGTTTCATTGTCATATTAATCATGAGAGATGCATTTTTAATCCTCTGCCTGACCAGAAGGGAGCATTGTCTACCCAAATTTAATCACTCAAAGTTATATGCGTGCAATGTGGGGGGTACTATTCTGATGTCTGGATAGAGTTTAGGCAAATGCTTAATACTAGTGTTGAAATAATGTCATAAAATATATATTTTACAATCATTTCCCTAATGCTACAAACTCCCATTAGAAAAGCAATATTTGCACTCTGTTCATTACTTAGAGGAGGGGAAACTTTCAATGATGCTTTCAAAAACTGTCCTGACTTTGAATAACTAAGATGATATCTGCAGTTCTTCTAGGAATACAACAAAAGTCAAAATGATAGCCAGGTATCTCACCTCCATTTATGGTACTTCCAGTTTGGAAAGAGAAGGTTTTCTTTCGTGACATTGGCAAAAGGTGAATTGTATTTTTTTCTATTCTTAAAAAGGAGCCATTCATTGGGATTGTTAATATCCTCATCTCAGATACCTTTCATTTTAACAGCTCAACTGAAGCAATTAGCAGATGATAATGTTTACCTACATGTTACAGAAAGCTGAATTCTACTTCTGATTTCAGTTAAACAAATGGTGAATGATACAAGAGAAAGCCATCCCCTCATGCGCTGGTGAGGCATTGGGGTTACAATGCTGGATTTGGGAGAAGCAGGCTCCAATTCTTGCTAAACCATGAAATTCTCTGGGGATACATCTATATATTTATTTACCTTATTTATATCAATATATTTATTTACCTTATTTATTTAGG
The DNA here is from genome assembly GCA_030556195.1 of Anolis apletophallus. Taxonomy (NCBI): domain Eukaryota; kingdom Metazoa; phylum Chordata; class Lepidosauria; order Squamata; family Anolidae; genus Anolis; species Anolis apletophallus. The sequence goes on along the minus strand of JARBWK010000006.1, from coordinate 31,666,063 downwards.
CTTTTAAACAGAGGATGGGTGGCTATCTGTCCGGGGTGCTTTAAATGCAATTTTCTTGCTTCTTGGCAGGAGGTTGGACTGGATGGCCCATGAGGTCTCTTCCAACTCTATGATTCTATGATTCTATGATCCCACCTTTCTCTAACCCAAGGGGGACTCAAGGTGGCTAACAAGTGGCACTTACATAATTCCTTAAAAATACAATGTTAACTTAAAATAGATTGGATTAAAATTAATACATATTAAACATGATTAATATACACCCCAATGCTGAAACCATGCCATCTGAGATCAGAGTCTAAGGCCATTCCGTAGCCAATTGCACATATTCCACATTAAAATTATTGCATTGCATTATTTTTCAAAAGCCTGCTCCCAGAGCCAGGTTTTTACTCTTCTTCTGAAGGCTAGGAAGGAGGGATCTGATCTAATACCACTCAGGAGAAAGTTCCACAGCCAAGGGGCCACCACTGAGAAGGCTCTGTCTTTCATTCCCACCAGCCAAGAAGGTGGGACTGAGAACAGGACCTCTCCAGACAATCTTAATCTCCAAAATGGTTCATCTACACTATAGAATTAATGCAGTTTGACACCACTTTAACTGTTATGGAAACTGTAGTTTGGTGAGTCACCAACACTCTGGCATTGAAGGCTAAAGACCAGGGGTGCCCACACTTTTTCATCATGTGAGTTACTATTTGACCAATCAAGTTGAAAAGATCACCTGTTGCCGCCGCATGGCAGCTCCCTCCCTCCCTCGAGGCTTCCTTACATGGCCAGGAGAAGGAAGAGTGGAAGAGGTGCTTCCCCAAAGTGACAGATGCCGCGGGGGGGGGGGGGTGTCCTTCCTTCTTTCCTTTCAAGGGTGTCACTCAGAAAGGATGCCCAAGTGGACGGCTGGCAGGAAGGAGGAGCCCTCTCACTGGTGGCAGTCCATGCCCACGGGGGGGGGGGGGGAGAGGGTGGCTCTTCCTAGCCGGCTCTGAAGAGCCTCTCTCTCTCTCTCTCTCTCTCTCTCTCTCTCTCTCTCTCTCTCTCTCCCCCGTGGGCCCTCGCTGCCTTTCTCCTTCGAGGGCGAGGGAGGGCAAGGTGGAGAAAGGCGGCAAGGGCACAAGCAGCAGCAGCAAGTGGAGTCTCCATCCCTGCAGCCCCCTCCTCCTCAGGTTCAGCCCCAGGAACACGGCAGAGCCCTCCCTCCTCGCCCCTAACCAAGGAAAGAAAGCAGCCCACACAGCTCGCTTGCCCAGGTCTCGGCTTGGAATGGGAGTCCCGAGGGCAGCAGCAGGGTTTGCGGCGGGGCTTGCTTGGCTTTGCCCCACTTTGCCCGGCCTCCTTCGCCTCTTTCTCTCTCTCCCTCTCTCCTTTCAGCGCCTGCCCGCCTGCCTGCCAAAAAGATCCAAAAAAGTTCTCCAGATTTCTTTCTTCTCTCCTTGGCTCTCTCTCTCTCACACACACACACATTCCCTCCATCCCTCCCACAGCCTCGCATCCTATCCGTGCGTGTGCCTTTGCCTTGCTCCCCCCCCCAGCAGCAACCAATGGGCGGTCATGTCACCACACCATGCGTGGCAAGACAAGCGCCAGGGCCCGCCCACTAAAGCCTCATTTTGGCAAAAGAAGCCCCGCGAAGGCAGCAGCGGGAGCGCACATGCGCGCGCATGGCAGGAGCGCGCCATCCGGCTGGTAAGGCCCAAAGATCACCTGGAAGAGGGCCGAAGATCACCTAGGTGCTCCCGATCACCATAATGAGCACCCCTGCTAAAGACCTTCTAAAACTACAGCTCCCATAATTGCATAACACTGAGCCATGCCAATTAAGGTAGTGTCAAACTGCATACATTCTGCAGTGTAGGGGCACCATTGAATCAAAATCACTGATGATCCCAAACTCCTAACAGTATTTTTGTTGTCATTGTTATTACCCTGCCTCAAAACTGAAGAAAGTGACTTTTTTTTTAAGTATGTGGGTGAAAATGTGTAAAGGTAGCATGTGCAAAAATATTGCATAACACTGAGCCATGCCAATCCATTCAAAATATCCCCATTAGAAAGCAAAGGGGGAAAATAAACTGGAGTCATAAAATGGGATTTCCTTTTTTGTGTTTGGCTAAACATGAAGATTTTAGAGCAAGGCCATCTGGAAATCCCCCACCCCAAATTCTTTGTATTTGTGTATTTCATTTATATGCCATCTTTCTCCTGGAGCGGACCCTAGGTGACTTCCAAATAAAGTCAATTTAAAAAATACAACCCATCTTTTATTGTGTTATCTGTGGTCCTTGGTCCACATAGGAGGGAAAACCCATGCCACAGCAAGTGAATGAGACCTTCCATTCATCCTGTGGGTCCTTTATGCGTGTATCAATTGAACTAACAGTGCTTCTGTGTACATTGTTTCTATGCTCATGCGTTGAGTACACAGTGTTCAAGCAATATGTGAAATTTTATGATCAGGGCACGTTCTTGAGACCCTCATTCTGCCTTGATGTTGATCTTATCTAGTGCTTGAATGCCTGGACAGGACTATAATTCTTTATCCAACACCATGTAAACTGAAATGTTGCATTTTTTTAAAGGCCCCCACTTCCAACAAACTTCCTCTGATGGCCTCAAATAATCTTTCAAAATAAAAGTAAAAAAAGTGATAGAACACAAACAGGATTATCTCCTCCCAGGGAGCAATATGTTTCTATTCACAGGGCTTTTTCTTTATTTACTTATCTTTTGTTTGACAGATGTTGTGCCCCAACCTCTTTATTGCTGGAGTACACATATCATATTTGTTCATTTGTCTTCCATGTAGCAAGGCTACTTTCCCCATTATGTTTATTCTGATCTATTGCTACTGCTTCCTGACTGGAGCTCAGTAAATGGAGCACAAATACATTGCTAAGCAGAGTGGAATTCCTATTTTTCCTGCTACCCCATGTTTATCTGTACAAATCATAGGAAATTCATCACATAATTGTGAAACATGATCGGTGAGTGAACAAGAATTTGCAAAACCATGTCACTTCTTCCATGATGATGAATTGTGATAGCAAACTCTTATGAATATTTCCAAGTTTCTACTGTCACTGAATCAGGGAACCAAATAAACATACTGGAATACTTGATGTTTTGCTGACTGAATGTCCTTTAGCAGCTAGTAGTCTCAGCTCCGATTTTAAATGTTTTCCATGGCTCTGCTGCATTTCTGATCAGGCTGTTTGCTTCTTAATGCAAACATTACCTTGCTTTCATCCACATCATCATTTCTCTGATTTAAAAATAAAGAAAAAGTTTTTTTCTTGGTTTGTTAAATGCATTGGTCATAATTTAACATAATATCTCAGTGAATTATTGAATTTAAAAGTTGCCTACACACAGAACTTGAGAAGTTACTTTTCTGAGTTGCAACTCAGGCCTCTTATACACTACCCTATAATCCAAATTATCAAAGCAAATAATCCACATTATCTGCTTTGAACGGAATTATATGAGTCTACACTGCCATATAATCCTGTTTAAAGAAGATAATCTGGATTTTATAGAGTAGAAGTATAGAGTAGAAGGGGGCTCAGGCAAGCACCTCTGTTTTGTCTGGATTCAGTATGTTCCGAGCTGAAAATTGCATCAAGGGTATGAGCTGCTGAATGTGGCAGTCCAGAAACCAATTGGGAAAGGCCCATGTTTGTCATGGATACCAGGAACTCCTGAGCTTTACCTGAGAAACGTCCCTCTCCTAAACTACAAGCCCCAGACTTCTGCGGGAAACAGCCACAGGATTTCAGTTGGGATGCACACTGCTTGCCTACTCCTTCAGCTCTAGTGTGATACTGGTGGCTGACACCCAAGTGGTTGCTCTTATTTTCAACATTATTTTCTCACCCTTCCTCTAGTGAGTATTGCCGATACTGCTCTTAAGACTTTACCTGAGGGTGGAGGTAATTGATTTTATTTAACATATGCTTTTAGCATGTTTTTACCTTTGTATCTCTATTTTAACATTTGGATTGTGTGTTTACATGGTTGCAAGCTGCCTTGGGGCCACTTGCGGAGAAAGGTGGGGTACAAATATCTTAAATAAATAATTAAATACCATGCAAAATACAATTTGGAGATGTTGGGTGGATTACAGCTTCCAGAATCCCCAGATCACATGATGACTGGGGTTATGGGAGCTGCACCCCCCTCCCCCCCAAAGTAACTTTTGCCAGCTCTATTGAAAATTCAAGATTTTAAAAACTTTTGTTTCATAAAGCGAAGCCCTGCTTTCCAACTTCAAAAGCCCATGACTGGAAAGCACAGTTCTCTCACCTCATCACTCCTTCCCTTTTACAAAGTGCAGGTCTGTGCTTTCAACTATACCCTGGAGCCTTTTAATCAACCAAAGTAAAGGAGGAAGGTCAGGTTGCTGAACTAGTGATTTCCTCAACAATCCAAGACTTACAATTGATATCCTTCCAGCATGAGAACTTCTAACAAAACATAATCCTGATCCTAGAAGGTCATAACAAAAATAAACCCAACAAGTATTTAGCTGACATAATCCAGTGTCACTTTTAATTTATGTATCTTCAGGGGGAGAAATGCTAAGTGGGCTCTATCCAACCCAAGTAGAAGCCCGAGGAAGCTTTAAGCATGAACTGAGACAAGGGAATAATCAGGACACTTAAGATATTTACACATTTATTCCTCAGCTGCAGGCATGTTCCTTTCTTTTCTTTGGCCTGCACACCCAAAGAGCGTCACTGGATACAAATACTTGAATGTAAAACTCCCTTTTCAGCTTTGCTGGTGGGGTCCTTCCTGTTCATTTTATTGGCCAATTTGCTGTCCAGGTTGCCCTATCTCATTTGGCCCAGAGCAGATAACAATAAAAATGCAGAACACAGTAAAACCGCATATAAAGCATACAGCTGAAATGACTCTACTTCTCCCACCAGCCAGAAATTGCTTGTAAATAATTGGCCAAGTTTTCTGTTCTATTAAAAAGCATAATTCACTTCAACTCAGTTTGTCTAGGGAGCTATTGGCCATGCTCTCTACCTACAAACACTGTTTTTAAAATGCCCTTGCTCAATGCACACATGGTTTTTCTGTTTCCAGAAAAAAAATATATTTTCAGGTATAAGCTATCCCGTGATAGTGAATGGTTTCCATCTCAGTGAAGCAATCAATTCACTCTGGGATTTAATCTGAATTGTGAGTTGTCCAAAATGCCGGACCCTATTCCCTAAACAACTTTAGCACCTTTAAAGTTCAGATTAAAACCCAAAGTGGATTTGCTGTTCCACTGATATCACATAGATCTATCAACTTCAATCTGAACCTGTCTATACATTGGCCTATAAAGCCCTAAAGAGCCCTGGCCCAGTTTACCCGTCCGAATGCATCTCTCTTTACAAACCACTATGAAGACTAAGATATTCCGGGGAGGCCTTGCTCTCGGTCCTGCCACCATCACTGGTACGTTTGGTGGGGATGAGAGACAGTGTCTTCTCAGTGATTGCTCCCCGGATATGCAACTCCCTTCCTGGCAAGATTAGATCAGGACAGCCCTCTCCCATCCTTCAGAAAGATGGTAAAAATCTGGCTGTGGGACCAAGGCTTCGGGACAGTGCAATGAGGCAATCAGAGATTAGGTAGATAGGAAATTGGAGAAAGCCCCTTTTGATAGAGATATTGCCATTTTTGAAAGATTTCCCCGGGGACACTCATTCAGCACCAAGCAATTACCTCATAGTAACAGATAGATATATTTTTGTTCTGCTAGAGCTTTTAAATGATAATATTTCAATATGCGTCTTGGATTTTATTATTTATTTATGGCTGATAACTTGTCTTGGCTTTACTCATGTTGGCCCTGGAAAATCAGAGGTCGGTAAACTAGAGACTTCATCACATGGATAAGGATGCACGAGTCAGAATAGATCCCTGGGCTGGGGAATGATCCTTCCATGAAACATTCCAATAAGGAACAAATGCTGTGGCATCCATCTTCATGTTAACATGTACAGAGTAGTTGGCCGTTACAGAAGGCCATGAATATGTTTTGGATTACTTCTCTGTTTTGTGATTCCCTGCCCCATTTTGCATCATATGCTGTTCCTCCAGACAGTACCTAATGCAATTTTATTTATATGTTTTGCTTTGTTTTGTTTTACAATACAGACAGCAGGATATTGCTAGCAATTAACTCTTTCTGTCCCCATTGAGAGCAATGGCAAAACATCTATTGTATTGTCGAAGGCTTTCATGGCTCAAATCACTGGGTTGTTCTAGGTTTTTCGGGCTCTATGGCCATAGTTCTATAATACAAAACATCTATTGTGTCTTTGCTTTAGCATATTTGCTTATCCTTAAATGAAGGTATTGGCACAGTGACTGATTTTCATGGTCTTGCTCAGATTTCCTTCTATTTATTCTATATCATATGTTCTCAATCATTGTACTTTTGGACCTTCCCACATCAAGGAAATCCTGTCCCATGTTTCCCAAGATAAAATAAAATATGAAGATACTTTCATAGTAAATCTGCTTCTGTAGAATCCACATTGATCCTTTGGTTCATTACATAAACCTGCTATTTTACTACATAATTAATAGCAGATACATACCAGGTTGAGCACCTTGGATATCACACCTCTCTTCAATCACACAGTTGCATCAATTTGATAATTCATGATTCTACAATCATATTCATCATACTGCCATAACCTGTCATCCTGCATTGCTGCTGTTTTGATTTTTGGAAAAAAATCTTTATTTTAAAGCAATGTTGCAGTTCCAGCTTGAAGATATACCGTGTTCCAACTACAGTCCTCATGATGCACTTTCTCTCGTCTTTAAGGAAGGCCCAACCCCATTGCTCGCCCCTTTTGAGCTCCCCCCTCAGACACATACTTTTTCATTACCTATCTCACCCAGGGTTTTATCAATTTTATCCTGTGCATTTGGCCTGCCCTGTGTTTTATTTCTCTATCATGTTATTTTGCAATTGTTTATTTTATATTTTGCTATTTCATGTATTTTATTTTTATGTTATTATTTGCTTGTTTGTATTTTATTTTGTTGTAATGTAATTTTGTGCTTGGCCTCAGGTTAGCCACCCCGAGTTCCCTTTGGTGAGATGGTGGTTGGGTATAAATAAATATTATTATTTTGTGTGTGTATACAGTATATATATTTAAATGAGAAATTGATAGCTTTGGAACAGTGGGGAAGTGGGTTGTGAGTGGTGGGTGTCACGACCAGTCTGTCTTAAAGAAGCCAAACCAAATAGGATAAAGTAAAGTTTATTCAAACGCCACAAAAAACACAAAATGTGGCCAAACTTACCCAAAGACACTTAAACTTCAGTGTGAGTATGAAAATAATTCAAAGTAACGATCAAACAGGTCAAAAATAGTCACTAATACAAAACCCGGATTATATCTCCTGAAAACCCACAATAAACCCAAAGTGCAGTACAACAAAGGAAAAGGCACTCAATGTCAATCACGGTGATGTCGTCATCAATTGGGAGGAAAACCAGAGAGTAAAGAAGCGTCAGCTAAGTCCGAGGAGACAGCAAATACATAATCAAAACCAATCCGGCGTCATAGCGAGGAGAAAGTGGCAGCAACGATAACCAATCCAGGTCAAAGCGAGGGAGAAACAGCAGTGTCAATAATCCGGTCCAGGGTCAGCACGAAGCAGGCAACAGCAACTAGCACACGGGGGAGTAAACATGGTGTAGCCAAAAGGGACACAAGAAGCTGAACCCAGCCGATACAATACCCAAGTCCACAGAGGTAGATCAGGATCCAAACTCACGTCCAAGATTCAGTCCACAGGAACGCAGGAACACAGCACACAAAGGCAGAACACGGGCACCCAGCAACATCTTACCAACTGCAAGGAACCCCCAATTCCAAGTCTCACTTTATTCACAAATTCTCATCAGAACTCGAATGAGCTGACACCCCATTACAGCTTCACATGCAGTCCTTTGTCTTTCCTGCCAAGCTCTCCTTCTCCTGCCTCGACTTAGCCCACCTCAAGACAAAGTTTGGTCATCCGTATTCCAATTCCCATCCCCAGAAAACCCCACAAATGTATCACTACTAGTTGGTTCTGCACAAGCATCATGTACTTCCTGCACTTTAGTCCAGTTCATATCGCTAAATAAATCTTCCGAATCCCCATCCCCACTTCCCATAGATGGCTCTTCATTGGGTGTCTTCATTGTCAGACCCATCATCCCCAGAGAAACTTTAAAAGGAGTCCTTATCAGTGGTTTTATTAAGTATTTGCTAGATTCTTTTCCTCTCCCACTCCCCATCAGATTCCTGCTTCCAAGTAACCCGTTTTGCCCTCCTGGCTCCAACCTCCATGCTTTCATCCTCACTCAAGGACTCATCTACAACAGTAGGAGGAGGATAATCTTGTACAGAAAGAGAAGAAACACGTCACACCAAAATTGTTCTGTAGTGGTTTTCCTTTTCCTTCCCCTGAGGCCAAGAGAGTATGACTTGCAAAGGTAAATGAGTCAGTTTCCATGGCCGAACAAGGATTCTAATCCTGGTCTTCATAATCATAGTCCATTGCTCAAAGCACTACACTGGCTCTGTATGAAAAAGGTTATGTGAAGTGTGCACTTAAAATTAAAATAGTCACTATCATTGATTATTGCCACTATAAGTTAAAACAAGATTTTTTTTGTTAATTAAATCTCTTGCCTCTGAAATGTCCAAGGCCTATTAAAAACAAGGGCTTTATTCTAGGCTTTTGGTAGACTTTCACGTTTGCATAACAATTGTACACATATGAAACTCCTTGATGATTACAAAGTACTGCAGTAGAGGGGTAAATGACAAAGAGTGAGCGTGGCAAATTCTAAAATTAAGTTTGAAACCTAGTTGAGGTCACATTCACTTTACTCCGTGTCAAACTCAGCAGACAATTCAAGGTGGTAAGATTGTTGTCTGATTTTCAGCCAAGCCAGCATGCTTTCCAGGCAGTAAAATTGCTTTCTGATTTTCATCGAATTGGCATGGTTTCACAGTGACGTAATCCTTCTGACTTTGATTGAATTACTCCTGATTTACATCAGGGAAGGCAAGATCAAAATCACGCTGTTAAGACTACGTCTGGTATGCAAAAGTAGCCCCTCTAACAGCCTGGCTTGTCTGTTTGACAAGAAACGTCTGCTCTCTTGTCCCCAGTAATCACAGCAATGAGCTACTGCGGTAAGCTCCGGTCCTCTTTTTTATCTGTATAAAACAACATTATCTTTTCTAAGGCTTTATTGGAGTCTGTGGAATGTATACCTCCCATTTTATTTAACCATGTAATTTGGAAGTAGTCTCAAGTCAAATGTTGAATATATGTGCTGACTAACACCCTATCTTTAGGTGCCCAAGCTAGTAAAAGGAGCATTCAAAGTTGAGATAAAGGTTGACATACAGTAAACAGAGCGCCCTGCTTAATATTGACCAGGTATGAAATGAGGTGTGGTGGAAGGCAGCTCTTTGATCATGCCAGAGGCCCTTGGAAGAAGAATTAGTATTAGTATTATAATTTTATTGCACATAGAGGCCACCTATTTAGGATGAATCTATTCCCCAAAAAGTAATGGTACATGGTTAAATTTGCTGTTAACCATAAGATCATTAATTATCTTTTGCATTGCTCCCATCAATGATACAACCTTTCCACACTGGTTATGCTGACAGAAGCTTCTGTTGGCAGAATGTCCCATGTAGTCTTTGCTGAATAGTAAAACTAAATAACTAATAACAGTAACTAGGCGGCAGCAGTAGTAGTGGGTGAGGATCTCTCAGAGACAACGGCAGTGGCTCCACAGCTAACACTTGTTTGTACTGTGCAGAAGGAGGCATGGTAAACAGCATTTGAATGTCTTTCACCCTAAAAACCCTATGAATAGATAATCCAAAATGAAACAAGAGATAGGGCCAGAAGATGAAACTCCCAAGTGGAATGACACTCAATAAGCTTCTGGGGTATAGCAAAGGACAACTATGAGTAGTACTGTATCTAAAGATGCAACTGGACTCAAGTCAAAAGAAAGTTAAGCTGTTGACATGTTCAAATATAAAAAGGAAAGTCCAAAGTAAAAGCATTCATATGATATAACACAAAGTCTGGTCGAATTATGTCAACAGGACCACAGGGGGGAAAGCTATCAGTATAGCTATAAATCCAAGTTTAAGGTAAAACAAACACGTTTGCACAATTAAGCATAATTGACAAACTCTGGAGTGAAGAGACATTGTTGCAGAGGAATGCAAAAAGACTCTATTTTTGACTAAAAAGAAACAGAAGCCTAGATGAATTGTAGGTGAAACTTTTCAAGCAATTAAGGATGAATGAGACACAAAAGTAAAAGGGGACAAAAGTAGAATCAGAACTCCGATTGAAACTGTTCAGCAACTTGTATGTATGAAGGAGAACTACTGTAATAACCAACACAGAGAGATATAAGATGACAACCAAAAAAAAAAAAGGAAAAGGGAACCTCTTCCATGAGATCTGAGAAATCAAAGGGAAATTAAAACCAAGAAAAAGGATGCTCTGCAGGATAGTATGTAACATGACCAAGTAGAAATAAAAAGATGATGGAAACAATTTGTTATTTTCTTTGGAATTTTGCACAGAATAATTCTCCAGTTGTAAATAGCTTTGAAGCAAGAGGAAAATTGCTAAATTGACTAGTTTCTTCCTTCAAGAAGACTATAACAGAGAATTAAAGTCTATCAATTAGACTGTGGCTCAGATTCAGTCAAATTGCAATTACATTCCAAATCATTGAAAAATTGTACTCTATTTTCTCTCTATAAACTAGCAGAATAGCCCCTGAACCTCTTAATGTAAAGGAAAAGCCAGACTGTTATCAGAACAAGAAAACTGGTGCAGAAGCAAAGAAAATTAGCAATAAATCCTGTAGGGAAAGAGTTGAACAAGACCCAGGGCTGATAGCAAGGTACTTGATTGGAGCCCTAGAAATCCTTATTGCTTGGATATAATGAAGTTGATCTGCCGAAGGGTAACTAGTAACTGCTATCATCAGTTGCTTCTACATAATCAAACCACTGCCTCAGCTACTGGTTTGGACAAAATATCAAAGATTTCAAATAGAATTTCTTTCTAGTTCTCCCCAGAGGTCCCTATATCTCCTAGTGCTTTGCTATCCAAGTACTGCATAGGCCCAGTTCTGCTTAACTTCCCAAATCAGACAAGGTCACTTATGCGTGGCTAGCTACTGTACTAAGAAAAAGACCCTAACTGCTAAGAAAACAGAAATATGTATTTTTCTTTTTAAAAAATACATACCCTTTATGGCACAGCTCGCTCTCTCTCTCTCTCTCTCTCTCTCTCTCTCTCTCTCTCTCCCCCCCCTCTCTCTCAGATTTTCTTCAATAACACATACCAGACTTAAGAAAGGTATTCATTCCTGTGGGAATGACAACAACATCATCAATTTATTACACAAGGTTTGAGGTGGGGTACAATATGATAAAACAGAACACTACCAAAATACATATAATACATATGCACAGGTGAATTTAGTTTAAAATTACCAATAAAATGCAAGTTAAAATTGACAAGTTAATATTGATTGGCTAGGCCTTTCAGAAGGGATGGGTTTTCAATTGCATCTTCAATTTGGACAGTTGATTTAGCTGTCAGATCTCATCTGGCAAGTGATTCCACTGTTTTAGGGTTGCTGATGAAAAGGTACTCTGGATGACACTGCCAGTCGGGTTCTGGCAGGCTGGAGTAGATGCCTACCGGAGGACCTAAGTGTTCAGGGTGGATTGTATGGGACAGGATACTCCGATAGGTAAACTGGACCCAAACCATGTAGGACTTTAAAGGTCAAAACCAAACTTTGCACTTTGCCTGGAAACTAACAGAGGAGTGACTTTAGTATAGGTATGATATGATCACTTCTGAATGTTCCTGTGACCAATCTGGCTGCTAAGTTTTGAACAAATTAAGACCTCATCACACTAGAGCAGGGGTGGGCAATTACCGGCCCTCCAGGTGTTTTGGACTTCAACTCCCAGAAATCCTAAGAGCTGGTAAACTGGCTAGGATTTCTGGGAGTTGAAGTCCAAAACACCTGGAGGGCCGGTAATTGCCCACCCCTGCACTAGAGCATGAGTCCACTTTAAATCCAGTTTCTACTTCCTGCAGAATTCTTTGGCTTGTAGTTTAGGGAGGGGGTATTTAAACTGTTTTGCCAGACAGGTCTTAGGCCTCACTAGACTACAAACCTCAGAATTCTGTAGGAGGCGGAAACCGGATTTAAAGTGGATACATGCTCTGGTGTGATGACGCTGTTAGAGTTTCTAAACTTGGTACAAAAGTAGCCCAGTGTAAAGTGCATTGCAGAAGTCCCTTTGAACTCAATGGCCTGACCTCTGAAAATAGACATGTATTGGATTGTGCTCTTTTTCTTCAAAGTAGATGTAAAATCTCACCTATAGAAACGTTTGAGGGTTCATCTGTTTTGTTTTGTTTTTTCATGTCAGGAGTGGCTTGAGAAACTGCAAGTCACTTCTGATGTGAGAGAATTGGCCATCTGCAAGAACGTTGCTCAGGGGATGCTTAAATGTTTTTCTATGCTGTGGGAGCTGACAGATGAGAGGTCACTCAGTTTCTGGATTCAAACTACCAACCTTTTGGTCAGCAGTGCTGCCGGCATAAAGAATTAACCCATTGCGTCATTGGGGGCTCCTCTATAGAAACGTTTGAGATGCCTACTCAGCTGTGAAACCCAATGAGTGACCTAGGGGAAATTGCAGTTTTTCATCCTTAGAGGAAATCAATGACAAACTTGTTTTGAATAAATCTTGCTAAGAAAATTCTATGATAGTGTTGCCATGAGTATAGTTGACTTAAAATCACATAGCAGCAGAACTTTTCCAATCTAATTCATCTAGAGTTTTTATCCTTAAGCCCTATCAAAATGAATGGTGATGTTCAAGAATATGATATACCGTTAATTCCAACATCATTTGAAGAAAGAAACTATTGGGGGATTCTTCGTCTTCTTCTGCTAGGTTCTAGAGCCTTCCAGAAGCATTATACTCCCCTGGTATACAGGGGACCTTAGGGTCATGAAGCGGGAGAGGAGACAGCTAGAGCGCGAGTGGAGGAAACTCTGTGACGGAGCCTCACTATCAGCTTATAAGCTCTTTAAAGAGACTTATGAGCATGCTGTCAAGGCAGCCAAAAATGAATACTTCTCTGCCTTGATAGTGTCTGCTAGCTCACGCCCGGCTCAATTATTTAAGGTAGTTCGGTCTCTGACGACGGTCCCTACCGTCCCAAAAAATAGTGATCAGGCCCTCACTGCTGGTGTCTTTCAGAGCTTCTTTACAGACAAGGTACTGAGCCTCCGCCGGGACCTTCCGGACACAGTTGATACAGCAAGAGAGCTAGAGACCCCGTGGCCCTCCGCCGGGCCCACCCTCGACCGGTTTCGGCCACTGGACGCAGATGCTGTTGATAGGATAGTGGCTGCAGCTCGCCCTACCACCTGCTCCCTCGACCCGTGCCCCTCCTGGCTTGTTAGATCTTGCCTGGAGGGGTTACGGGCCTCTGTTGAATATCATAAACAGCTCCCTTGAGCAAGGAGTCTTTCCAGAGTGCTTAAAAGAGGCGGTGGTAGCTCCATTGCTGAAGAAACCATCATTGGACCCTGCGGTTCCCTCCAACTACCGCCCAGTGTCGAACCTTCCATACCTGGGCAAGGTGGTTGAGAGGGCAGTAATGGAGCAGCTGCAATCCTTCCTAGATGATGCAACATGGTTAGACCCCTTCCAGTCCGGCTTCCGTTCGGGGCACGGGACGGAGACGGTCCTGGTCTCCATCACAGACCAACTCCGCTGCCAGCTCGACCAAGGCGGGTCTGCGCTGCTCGTGTTATTGGACCTCACGGCAGCGTTTGACATGGTCGACCACAATCTTTTGATCCACCGCCTGGCCATGGCTGGAGTGAGGGGGACAGCCCTTAAATGGCTGACCTCCTTTCTCCACCAGCGGTCTCAGCATGTGAGGAGGGGTGAGGCGGTCTCCGAGGGCTCCCCATTGGTTTGTGGAGTCCCTAAGGGGGCCATCCTCTCCCCTCTGTTATTTAACATATACATGCAGCCGCTTGCACAGCTGGTGCGGAGTTATGGACTGGTCTGTCACCAGTACGCTGATGACACCCAGCTCATTCTGAGGATGGAGGGCAGGCCGGAGTCTGTCCCCGATAATTTCCAGCATTGCCTCGAAGCCGTTACTGGATGGCTGCGAGCCAGTAGGTTGGGGGTGAATCCGGCGAAGACGGAGATCTTGTGGCTGGGCCGCCCGGGCGGGGTGGATGTCCGGCTTCCGACCCTGGACGGGGCGGCGCTGCATCCAGCGCCGTCTGTGAAGAGCCTGGGTGTCCATCTGGACTCCCAGCTGTCCATGGAGGCTCAGGTCTCCATGGTCAGCAAGGCTGCTTTCTTCCATCTCCGCCAGGCAAGGAGGCTGGCCCCCTACCTCTCCCGAAGCGACCTGGCCACGGTGATCCAAGCCACGGTCATCTCGAGGCTAGATTACTGTAACGCGCTCTACGTTGGCCTTCCTATGTCGGTGATCCGGAAGCTCAGGCTGGTGCAGAACGCTGCCGCCCGGCTCCTGTCTGGGGCTCCAGCAGGTTGCCGTATAACACCAATCTTGCAGGATCTGCACTGGCTGCCTATCGAGCACCGGATCACCTTCAAAGTGTTGGTTCTTACCTTTAAGGCCTTATACGGCCTGGGGCCAGCGTATCTGAAGGACCGTCTCACCCCTTATTGCCCTTCGAGACCACTCCGATCCGAAGATGCCAACCTTTTGGTAATACCAACAATAAAGTCGGCACACCTGACAGCAACCCGCCGGAGGGCGTTCTCGGTTATAGCTCCTACGCTATGGAACGCCCTGCCGGCCGGCACCAGGGCCTTGAGGAACTTACTCCAATTTAGACGGGCCTGCAAAACCCACCTATTTAGGCAGGCCTTCAATGAGTAAGCCCTCCGACATGCTGCTTCGTCTGTTCGGGTGTGATGCTGCTTCATTATCTGTTTTATGCTGTATTTTAATGTATTTTAATGCTATTGCTGCTGTTTAATTGTCATGTTGATATTGATGTTTTTAACCCTGCTGTAAGCCGCCGCGAGCCCTCGGGAGTCGGCGGCCTAAAAGCCGCAATAATAAATAAATAAATAAATAAAATTTTGGGTCTGTAGTGTACAAAAAAAGTGTTCTATTTCTTCTAGATCAGATGTAATTCAGCTGGTGTTCCTAAGGGACTGGCACATCCTGTCTAATCATGCACTGGACTTATTCAGATGAGCTTTACCTCATCAAAAATTTGGATTCCTGTGATATTGGCATAGAATAATATGGTATTCTTCTGGAGATGGGAATGGATGATCAGGTGTGCTGTAAATTAAAGCTATCTGTACCAAATTTTATGCCATATTAGTGAATTGTTTTTCTTTAATATCTTCCCAACCCCTCCCCTTCTTCTCCCAAACCAAATAATTCCAATCATTCTTTTCCCCAAATTCGCGTTCCTCCATTATGCCCCCTGACAAGTTGTCACCTTGATGTCCAACTCAGCTTTGCCATGTAATGATTTATTGTTATAATTTTACTCCAATTGTTTTAACAGACAGCAGAGCTTTCCAGGTGTTTTTTGTTCCTTAACACTTTCTTCATAGAAAAATATGACCAAGGTCTTGCTGCCAAGGTCAGTCATATTTGATGAATAAGTCCTGGTTGCACACGCTAAGAGTTCCCAAGCTTTTCTATGTACTAAGGCACGAACAATTTTCTAATCCTTTGAGTTATAAAAAATCGCTGTTAGATCCATACGGTAGGATTTCATTTTAATTAGTAAATAATTAATTTCTTTTTACCTTGTGTTTTGTGTTCTGCCAGGTTTCCTCATATCATAAGCATAATCATCACATTTTCTTCCTACCAAACCATTGCCAAGTTCTTGAATTAGGCAGAATGGTTGAATAAAAATGTACTGGGGTAGTTTGCAAACATGATTCATTTACTACAACTCCCATTATTCCATAGCATTGGTCCATGGCAGTTAAAGTAATGTCAAACTGCATTAATTCTATAGTGTAGATATACCACTAGCTTCCATTTTCCTTACCATTGCCCAATCATGTTTAGGATTTGGACTAGTACATATGAAACGTTTTGCTTGTACTGTATATCACTAGGATGGCTTTAGTCTGGACTTCAAAGGAGCTATCTAGAATGCTGTCCTATTTTGGAGATAGGATTCAGATTCTGCAGTGGATTCACAGATATAGAAAACTACAAGCTGCCACTGGAATGCTGTCTGTAACAGGATCAACTTGCTTATTACACAGTATGAGACAGTAATCTCAGTCCGAATGCAGATGTTATGAAAGGACAGAAAAAATTTAGTCATTGATTTGGTTTGTTTTACTGTATCTGTGTAGCACGGAGAAGGAAATATATATAGTTTTGGGATTTTCTACACTTAGTTACTAACATAAGTTGCTTACCTTTGGTACTATGCAGCTTGTCTTATATTAGAAGGGAGCACAATTTGTTGTTTCACCTTAGGCAGCAAAGTGTTTTGAAATGATATAATGTTGGCATGGGGGTTGGGCAAGACTTCTTTATTTCACCTTATTTATTTAAATTATATGCTGAACATATCATATGCAAAACAGGATTCGATTTAGAGGATGGAAGCAAGAAAATTGGTAGAAGGAACATTAACAATTTAAGATATGCAGATGACACCATACTACTAAAGAAATTAGTGAAGACTTGGAACAGCTACTGAAAAAAGTCAAGGAAGAAAATACAAACATAGGTCACCCAGCTAGTAGATAATGACCAAAGATTATTTATATAACTTTAAAGTACATAATGAAGAAATTGAGTTATAGTCAGTATCTATGAGTTCTGCATCCACAGAGTCAGCTATCCACAGCTTGAATATCCCCCCCCCAAAAAAAAACCCCAAACATAATCAAATCATTTTAATTTGTCATTGTACATAATGGAACTTGAGCACTCATAGCTTTTTGTAGATACCTCAGTAGATACCAAAGGCCCACTATAGTTTTCCATACCATAGCTCAGTCATTAACTGGAATGGAGACAGCAGGCAAGAAATCAGTAGACTAGGATTTGAAAAAGCAGCTATGAAGGAACTGGAAAAGACCCTGAAGTGTAAAAATATGTCATTGGATATTAAAGTTATGATTATCCATGCCATGATATTTCCAATTTCTGTGTATGTTTTCTGAAAGGTAAATACTTAAGAAAGCTAAAAGAAAGAAAATCAACTCATTTTTAATGTGGTGCTGGAGAAGAGTTCTGTAGATACCACAGACTGCTAAAAAAAACAAATAAATGGGCCCCAAAACAAATCATAGAATTATAAAATCAAACGTGAATTCTCCCTAGAAGCCAAGATAACCAAATTCAGATACTTTGGGCATATAGCGAGAAGACTTGACTTGCTCAAAAAGACAATACTGCTTGGTAAGGTAGAAAGCAGTAGGAAAAGGAGAAGAATTCATTCCAAATGTATAGACTCAATCAAAGAAGCTGTGACCCTAAGTCTGCAAGACCTGAGCTGATGCAGGGTGATTTGGAGGCCTCCCGTTCATGTAATCACCATACATTGAAATTGACTTGACAGTGTGTGGGACTATCTTTCCAGAATGCTCAGAAACTCCAGCCAGATTGTTAGTGATGTACAAACCTACTCTCAGTCCCACCATCATCACAAGCACAGTCAGTGGAGACATGAGAGAGTGCCTTCTCGATGGCTGCCTTTAGATTATGGAATTATCTATCTGGGAAAATACAGTGATCTGCTCCCTGTTCTCCTTTCCAGGTGAAAGAAAAGGAGAAACAGTAGCAGAAGCTACACAGAACCTACAATTGTATTGTTGCAAAGCCTCTACTGTTTGTCAGTCTGTTTATGAGTACAATTCCAGGCAAAATTCCAGACCTGTAGGTTATTAGTGTTAACTAATAACCTATGGTTTTCTAGAGGACTATTTTAGGATCTTCTGATGATGGAGGATCTACCACCCTCAGAAAAAGATTGGGTGAGAACACATTTTTTGCTGTATTGTCGATTTGTTGTTTTCTTTTTAAACGTTATGATTTTAGCAGGTTTTTAATTTATTGATAGTTTAATTACATTTTTAACTTTTGCATGGAACAGATTTTAGCTATGTTTGTTTTAATTGTTAAGACTTGAAATGGCAAAAAGATTGAATATAAAAAACAAAAAAGAATCAAGATAATAAGAATAATTAGATGCATCTGACTACCCCCACAATTGAAACAAATACAAAAAAATCAGCTTTTTCTGTGCAAAATTACTATTTGGGGGGAAAGAAAATGTCATTTTTGGTTATTGTTCTGAAAATTCATGTTTTCTTATGCAAAAAAGGTGATTTCTTTTTTAAAAAGTAGAATAAATCTTGAAGACACTGGGCTGCCTAGGATTTTTCTCAGCAGGTTTCCAAAAACAATGATGGTTTTGCTTTTATTTTTTACCAATTGAGAATGTTTTTGACTATTCTTTTCATTCTCAGTCTAATGCTTTCAAATGATAGGCAGCCAGGTGACTAAAACCAATGTGCTAGGCAATGAAATGCTAAGAAAATGCAATTTCTTTGAACGCAAGTCAGTTGAGAAATAGCTCCAGAGTCAATGAGGGACTGCATTTTGAAGCATATGACATCATGGTAATGAAAACTAATTGTTGGTGTTTCACTTTTGTCAGGAAAAGAAAGCTCCTGTAGCTGAACTCTTTGCTAGGTTATTATGTCTTATCACCTGCCCACTGGCAATCAAGCGAAACTTCTGTTCCCAAATTCTCCCCTCTCGGTGATGACAGCATCAGATAAGTAGGTAGAAAAATGAGGGGTTTTGTCATTCTTTCAACCCTCTGGCAAGTTTCTGGCACTTATTCCATTTGGGTGTAAGGTACTACAGTCAATCTCACCAGCCATCCAAACTAGTGAAACTGAAAATTGAAATTTAGGATGGAGCATAATGTTCAAAGTTAATATCCTGAAGGATAGCTGTGATGGTTTGTAGTATTACAAGCAACTATGATTCACAATTTGCCAATATTTCAAATACTACAAGGACCTTCATTATTTTTAACTCAAAATCTAATTGAACTATCCAGCAATGCCTAAATTATTGCAGATTTTGTTTGCTTTGCCATGTAAAAACCATCCAGTCAGTTCTGCATACTGGGAAGACAGCATCATCCATCCTCCCTCCCTACATTCACAGCTACGACAGCTTCATTCTAGTTATTGGTCATTCAGCTTATTTTATTTCAAGCAACTCAGATTGTTCCAAATGTCTGGCATATTTCTTCTCTTCAACGAACTCTCGCTGTATGCTTTCTGTATGTGTTTCTAACAATGTTACAAGATTCACAAGGTATGTAAAAAGAGAAGGATGAATGGCGGTCAGTATTAATATGGTCAAACAATCTGGTTGGGTTCAGTCATATTAAGATGGAAGGGACACTTCTCAACTTTAGGATAGTTAGTGGTTATTATTATTATTAATATTATTATTAAGTGAGAATTTCCTTGAGAATTTGCCTTCTCAGTCACAGATTACATCCACTGATTTGTGTTCTTGGTAAGAGATAATCATCCACATATTCATTCAGTATGTGAAGTGAAGTTGATACACTTAAGCATATGAAGTGAACAACATTATCCAGTCTCTTTTTGTTGCTTTCCAATAATTCATTTGTCTCTGATATTAGGAGTGTGTTTTTCAGTGAAAAAAGTCATAAATGTCACCCGTGCATTCTGTGCCATGAGCCGGCTAACTGCTTTTTGTGAGCATTTCACTAAACAGCAGTTGACAACAGAATCCATTATTTTCTCTTTATCTAACTTTCATACATTTTGCACTGGCTCCTGCTTTACATCAAATAACTTCCTAGGATTAAGAACTGCCCCAGCGTTGCTAATTAAGTGGTGCTATACAAAGAAAAAATGTAGTTACATACCCAAACTATGAAGATTGGTTTTCCCTGTTGTTTTTCTTTGCCGTTTGTTACCCAAAGATGATATACCCCTGAATATGGAAGATATATCACTTTTTCCTCCATAACAATTTATTCCTGAAAAAATGTGTGCAATTTTGAATGTTTTCTGTGAATATGGGGTTTTTTTAATTTGTGGAAATTATTGGAAACAAGCTTATGGAGATTTCTACATATGTGGATTACTGTAGAGTCTCCGTGAGAATTTGTATTAAGAAAGATCAAGGAGACTCTTAATAATGTTATATGTACCACATGCTTTAGTTAATCAAATTGATTCATATTTCTAGACTAATCTTAGGTAGTGATATCCTTTGGTGTTTGTATTTTTCCAGGTTCTGCAAATATATCTCACAGCACAGAAAGTGTAGGTAGTGATATTTCAAATGTTTTGACCCAAATCCTATTAGGTTACTTCCAATTGGAGTAGATCCACTGACTCCATTGTTGAATCTGTTGTTGAATAATGGGTTTTCTAGTTAGAATTAAGAAGCCACTATCTTTCAGGATACACTGTTGGCAAAAACAAAACATTTAAGGATAAAGTGATTTCAAAATAAATATTTTTAAAACATATTTTCATGTGCCATGTATTCAGTTCATTAAAATATTTCCATTGCACTCAATATCAAAAGATTTGGTATACAGGTGAAAACATTACTGATTGGATAAGACAATATAAAGTACTAAAATGTAAATTGAGCCTGAACTTTAATAATTTAAATAGGCTAAAAACATACGCAACACTTCAACAAGCTTTTTTTGAAATATTCTTTATTGAAATTTTTTTGTTACAGAATAAAATAGACATACAAATAAAGGGTTAAAAAAGACGAAGAAAGAAAGGTGAAGCAGAAGAGGGTCTGGGGGAGGGGACAAGATATAGAGAGGGAAGGGTAGGTCGGGGGAGGGGTACATGGGACTTCAAAAGGGGAGAGGAGGTATAATATTCTTGTTGGCAATAAAACAACTTGTGATTTAATCCAAATCTTCGTCCACTTCTTACTTGATACTTAGTGCTCCTATGAATGTAAAATGTGAGATATAAATATACAAAAGCAATGCTCTTTTTTGTCATTACCGCTATATACATGGATGTCAGTCTGCTATGCGCCTGTCACCAGTTAAGGGTTAAATTAATGTTATGTTCCTTGTTACAGTAATCCTGTATCAAGGACCAATCTGTTTTTTCCTTTAGCTCTTCACCAAAGGATTTCATTGCCTTGGTCAGCCATTCCATTTGAATAACTTCCAAGATTTTCTGGAGCCATTCTTCTTTCCCGGGATCACTCGATTATTTCCAATATTTGGCATGAACCAGCTTTGCTGCAGTTGTTAAGATTAGGTATAATTTCTTTTCATTTTTGTCGAGGGTTTGTCCTAGAATCCCCAAGAGAAGTGACTCTGGTTTCCCTTCCAGTTGTTTATTCAAAAAAAATTCTAGTTCTTTATTGACCATCCTCCAAATTTTCTGGTCTTAATACACAGCCACCATAAGTGGAAAAACGTGCCATTTTTTGCCCCACAATTCCAGCATTCTACCCTAGTGTTTTTGTATATTTTGGCCAATTTCATAGGTGTAAGGTATCATCTGTAGAGTAATTTTACCCAGCTTTCTTTAAATTTATAGCTATATGATGCATTGACATTTTTTCCCAGATATTTTTCCAAATTGTCTGATTTATATTATACCCTATATTTCTTGACCATTTTTTCATAAAATCTTTTGGGTTTTGATTCTTTGGGGAGATTATTTTGTATATTTTTCCTACCGAATTTTTATCTGGGCCTAATAGAACGTTTTCCGAATCATTCTGACTGTCCTCAAAGCCTCTCCTCTCATCTATTTTGAATTTTTCACTTAACTGGAGGTAAGGAAACCAATTCACTTCCCTGTTTTCTTGTATTAATTGCTCTCTGGATTTCAGGGAGTACTTTGTACCATTCCAATATATTAGTTCTTTGTAAATGAACCACTTGGTATCATCAAGTTGCCTTATCCTAAAGGCCTCCAGGGGAGAGAGCAAAATAGGGGGGTTTTTTTGTAATGTTTTTTGTAGTATTTACACCACACCTTTATTAAAACATCTCTTATATAATGGTTTTTAAAGTGTGTGTCTGCCCTTACTTTATCATGGCACAAGTACCCGTGAAATCCAAATTTTAGGTTGTAGCCCTCAAGATTCAGCAATCTGCTGTCCTCCAATTTACACCAGGTTCCCAACCATGTAAGACAATTTGCTTCAAAATATGTTTTTAGGTTGGGGACTCCCAATCCACCATTTTCCTTAGTATCCTGCAAGGTCTTCAATCCGACCCTGGGCTTCTTACCGCTCCAAATAAATCGAGCTACAGTATATCTCTGGACCATAGGTTAAATATAGAATCTTTCTTGATAATTGGAAGTGCTGAAAACAAGAAATTCATCCTGTTTAAACAATTTTGAATTTTAAATCAATTTTAAAACATGATGCATAGCATTTGGTATCTAAATGAAACTAGTGCTGGTGTCAATTGGACCTTCAAAGGGAGGATACAGTTGGGGTGCTACACCTCACCTGAATTGACCACACTGGTGAAACACAGGAGAGCAGAAAAACAGTAGGCAACACCGTAGTGTAAGAACTGAAAATACTATTCAGGTATATCAATGAAAACAGTAAACTGTGCTATATCAAATAGTTATCTATTAGCGATATATGAGTCAATACATTTACAACCACAATGGGATATATAGGAAGGGGGTACAAGTGGTGATTCCACTTGTACCCCCTTCCTATATATCCCATTGTGGTTGTAAATGTATTGACTCATATATCGCTAATAGATAACTATTTGATATAGCACAGTTTACTGTTTTCATTGATATACCTGAATAGTATTTTCAGAAACACAGGAGAGACCAGGGTTTGATTCCCTGCTTGGCTGCAGAAACCCACTGGGCTTAGAATCAAAGAGTTGGAAGAGGCCACAAGAAGCATCCAATCCTCTACCATACAGGAACACACAATCAAAATACTCTCTACAGATAGCCATCCAGCTTCTATTTAAAACCTCAAGAAAAAATGGACTTCATCGTGCTCCAAGGCAGAAAATTCTGTTCTCAGCCCCTGAAGTCATACACTCTCAGTTCCAGAAAAGCCATGATAGGCCTTAGGGTTACCATAAGTCAGAAACAAATTGGAAACAAACAAACAAACAGCTATTCTATTAGAGCTGGCATTCTTTGATGCCTGTGTTATTCCATCAGCTTAAACCAATCCATTCCTTGCTGACTCTGATGTAATGTACAAGAACTGAATAAATGTGTTGGAATGAGTTGTATGATATTTTCTGACCACAATGAGAATTCCAGTACTTTGAGTATTAGGAACAGATTATAATATATGCTTTTTGTAGGGCTCTTTCTTGACCATCACCACCCTTGCATCCATCCAACGAAAGGAAAAAATGATTTTCCCCAAATGGCACATCTGTACATCACTCTGCTTCACTTCATCATGGCTTACCAAACAGTGCTATGAAACATTTTTGTTTTTCACCCAAAACATTACATTGTCTAAGACAAAAAGGTCCCAATGACAAAAGTTGAGAAATTTGTTGGGACATCTTTTATCTCAGCTTTCCTCCTTTTCATCCTTCTTTTCCTCTTCCTTCCTTGTCCACAGTCTTTTTTTTTTTAAAAAAAGGCAAATGACAGAAACTATGCAAAATGGTCTCAACTGCTCAGGTGGCAATGCCGTAATGTAAACTGGCTACACTGGAGATCTAATTCTTTATAGATTTTGCAACAAAATATGACTTTGGGAAAATAAAGTACCCCATGTTAGTGCATAACAATCCAGAACATTGTTTAAAAATTAAATATTGATGTGGGACAGAATGAATTCATAGAATGTATACGTAAGAGTAACACAAATTGCAGACTTATTGATCTGTGCATCCCAAGACATGAATGATTAGTTTCTTTTATACTTGGAAGTTAGCTGCCAGGTTGAGTTGTCATATTAGGTGGGAAAAAGTTGGTGCAAGAAGAGATAAATCAGAGTGAATAATTATAAGCTTTAGATGTGATGATTTGAATTGATGACACTGTCTTTCCTGAAAGACAACATACAGATTAAAGAGCTTTTAACTGTTCTTGATGCAACCAAAGGGTTATGGTCTTCTGTTAAAAACTGAGCTTCAGCCAAAGTTTATGTAAGTTGTACGCATTACTCACCCCGTAATGATGTACTTGGCTTCATTTGTTTGCGGTCTGCTTCTCATTTGTTTGGCATTGCATTCCAAGATTGCAGTGACTCATAAATTTCCTTTTGTTTTACTGTTGTAAAAGATCAGGAAGACAAAAGAGCTAGCATGTCGTCCATGAAACATCTCAAATCTAATGACATTTGGGAGGCTACCCTCTTGGGCAAGACAGGTGTAGAAAAATGGACAGTTGTGTCGGTAGATTTGAAAGAGCCCTAATTTCTTTCTTAATTTCTGGGTTTTGTACACAATAAAAACTATAAAGTTGAGAGTTGGGAGGTTAGGAGAAACCTTGCTGATGGAGATATTTTCCAAAATAACAGTTGTATGATCGCTCATGAATCGCAATGAATGTAGAAAAACATAAAAACACTGTAGATAAAAGAGTAACAAGTAATGCATGGGTATACTACAGAATAAAATTGATTTTATTTTCTATAGAAGTCAAGGAGAAGCAGTATTACAAAGGGGAAGTATTATTTATTTATTATTTATTTATTAATTCACACTTGATTGGCTGCCCTTCCCGGAAGGCTCAGGGCGGCTCACAGCATATACATACAATCAAGAATAAATGATGATTAAAATGAGGTTAAAACATATCTAAAAGTACAATAAAAACACGAAAACCATATGCCAAACAAGATAATATACAATAAGGCAGATGGGCAAATGAGGCAACATATAACGGAGCCTGCACTTCATCCTACTCCAAACGCTTGCTGAAAGAGCAAGGTCTTCACCGCTCTTCACTGGCCGGGCCAGTGGCAGATGGATGGAGAATGTTTGTGTGAACTATTTGAAAAAGCATGAACAAATTTCTATGCACACTGCACATATTTTGTTTGTAGTGCAAAAAGAAATAAAGAAAGAAAGAACAATAAAATATTTAATATGAAGAACAATTTTGAGATAAATTTAACAATATGTCAGTGGTAGACTCCAGGGGCTATCCAGTGGTCTCCAATTCTGTCATGCAGGAAAAGCACAATCAAACTACTCCCAACAGATGGCCACCCAGCATTTGTAACAACAACAACAGCAACAAGAAGATTAACCCTAGGAGCCATCCAGTCTAACCTCTCGTCAGGCCTGCATGCACAGCGGGGCACTTCCCATATGCGTCATGGACACCCTGTAAGCCATGCCGGTAGCATCAGAGCTCCCTAGGCTATGAGGTCCATGAGTAGGTTGAGAAGGGGGAACACAGGGGTACTGTGAAACACAGTTTGAGAAGCACTCCCTGGATGCTTATTTAATGAATGTTCTAGTGAACTTTCCATCTATGAAGATTTGTCTTTCAAAACACCCAGATCTGGCATGTAACTGCTTCATGGTAACTATTAATTGTTTCACGGGTTAGTATATCTTGAATCAGGCATATAATCACTTCAGCACACCAAATGCTAAATGAATCATAGTCACGGTACTGCAGGTTTTTGCATTTGTGTGTGCATTAGATCTATATTGGACGTTGGATAAATACCAAGTGATCTCAGGCCTCTTTGAGACATCTTTTTTTACATTGATAATGTGTGGCTAGAGAAATGTCAACCATTTCCCATGATGAGAACTTTCTATATATAGCTTAGGGTACAGTCTTTCACATATTCACCATGTCTTTATTCCAACAATAAGAAATGTGTAAAACAGTCAGAATCTGGGGGCGTAAGCCAAGTCCTCAGGACTCTGGATGGCCTGCAATTGTTGATCCTTGAGCAGCTACTCCTAAGAAGTAGTAGTCATGTCTTTTTTTTCTGTGCCTCTGACCCCACTTCTACCTTCCCCCATAGTCACAGAATGATAGAGTTGGAAGAGGTCTCAAAAATTGAGACCAAGTCCCCCTCAAAGAAGGAATTCGTAGAATCATAGAATCATAGAGTTGGAAGAGACCTCATGGGCCATCCAGTCCAACCCCCTGCCAAGAATTCATTTATGGCATCCCTAGCAGGTAGCTATCTAGCCTTTTTTTCTGAAGAAGTTCAGAGAAAGAGACTTTATCAACTCTCAAGGTGCAGTAATTATCTCCATTGTCAAATAGCTCTTACTAGCAAAAGGTTCCTTCTGATGTTCAATCACCAACTACTTTACTGTAACTTGGTAGCATTAGATCTGGTCCTACTCTCTGCGTTATCAGATAACAGCTTGGACTGTCTTCTCTGTCATTGTCTTTCAGATACTTTCTATTCTCAATGTGTCAATTAATGCCTGCATCATATCACTTAACCATAATTCTTCCAATTATTCATTTGTTATTTCTTAGTTTATTGCAATTAATTGTCTCTCAGAAATAGCATTTTATCTTTAATATTGGCATTTCATGGTCTGTGTCACAATCTGCTCCTTGTCTTTCTTTTTCCAGAGAGGAGAGAGCTTCTACATCTTCTGCTTTCAAATATATAGTCTATTTGATTTCTATATCATCTATCAAGTGATGTCCATGTGTACAGTTGTTTCTTTGGTTACCTGAAGTATGTGTTTGTGACACAAACTGTTGACCTCACAAAATTTCTTCAGTTACCCTCCTGCTTCATTACTTGATGCTAGGCCAAACTCTCCAATATTTAGTTTTGTTGTACCTTCTACTTTTGTTTTCTAGTTACCTATGATTATCAACATGTCATGTTTTAATGTGTGATCAATTTTCTCCTTAACTCCAAAACATAAACTTTATTTCACTTCTGTCTCTGTAGTTAGAATACTGTATAAGCCTGCCCTATGATTATATTAATGGGTTTCCCATGAAGTTTTATGGAGATTGTTCTGTCAACAAGAAGAATATAGGACATTTGCCTTAATAACTTTTTTTAAAAAACAAACAAACTGTATTTTAATGTTATCTCCCACTATTATCCATCCATTAAAATGTTTAATTAAAACTCACCATGCAACTTCTGATTTTTTTGTTTACTTCATTTTCCTGCTGTTTTACATTAATATCAGATATTTGAACTTGGATTCATTGATACCTACATGGAAACTATTGTGAATCTTGTAAGTAATATAGATAAGTAATCAAACATAAACACATTTATAAGCAACTGAACCTTGTAGCTATGCCAGTCGCCCAGATCTCTGTCAGCAATAGTCAGAAACTGAGCTCCCCAAGGCAAAAATACATGTGTCTCAGGTTGCCCTGAGATTATCATGATCTTTCCTGTTCCAAATAGCATTGGCTTTTCCAATTTTGAAATGCCTCTCCCATGACTTTGTCACTGGTAGGGTTGGGGGTTGAGGAGCGGCATATCAACCATTCTTACTCACAGAAAGAGAGGGAGGGAGGGAGGGAGAGATTCTCCTGTTTTGAAGCTAAAGGAGCTGCCTCCAGATTAAAGTGAAATAAAGGGATTATTTATTCTCATTTACTGAGGGAATTGGGATAAGGACCTTTTAATCTAGCCTACCTACTAGATCTACACTCACCAATACTGCAGGACAAACCTGGCATGTCCTACATTGGATTGGACTGTTGTATGGTCCACACAACTATGCCCTGCCCAGGAGTCCCTACCACCCAGTGGTACTAAACATGGTTTGGTGTTGCTGGGTGGCAACCATTCCTGTCCCTCTCCTGCTCCTTGTTGTGGTGGTTTCTGGCTGCAACATGGGTCTTATTCAGGATCACATGCAGTGATATTGACCAGAGCATCCCATCACCTCCTCCAACATCATTGCACACAATGACAGACAAATAGGGTTCACCTCATGAGTGGAGAAGGGCAGGAGAAGGATGGCAGTTGTAGCTGGTTCCATTTGGAAATCAGCCCAACTGTTTCCACGGGCCCAAAGACAGGGGATAGTCCAAATTCTGGGCCCCACTTCGGACTTTCCCTCAACTCTGGAAAAGGCCGCATTAAGGTGGCCTTGGCCCCCATTAGCCTGGGTGAGCCCCATGCAGCATTTGGCCACCACATGCTGGTTCAGCTCTACATCAATCTAAGTGATTTGTGCGCAGATCTGCCCAAAGAGGAAGCTAAGTAAATACATGGGCACATGGAAAGTCTTTTCAAAGTTACATTAACAAACCCTTGCACATTACACCAAGATGCTCATCTACAGATGAATTGGAGATTTTCATGGAGCCCTTTCTTCATGTCTAAAGATAAGTCCACCCAAACTGAAGAAGTTGAACTCTCCTCTTCTGCCTGCAGGTGGTTCATGAAAACTGGAAAATTAAGGCCAAGGATCTGGAAACCTTAGTCACTGGCTATAAGACCTTCAGGTTAATAGATACTGCTGTTTTGATTCCACTTTTTGTCATTAGCCCCATCCAGCACTGGAAAATGGCCTGTAGGAATAACTCTGAAATTCAGTTTGATGCTGAGGTTAAGGAATGTTTACCAGCATTGACACATACTGAAAAGCAGAGTTGAGTGAGGAGAATTGCTTCTTGTGGTAAACTCTTTAAAACTCACCGTCTAAAAGTAACATCTAATCTGCATCCATATTTCCAGCATCCCAAAAACTACAGCACTATAGCTTTGCTGGTCATCTGTAATCATTCACAAACAACTTCTCTATTACATGTTCATGTAATAGTAACAGCAAGAGATCATTGCTTTATCGTGTGCCTATCTGTTTCTGGAACTTATATTTAGTTGTGTGAACCAGACTTGGAAAGGGCTTGTAAGAAAAGGAAAGTTTAGCAACTTCCTTTAATGTCATCCTTTGAATCATAAGGCATACTTGTCTGGTTTTGATTCCGATTCTTCCAGGGTTGATTATATATAACTTTCTTCCACATTGTTGGAGGTATGGAGAAAAATAACAATTGAGGACAATCCTTTTTTGTTTTCTTTCTTTTTGTTTCTAAAGCTACACTTGGCTGCTTCTAGTATCATGCAATACTAGATCATTCTGCTGAATGAGAACACACACAATGCCCTGCTCTGAACCCCATGTAAGTAAGTAAACAAAGCACAAAATAAAGTGATGTGTATGCATGCAGTCTTTATTATGTGCAATCAAAAGCACAGTGCCAGCGGTTCCAGGTTTTATGCAGCTGTTCAGTGTGTGGCTTAGCAAGAAGTCTGTAGTGTGTCAGAGGCTTAAGACAAGAAGAAAATATACAGGGTTCCTTTGACAGCAATGCAGAAATTATATATGATATGAGATATATATATACATCACATCACAATATATATTTGGTCAGATGAACAGTCAGTCTAGCCTTGTATGGTACCTTCAAGATCACCCAGTCTGTCATCCTTTTGATGAAATGTATAATAGTCTAGTTTAGCTTGAATAAGGCTACTCTTTTTTCTTCATGATTGTTTACATCTTGCATCAAAATTAATGGAGAAGAGGCCTCATTAACCTTTTCTCAAAGCTTGTTGAACCCTTGATGAAATGGCATATAGCCTATACAACTGTCACTGCAACTGCATTTTGCCTGAAGGTGTGAGCTCTGAAGTGATATCGTGGTCAGTATTTGAGAAATGAAACCATGTCACTTGATTTCTATCTCTATCAGTTGTAACAACAGCAATCATTCAATATTCACAGGATGCTGACGGAATAAAGTCATAATGCTGTACTGGCTAAGTCATTGGACTAGACCAGGGGTGCTCACACTTTTTCAGCATGGGAGCTACTGATTAAAAAACCAAATCCCAAAGATCACCTACCCAGAAATGTAAAACGTATAACGATTTTCTTATTTATTTATATTTATTATTCATTTTTATGTACTGCTCCTTCCAGCAGGCTCGGGGCAGTTTACATAAAATGAAGTTATAAAACATCCACATTTCAATTTAATAACAACAAGATAAAACAGAGCATAAAAATACATCCAACCACCCCATTTCTCCCACACTGCCATATTACCACACATATTATCAGCCAGAAAGTAAGAAGAGAGGCTTTTGAACTGCAAGGCCATTTAATACTCAGCAAGGTAAACAAAGGGGCATGCAAAAATACATCCAACCACCCCATTTCTCCCACACTGCCATATTACCACACATATTATCAGCCAGAAAGTAAGAAGAGAGGCTGTTGAACTGCAAGGCCATTTAATAGTCAGCAAGGTAAACAAAGGGGCATGGAAACATACATCCAACCACCCCATTTCTCCCACATTTCCATATTCCCCAACATATATTTCTCAAGGAACAAAGCAAGCAGAGAGGCTTTGGAGCTAAAAGGCCATTTTTAAACATTAAAAATAAACAAAGAGACATGCCACAGAACAATCACGCACCCACCCCAAAGTTAAAAGACCGACCTTTGAGATCCGGTAAGGAAATGACCCCAAAGCATCCTTCTTCTTCTCCTCCGTCGTTGCTTTTATTTCCACGCCGGCAGCATGCGTGCCGCCTCCAAGAGCTCACGAGAAGTCCAAGGGGCAGAATGGGCGCTTCTGCGCATGCGCGCGGGGCCAGCCATGCATCGCATCATCCAGGCCCGCCCCCTTTGGTCTCCTACGACTCTGAGTGGCTGGAGAAGGATGGAGGGGGGAGGAGGAATCCCAAAGAGGGGGCCCATTCTGCCTCTTGGACTCTGCAGCTTTTGGAGGCGGCGCGAGCAGGGAGGGGAGGAGCAACGACGGAGGACTTCTTTGCAGCGTGCAGGGGCGCGTGAAGAGGACCAACAGCAAAAAACCTGGTCAGGGGCCTGAAGATCACCAGGATGAGGCCCGAAGATCACCCTGGTGATCCCGATCACCATTCTGAGCACCCCTGGACTAGACTCAAACTGAAACCACTATGGAGCCAGGAAGCTGAGTTGGGGGTCAGCACAGGGACTTCAGGGGTGTCAGAAATGGGAATCAGAGGTCACATATGTCTGCAGCTTGTACTTTATTCACCTCTGCAATAGAGCAACAGGTACACAGTATATTACTAATCATCTTATCTTCCTTGAAACAATACAGCAGTGGTTAAGCTGCAACAGTGGTTCCAGAGAAAGGAAAACAATGACACTGCCATGGCAACAGCTCAATATTTATATTTATTTCATTGTGGGGGAAAACATCATCAACATTGTATCTGACCTGCTTCTTACCATGGATTTGAGGTGATGGATAGCAAGAAACTAGATCTCCATGGCATGAAGTAAGCGGTCTTTGGACGTCTTCAAACTGGCTGGTTTTTTTTGTGTGGCAGTGATGGTTTTTAGGCAGTTTTTCCATGGAGCTCGATGGCTCTCATCACACCCCAAGAGAAGTACTTCTGGAGTGGCTCCAGGGTGGAACTGGCAAACAAATCCTGCCACAGCTGAAAAACCACCAGCGGCATACGACAAGAGACTTCCCATCATGCCATAGGGAAAGATGGGTTTAGCCAGCTTACTGAAGCTTCCCCCCATGTGATGAGCTAGGTGGGAAGCTGGGATGGTTTGGGACATGGGGCTACAGGTCTCTATGCCCCCTGGGCAGGTGCTACCGGATTCACTTTGATTTGCTGCAATACTCAACAAATCCGGCAGCATGTGTGAAAAGGTTTCTTATCTAAGAACCAACATACCTATTAAAAGATCATATAAACCAAAACATGTTAAAACAATCCATATGCACGTTTTTAATGGTCTTTACTGCCGTCTTAAACTTAGAGATGTATCCTCCTTTTGAAATCTTCCTCAGTAGGAGATAGATGAAGAAAATATCCTCTGGGCAATAGTTGTCAATCTAGTTTTGGTCTACTGAAGTAAATATCCAAGCAATACTGAAGTCATCTGAATATGAGAAAACTCTGTGATAGGGTAAGTTGAGTCCAACTTGAAAGCATGTAACAACAGCAACAGCAACAACAACAGCAACAACAAAAACATATTCACTGCGTGTGGGAAGTCTCAGAGTCAACCCCTAATATTTCAAGTGAAAAGGAATCCCTGTGAAAATAAGCTGCCTTTGCCTAAAGGCCAGGACATGTAACACCAGTCTATGTGGATTTGTTTATCTTGCATAAGGCAATCCCTTATATCGATGTGGAATGTCACAAATAAAATGTCTTTGGTGCTTTGGGCACTTCTAAGAAGATGATACATTATCTCATTTCATAGAATCATAGATTCATAGAGTTGGAAGAGACCACATGGGCCATCTAGTTCAACCCCCTGCCATACAAAAAAAAGCACCATCAGCGTACCCCTGACAGATGGCCATCTAGCCTCTGTTTTAAAGCCTCCAAGGAAGGGGCTTTCACTTCATTCCGAGGCAGAGAGTTCCACTGTTGCACAACTTGTACGGTCAGGAAGTTCTTCCTAATGTTCAGGTGGAATCTCCTTTCCTGTAATTTTAACCCATTGCTCTGAGTCCTAGTATCCATGGAAGCAGAAAATAAGCCTGTTCCCTCTTCCTTATGATAGCCTTTCAAATATTTAAACATGGTGATCATGTCTCTTTTCAACCTTCTCTTCTCAACATTCCTCCTGCCATGGTGATTTGTACATGCATGAACCTGGAAATATTACTATTGGGATTTACAACTTCACTAGTTTCCCAGAACCTACTGACAAACTATCTGGGGAATTCTGAGACTTGCAACCCAAACAAAATAATATTGCCAAACAGGGCAGTGTGGCATTCTCTAGGCCAAGCTTCTATTAAATGAATAAGATCTTTGATAATTATGGCTTTGGTGTGGTTCCTGTTTGTAACACTGGGTTATGAACAAGAGAGCTGATTATTTCCCAATATCCAAACATCAGGTGCTCTGTAGAAGCTGATGTTGAAGTTGAACCTATATGTCATTTCTCTACTTTCCCCCTTCATTCCTTCCCAACATGGTCGAAAAATGTAGAACTCTTACGGTATGTTTCAACTCTGAAAAATAAATTCACATGCTATGCTTGGTGTTAACTGATGCCACATTGAGACTGGTGGAGGAGGTGGTGACTGAACAGAATTGCTGCCTGTTCCAGCCAGGGAAGAGCCAGCCAGCCATGTCTTGTTTACATATTTTTGTTTGCTCATTCCAATACTTGTGATTGAAAATGGCCTGGATCCAAAGAAATCTTGCTCCCTTGGAATTAATAGAACATCATTTACAGCATTATTCACAATTATTCACAGCATGCTAGTCATACCACTTTTAGTAGGCATTAAGCATAACTTTCTCTGAGTGTGGGCATTTGTTAATTACTCCGAAAATACCATTCAGGAGTCCACATCACATGAGGAACTGAAATCCTCATCTATAGTCAGCCCTCCACGTTAACTTGGGTTAGGGGCACAGGATCCCCAGGAAGATGAAAAAGCAGTGTATTTTGAAAAACTTTTTTTTAATCTGAGATAACACCTTCCTAGGGATTTCTAGGTTCTCCAGTGTGACTTTACCATCAACTTCCAGCAGAGGTTCACCATAGAATTGCATCAAATGCCTAGAGAAGTATCCTCCCTTCTGGCAGAGCTAAACTCGGAGTTGCGTTGAAGGTCCTAGAGATTCCTAGAGAGAACATTTTAATCAAATCTACAAATCATCAGATCCCCAAAAGTGAAACTCTCAATTGTACATAGTGATTTATAATAGCTTGCTTGTATGATAAAGTGTCTGCCTGTTTGTCAGCAATAAGCCATGATGCATAATAGAACAGAGAGCTTCTAGTGTAAGCTTATCTTTCTGCTCATACTGCACAGAGTTTTGTGATTTGAATGATTTTTTAAAAATAAGTATCATCTGATAACAAAATGTTGGGACAAAACCAGAATACATACAAAGAGTTACGTGTTATGAGAATGACCCAAATCCTCTAAAATTAATGGGAATCACATTGTTCTTACAGCTTTGGACTAAATGCTATAATATCTCAATATGTATGCAGGAACCTTTTATGACGTTATGTCTCTTTACATGTAAGATTCCACAAAAATACAGACGTTATATTATATTTTTAAAAATACAGATGTTATAATCCAGTTTTTATTTCAATAGTACATTTTCAGAACTACATTAGAAGAAACCTTAGAGCCTCAGGAAAAGCCATAAAAAGTAAAATATGTATTACGTAATGTTCTTGAGAGAACCTGTAAAAAATTAGTTGGAGTGGTAAGGACATCCCAATATACCATTAAAGTTTGCTGGGGGGGGGGGGGGATGGCTTAGATTAGTTGGTGGAGCTTCTGTTCAACCCACCTACCATTCCAAGTTGTCATACTGAACAAACAAACACAAATGGACTCTTATAGGTTTATAACAAAGTAAGCCTGATTGATGGCTGTTTGCTTCTAAGGTCAGTTGTGGGATACACTTTTTGATTTTTAAACAAATCCACAAAAATTGTTGAATTTGTTGCCATAAGATGCCATTAGTACAAGGACTTTCAAAAGCAGCTGGGCAAATAAAGAGAATTTATATTTTTCACATAAGTAAGTTTTGTTGATATTCTTAAAAATAGGGTCAACCAAAAAAAAGAGCTAGGGCCCCCTGGTGGCGCAGTGGGTTAAACTGCTGATCTGCTGAACTTGCTGACCGAAAGGTTGGTGGTTCGAATCTAGGGAGCGGAGTGAGCTTTTGCTGTTAGACCCAGCTTCTGCCAACCTAGCAGTTTGAAAACATGCAAGTATGAGTAGATCAATAGCTACCACTTATGTGGGAAGGTAATGGCGCTCCATGCAGTTATGCTGGCCACATGATTTTGGAGGTGTCTATGGACAACTCTGGCTCTTTGACTTAGAAATGGAGATGAGCACCACTCTCCAGAGTCAGATACGACTAGACTTAATGTCAGGAGAAACCTTTACCTTTAACAGAAGAGTTACATAGGGAACCTACAAAAAGATTAACATTTGTTTGGCAGGACAGAAAAATACATTTTCTACAAAGGTATTTCTGAACAAGTAGTAAGTCAGTGGTGTAAGTATAGGAGGGGCAAAATAGGTGCCCACCCACCAGGCATGTAGCCAGGGGGGGCTAAGGGGGCTTCAGCCCCCCCCTGAAATTCTCAGGATGGTCCGCGAAAAGGCCTTACTGGTACATTATTTAAACTGTTATGTGCATTTAAATCATGATCTGATCACCATGCTCATTATATCCCATATTAATGGGGTTATTGGGATAACAATACAAAAGGTTTGCTAGGGTAGACCCTCTTCCACCCAGTCTCAGCCCCCCCCGAACCAAACTCAGCCCCCCCCCCCCCCGAATCAAAATCCTGCTACGGCCCTGCCACCCACCTTCCGCCTCAATGATGTTCTCCCTTTCTGTTCCCATTAGTATGATTGCATTAACTTCAGTTTTATAACTGCAGGAAGTGGGAGTCCTAGGTGAAAATGTCTCGTTCTCTGTAATCCTAGAAATTTGGAGAGTAAAGGAAACTTTCATTCGTAGCTGAAAATTCTTATTTAGAGTGGCAAATCCCTATTTTTTTTTGCAGTCTCCCATTGCTACACTTTTAACTTTGTAGTTCCATTCATCCCTAATCTTCTGCTGCTTGATAGGCATCCTGTTCATAGCATAAATAGGTGTAAATTAAGCTTATTCCAACATATGTTTCATTTTGGTCACTGCAGAGCTTGGGCTTTTCTTTCTCCCTCTGCAGCAACGAAAGACTCCAGCCGCACTGCCTATAGATGTAATATAGAACCATTGGAGCCTCCTCGTGTACACACATCCTATACCATTCTTTGCCTGATGGAGACGAGCAATCACAGACGCATCTGGCTATGCTCCCGTAGTCAGATGCGGAACATTTACACCCGCTGCTTAGAATCCAGAGGTTGATGCAGCTGTTTCATGTCTGGCTGCAGCAACATAACCAGACACTTCAATTATCCTCTTCACACACATGCGCGCACACCTCCATTTTTATTATGAAATGAAAGGGCGGTGTGTGGAATGATTTGGTTATGCTACGGTTGGCCTGGGAGCTGGTAAATTGCTGAGCATAGCTACAATGAGCCATGCAAGATTCGAGCTTTTGCCCATCTAATTTGGACACTATGGCATGGACTGTAAAAAGAATTAGCACAAAGCCTGCTTGCTTATGGTAGTGAAAGAAAGAAAGAAGGAAAGAAGGAAGGAAGGGAAAAGATCGGCTTCATGCCCCTGTCCCCTTAAATAGTCTCTTTAAAGAACAATTGGTGTAAATATTTTAACTGCATGTGATCGGTGGATTATTTTTCTTTCATGTGATCCCATTACCCAGATAAACTTTCTTTCTCCCCCTCCTCCTGCTGTATGACATTTGATATCAGCAGATGCTCATTAACCTAGCAACCCCATAGCTGTATTCCAGAATTAAATGTAACCCATTCAGGTTTATTCATGCAGTAATCCAACCATCCACAGAAAATAGTGGTGGTGGGAAGGGGCAATATGGGGAAATAACTTATGCCATCGCTGGAAGAAACAGAATAAACTCACAATTAGCAGGACAATTTCAACAGAAAGAAAAAAACAATGAAAATGAACAAAATCTGGCTACCAGTATAAAAAAACCTTCAAAATTATAACAGTAAATAAAGAACAACACTCAAACATAGGGGAACTCCAGACAAGAAACAATCAGGGACAGTTAATTACCTCTCAACAAAGAATTCCCCCAGGCAGTAACAAGGTACACCTAAAAACTGTCAGGCCATCAAATGCTAATCAAAGTTGCCAATTGAAACATTCACACCTAGCTCCAACAGATAAGAGTTCTTTCTCCCACCCTGGACTTTCCACAGATATATAAACCCAATTTTCCTAGTTTCCAACAGACCTCACAACCTCTGAGGATGCCTGCCATAGAGGCAGGTGAGAATGCTTCTAGAACATGGCCATAGAGCCCGAAAAATCTACAACCCAATCTTCTTAAGGAGCATCCAAAGTGCAAAGTTTGTGTTATTTTTGAACAGCACCGAAAGATATAATGTAGCCAGACAAGATATAAAATAAACCAGCAAATCGCAGCTCCAATCGCTTTATAGAGGAAGAGATGGGCTTATGATCTGGAAGGGTAAGAGTGCAAAGTGTTTTTTTTCAAGGCAGAGATCACATACAAAAATAAGGCTTTTAGTTGCAACGCCAAATAGGAGATCAAGGCAAATTATGATTCAAAGGGTCTCCAGGGAAAAGAAGTCAAGACATTAGGGTGGGGATTGGCAAATGCGAGGGTTGCATTGACCCTCACATGAAACCTTGAAGGATTGGCAACTATGATATAAATGACATACCTATTTTTATTATTTTTTATTATTGTATAGGCACCTTACAACCAAACAGGCTGCAATTTGGTCCTAGAGAAAGTGGTCAAATTCTTAATAGGTTGGATCATCTAATACTGTTAATTTTATGGTATTGTCTATCCATAGTTAACTCACAAGATGGAACATCTGTTGAAGACACCAGGAGAAGTAAGGACTTTTTCTGA
Organism: Anolis apletophallus; assembly: GCA_030556195.1. NCBI lineage: Eukaryota > Metazoa > Chordata > Lepidosauria > Squamata > Anolidae > Anolis > Anolis apletophallus. Next base: position 31,628,400 of record JARBWK010000006.1, on the reverse strand, counting down.
CGAACATGGGATCTCATCCAGCTCTGGGATTCTATGATAGTGGTTAGAATTGGTCTTTATGACATAATGTTTTTATGACATTGTCAATATGTGAACAATCCTCCTCTTCATAGGCTTAGCTTCCAGACCTTGAATCCTTTTGGTCAGCCTTCTTTGGATACGTATCAGCTTATCAATATCCTTCCTAAATGAGCTCTAATATATGTACATTTCCCCGTTTTTATATATAGTCTAGAAATGACATTCAGTTAAACTATTTTTGCTTAAAATTTGTATATTTCATTGTATATTTCCTGAATTTTTGAAAACAATGTATAAAATACTTGCATAGTTCCTGTTTTATGACTATATGTTTATTATTTACAGTTACTAGTCCTGTGATAAGACAGCTGGTAGAATGTTATCTCAGGACACAATTAGGTTTACGAAATTTAATCACAACAACTTATCTCAACAAGCATTGTGTCATAATCAAGATTGGGAAATTCAAAATTAAACTTTATGTTGTTGTATCTTAATTCATTTAAGATTGTATTTTCAGTGATGTTCTGATAAGGCTTATGGCACCAAAGCAATTTGTATTCTTTCTACCAGTGTTTGTTTCTTTTAATCTTTGTTTCTTGTTATTGTTGTTCCAGTGCCGCCATAATGACTACTACTGTTCTGTGCTTACTTTTGTTGACTAAAGGGATAACATTTGGTCCAATATAATCAACTTTAGGCTCTCTGAAGTTCACAACTGATGTACCTCAAGCGATCTGTCCAAAAAGAGGATCAAAAGTCTGTTTTCCTAGGAAATATAAACAAAAATATTTGTAATATAAATGTTCCTCAAAAATATAACATCGTATTCAAAAATAAACATGTAGTATTTTAACAGCCTGAATCACAGACCCTTAATATTCAGGAGTTCTCTTTCTGGAGACCACAACTTGGAAAAGTTACTTTTTGAACTAGAACTCCCATACTACTTTTGGGACCATTGTTCCCATGTTCAGTGTAGGAACAATGGTCCAAAAGTTGGGGTTTTGTTAATGTGTGTTTTAATAGTATTTTCTTTTACCTTGTAAATTTCCTTGAGTTTTGGGAGAAATGTGGGGTTGATTGCTGAGCTGACAGAAATAAGTCATCAACGGTCACTGTTTGAACTGAAGGCTTGGGGGGAAAGATATTATAATCTGCAATGGTAACTAGAAGAAATGGAGGATATGATTATAATATAATGGTACAATACTACTGGCTTCAAGAACCTATTATCCAGATGGTATTTCCATTAGCTGAAGGCAAAAACCTCCTTGCTTAAGTTGGTTTTTTAATGACTAATTAATTGTAGGGAACCTTACAAGGGCAACACTGATTTTTTCATTTCTAAAATTGTATATTGTTTAATGTATCCTTTTTAAAATTGTAATATTTTAATTGCGTCTTCATTTTGTTATGATCTTTTGAACTATATTGTTTGTGAACTACTTTGAGTTCCACATTAGAAAAAGAGATAGCTTATAAATGCAATAAACTAGAAAATAAATAAATCATTGGAACAACATCCAAACAAACAGATTGGGTGAAAATCCAGTCTCATTTTGCTAGAAAATGTTAAGAGCATCAGGATATTTGTTCGGTCTCCTTCTAAATTTCTGCATTGCTCACAAAACTTTGGAAAGCTCCAGATTTGCTTCAGTGTGACTTCATGGATTCCTGGCTCATTTTGAGTGAATTCCAAATTTATCTGAAGTAGCCTGGTTTAGCTCAGGATTTGGGATTTCATTCAAACCAGAAACATACCCTTAAATCCATCTTAATCCCAAGGATTTTGTTTCAATTAAGTCTCACTGAACGTCCAGAAAAATATGCACAAGCTGTCAACTCTAGTGGCTTCTTGAAAGTTTCTAAAAATTCGAATACAGGACCTCATTCCACAAGGGAAAAAAAGGAATTCACTCAAGTCCATCACATAGGATCACCTCCTCCCATTTCTAGCTCATCTATCTGCTCCATTTCCCATCACATGGTTGAGTGTTGTCTCCTTCCATTTCTTGCTCCTCCATACTTTTACATCACTTTCTTTTTCTTTACTTTTGGTTTTTTAATTAAAAAGTCACAATTGTGGAAATACTTTCTCTTATAGAACTAAAGCAGAGATTCAAAATTCAAAAAAGTAAAAACCACAGTTCTTAGTGGGAACAATAACCAGTTTAAAGCAGATGCATATGTTTAGAAACCAAAAAGAAAGAGGTATCCCACCCAACCACCCACATCCCAACACCACCTTCCTCCTTCTCTGGTAAGGCAATAAACTCCAACCATGTGTGTGAAACAGAAAGCTTTCAATAAGGCAGACTATCAGATCTTCAAAATGGCGTAGTTACAGCAATTAAAAAAAGAAAAAACTTTCTCGGTTCTTTTTCATGTCTGACAAGTAATTGTGACAAAAGGAGTATCTAGGGGTATTATTTATTTATTTATTTATTAAGTTCGGCTTAATATACCGCTCTCTCTGGCGCCCAGAGCGGTTCACAAAATTAGTGCGAATAAAACAAGTTAAACACATTAAAATACAATAAAACAGTTAAAAACACCCGAATTAAAACAATTTGCCAGCCAATAGCAATAGTTAGCAGTGGCATGCTAACAACGAACCCATAGGTGCCGATAGTGGCAGTTGGCTATGGGCCGAATGCCTGCCTAAACAGCCATGTTTTTACTGCTCTGCGGAACGGCAAGAGAGCCCGGATGGCCCGGATCTCTTCGGGAGGCCGTTCCACAAAGCTGGCGCTGCTGCGGTAAACCTCCGGCGTGTAGTAGCCAATCTGCAAACCCTGATATTAGGCACATCCAAAAGGTTACGTCCCTCTGAGCGCAGTGATCTCCTGGGCACATAAGGGGTAAGCCGCTCCTTCAGGTACACTGTCCCCAAACCATATAAGGCCTTGAAAGTTAGAACTAACACCTTGAAGATTACCCGGAATTCAACTGGAAGCCAGTGCAGTTCGCGCAGGAGTGGGGTCACATGATCGGATCTTAAGGCTCCCGAGAGCAGACGCGCTATTAGCAAACCACCCACATGAATGCCCTCACAAAACAGAATGGAATTGGACAAATCTACCACTTCCCATTCGAAGGAAAAATATCTTTTTTAAGTGTTTGTATGTACAGGGAGAGGATTGGATTCCTGCCCATCTTTCAAATCCACCCAATTCTACATGCTGTAAGCTCCCTGTAAGGTCAACCATCTAAGAGAAGGAAACTCGAATCAAACCTACGACCTGAGGACCTCGCTGCCACCGTCCCAGCTTGCTAGGACCCGGCAGACGAACCTTTGGTTTAAAGGGTGAGGCCAGTTCTGTGCATGCTGCTCTCCACCAGAAAAATCCATTGCACAGGCTCAAAGGACACATACAACCTCTGAATCATCAACGCGCTTGTAGAAAGCATGGGATGAGTCCTTCCTGAATCTTCATTTGCGAAGAAAAGCCAAGAAGGAGATGGAATCCCACAGGCAACCCACAGAACAGGTCATGAGTCATTTGATAGGATCTGTGGAATTCCATCTTTGAAGTTTGTAGAAATGGAGGAAAACCTCTGTCTGATGAGGTCAACAGCCATCTCTCTAACATTTATTGGAGTTAGGGCCATGTATGAAAGTGAAAAACCACAAATAAAAATACAGTTGTTTTCTTCACCTTTCTAAGAATTTCTGGGTCCCCAATACTATAGTTAACATCTGCTGGAAGCAGACCACAGAATTATACTGGAGGATAATGGGAGAGTCTATACTAGCTGGTAAATCTAAGGCCAGCCCAGAGCAAAATGCTCTGAACTATCCCTGGAGACAGTCACATACACTCTTCCGCACCGCTGTGATGCTGCATTGGCATCCACATGGTCTACCCAGCCCGAGACCTCATTGACATCACTGGACACTCAGCATTACCAATATTGCCTCCTTTTTCCTAGTCACACAGTGACATTGTTGGTGTCAAAATGGGGCAATCGTAATGGCCAGGAGCTCAGAGTTCTGTGGCTGGCTATAAGTGGTGAATGTGATGACAGGGCATGATCCAGCCCCTTTTCCCTGTATTGATAAGAACAGAGAAGGATGATAGTGCCAGTGTCCTATCTGGACAGTTGATCAATCTAAATCAGACCCAATCTAATTATCCAGATGTCCTCAAAGCCAAAGTTTCCAGCAAAGAGTGAAGCATCCTCTAACATTGCCTGAAGTAGAGCAAAGCCACTTTGACCAAGGAAAACCTGCAATAATCACCAGAGGGTGATCACAGAATTGCACTGGAGGATCTAGAGATTTCTAGAGAGAATATTTTAATGAAACCTGCAAAAAAATAACATCCACAAAAGTGAAATTTACAGATGTTGAGAGTTAACTGTAGCCAGCCATTTCTGAAATGCCAGTATCAACTATTTGCTGCTTCTCTTTTACCACCAATATTCATTGTTTTATCCTTTTAATAGACTCCAGGGAGGGATGGAAAGAGAGAAACTGAAAGAACTGGGGGCAGACAGAAAGGAAGTAATTTCACTTTTATTACTTACCATAAGTCAAGCTTTTTTGCAAACACATCATAGTATGTGAGTGAAGGGACCTGACTGATAAATGATGCTGTTTTTATTATATAAATACAAAGGTCTTTTTAAAAAACCAAAAGCTTGGCCAGTTGCTCATTTTTCAGTCCAAAAAAATCCATACAGGTTCAGGCAGCTAATGGTCATGTTAACAACTATATTTTAAGCCCACCATCCTTGATGCTGGTTAGAGTCAACCTGTAAGACACAAATATAACATGATATGTGTTAATAACAAACATCCCAAGTTACAGAGAGTCTTTTCAAGCCATCTAACATTTGTTAACAGTGGGACAACAGAAAGATATCAGGTTTACTGTGAACCTAACTCCCTCAAAGAGAGCCTCTTTTTTAAAACACACACACACTCACCACTTTTTATGTTGTTGTTAACAATACCTGAAATGTATCATAAAGAGGAAAAAGTTCAAACACTTGCTTCATGTACATGTTATACCCTGCAGGTATGGTATTTTAACACTCCTCTTAAATTGTGTCTTTTGCTTTCCACTTGAAACATAATGAGGCAGCCAAAGTGTAGGCTGAGTTTTTCTATGGCTCTGATCGCAAGAGGGATTACAAGGAGACAATAAGGGAATACAGCAGTGTCTCTTCGCAACTGCAATGTCGGCTGCTGCAACACTTTATACTCCATTGAGGAAGGCAGGTTACAGCTAAGGGGGAGGAACAGATTCCCCCCTCCTTCCATGATATCCTTTAGCCGAGGAGTCAATTTGCAGACTTCAAATGGTTCCGTGGGGTCATTGTACTCACACCATCCCATTTGTTGTACTTTTGTGTTCTGGAGGAAGCCTTCAAGTAATAGTGAGTTTATTTAGCTGCAGAAAGTTTGGCGAACTCCAGTTCATTCAGGGGCCTGCTAACGGCAGGGAAAGTTCAGCTCTCAGCTCCAGAGCTCAGTGACGTTAATAAGATCCAGAGCCCCAAGAGCTGGACAGCTGTGGTCTTCGTTCTCCTCTGCCCCGAAGGGTGAGTATATTTAAAGCTTTCCATCCTCTTTATGGTATCACCCGCCTTTACTACTTCAACATGAATGGGGCAGAGAGGGAGAAATAACAAGAAAGGTCCCCCTTTGCTCAGTGAGAGTGTGTAAGCTCCTGGGTCTACCGAAAGAGGTGAATGCAAGAATATCAAAACAATATTCGCTCTATTTATAGTCACCTTGATTGTAACTAAGAACATTCTTAAGAGGAAACATGGGGAAGTATAAACAAGCCTTTTGAGAAAAGTGGTGCGTTGGTTATCTTTAGATGAAAACAAGGTATCCTAAAACACGCGGTGGTAAAAACTCAAGATGCAACAATCCCTTATGAGAATCCCACCCCTCCCAAATGTGGAAAGCACTTGCAAGTTTTCTAGTGAACAGGCTATTAGGAAAGTTATTTTCTTTTTAATGAAGGAATTCAAATAGGCACAGCACAACAATTATGTAATGATATCTCTCCCCTTGTTTGGTTCAGTTAATGAGAAAGTAATACAGTGTTTGTTCTCCCTCCTCCATTCTCAAAAAAATGTTTACTAGCAATTTCATAAAAAGGAACTGTTTCACAAGTTCTTTAATTTCAAACACATGCAGCTGAATGAATCACTCTACTGTTTTACACATTATGCTGATACTTAAGCTTTGCTACATAAATGCAAAGCTGGAATGTTGTAGTATAGCAATAAGGGAAATTGCATGGTTTCACCCAAAAATTGGTTACTGTTAGTCATCTGAGGAAAACATAAACACTCCAAAAGTCAGAGACACACTAATGCATGCTAACAACAGTCTTAAATAATTTTTCATGGTTTTTTGCTGTATCCTTCAAAAATAGGGAAATAGATCTATTTCAGAGCATGACACAAAATGTCTCCTAGGTTCACCAGATTTTGGACATTTGCTTGCATATATAAACTACACTCCATGCCCAGATCGAGATGCCAACTGTCGAGCTATTAAGAGTAAGGTAGATCCCTGATTCTATATTTCTTCATAATTTTTGTTAGTCTTCTCCAGATTGTGAACTGATCTGAGCACTTCACATCAATCGAGAAGATAAAATCATTGCAGACAACAGATGTTTACTCTTAAACCGCTTAGACACTCAGACCACATCAGAAATGTCAAGAAGAACAGCCCTTTTGAACTTTATTGTTGTGAAAAAAAATCATTTTATCTCTTTTAACATTATACCCTTGTGTTATTTTCTTAAATGCTTGCACCTGCTTGAAGAGACTTTTAATTGCAATTTTTATATTTGATGTCCAATCCCACTGTAACATCTAAAACAAATTTGACCAATTCATTGATATAGTTAAGGTGAATTGAAGAGGGTTCAATAATACTAGAAAACTTTGTTTTTCTAATATAATTATAACTTTCAACTAAATATTTTACTGAAATTATGTTCATTCAGTATATAATTATATTTAAATGTTGTTGAGATATCCTGGAAAGATTCACGACACCAACCACTGATTCCCAATGGGATTTAATGAGATTAAGGATAGGCATGACTATCAGTCCAAATATTTGCATTTATGAGCACAGACTGCCACTATGGTCTAGTGGTTTGAGCACTGGAATATGTTTCTGGGTTAGGGTTGTTGGAAATAACTGTATAAAATTGATGTTGTGCAGGAGATCAATATTGGTGGGAAAATACTACATGAAAAGCTTGTTAGAAATAAAAAATGAACTCAGCTACCTGAATCCATTCAAATCAGGAAAAACGTTGATGTTACTTTAATAAAAAAAGTTAGCTTTTTAGTTAACACATGCTACAGTGCAAAAATGTACTTTTTCCAGCACAGCTTGAGAGTTCAATCATAATCCTGACATATTTTGTTTTGTTTGATCAGTTTCAGTGTGAATAAGTTCTATTCCATTAGACCAGGGGTCCCCAAACTGAGGCCTGTGGACCCTCTAAGGTCAATTACTCCCACCTCCTGCCCTAAACTTTAGACTTAGGGTCACCCTACATTTAAAGTGACTTTAAGGCACACAACAATCCAAATTAACTTGGCTATTGAAATGTTTCAGGTTTTAAAAAAATGGTTTACTCATGAATTTTAACTGGTTAAACAAATCCCCATGCTAAGTCTATGAGAAGCAAAAATGTATATAAAATATAGAATGAACCATACCATTTTAATTATTTTGTGTTATGGAACTACTCTTCATGATTCGCCAAAAAAGAAATTCAACCCCCCCCCCCTTTTTTTTTCTGGCTACAATCCTGGCAGTCTGCATAGGAATTAATTAATTATTTTCAAATTATAGTCCTTGAGGCCCCCCCAAAACAGTCTGAAGAACCATGTACTGGCTCTCTGTTTCAATAGTTTGAGGACCCCTATATTAGCCTGTCTGTAGGGTTTAATATCATTGAAAACACAAGTGAAAAGTTATGCATTGGTATCACAACATGCTTCCAAATGTAACTTTTGCAAGTGATCTCAACAAAATGATTGGGTGCCTACACACAACAATTTACTATGAAAATATGAAGCTGCCATGGGTGGGATGGGCTATTGGTCCATGTTGCCCAGTAGGGTATGACAGAAGGAACCCTCAATTGCTATTCCTAAAGTAACTTTCCATCACATCTTGAGGCATTCAACATGTGTTGGAAAAGGCATCAGATCTCACCTGATCTTGGATGCTAAGTAGAGTCAGCCTTGCTTAGTGCTTGGATGGGAGATCACCATTGAATGCCTGGTGCTACAGGCTATAGGAACGAATATCCTATAATACAAAGTTCCATATGAGACAAGTCTAGGGTATCCTGCACAAGGGCAGCCTGCGTCAAACTCATCCAGGCCTAATAAGTTATTTGGAATGGGCTCCAGTGCCAGCACTAGATATCTACAGATTGTCACAGGGTACTTAAGAATATTCAACCATCTTTGAGTATTTTTTGCCTAAGAAAACTGCGAAATTAATGGGGTTGTCATAATCTACAAGTGGCTTGAAGGTCATATACACACATGTTCTCAAGGGAGGCTAGACTAGTTTCTCAACACTCTGTTGTTATTTGATAGCAAGCAAGCCATTTCTTTTTACAGAAGCCTTCAAAATTTACACTAAGTTGTTTTATTACTTATTACTATTGTGTGCTACAAGTTGTTTTTAACATGGCAAATCTATCATGGGACAATGATAGACATAAGGCAATTTAATGATGAACAGAAATTCAAACCTAATTCATGCAAACAAAAGGGAAAAAATCAGGATATAGGAACATAAAAATATTAGCTGAAAAATCCACTTATGTATTATCACCATTTGACATAAAAAAACTTTGGTATCTTTAATCATTTTAATGTAATATATTTTAATGTTTTTATCTATGTATTTTATTTATGTATTTTAACGTACATGATATGCATTGAATTTTGCTGTAAGGCTGCTCTGAGTCCCTCTTTGAGGTGAGAAGATCGGAATATAAAAGTTTTAAATAAATAAATAGAATTTTACCTGCTTTATCTAGCCTTTAAATCATCAATGTAGACCAGGCATGGGCATACCCAGGCCCACAGGCTGGACGTTGTCCCTTGGGTGCTCCTTTGGCCCTCGCCTGCCTCGGTCCTACTCTGTCGCCCCCTTGGGCCCCTTGGCACTTGACCTCCCTGGACAACAAACAAGGCAGCTGAGGTACAACAAGCTTTATTGATTAAAAGGTAGCAAGGTAAGTATAGAGTCCAGGAAGCCTTTAATATGCAGCCTCCGGTTAGCAGCAATTACTGGATTCAGCAAGGCTTGCAAATCCGCAACAGCAGGATCTCAAGCGGAGTAAGTTCAGGAACAATTGCGGGATGCGATAGATAGTCTCTGAGCCCCCAGCCGGTGCAAGAAGGCTGGGCGGCTGCGGTACTGCAGGCAGGAACAAAGCAAAAGTATCACGGCTTCTCCACAGGATTCGACGTTGAACAGGAACAAGGCTTGACTCGTGAACGAGGCAGCCGAGGAAGGCTGGCAAGATCTTGGTAGCTGGCCGAGCGGCCTGGTTCACAGAAGCATCATGGCAATAGCGGTCGTTGGTATGAGATGCTGGCAAGCAGGATCTCACAGCCTTTATAGGATTTCTGTCTGTAGGGCCCAGTGCGTCGAACATCAAATCGGATGATGGATGGGCCTCGGGTTGTTTTGAGAACCTCAGTCTTGAAGAATGCAGCGCCTCGTTAGCGCGAACTACCTGGGCTGGGGAGTAGCGCTTGCTGCCCCGAGTACCCGCTTCTGCTATCAGTCTGGTGGGCTCTGCTTGGCCTTGACATGCCTTTACCATAGCATCTTTCTTGGGAGGCACAAGAGAGCAGCAAAGAGGCCCACGGCAGGAGCCGGGAGTTAACCCAGCTGTGCTGGAAAGTTTCTTGGAGTCAAGCGGGCAAATTTCAGCCCCTAAGAAAGATGCCATCTGAAGACCTTGGGGTGCGACACTACCCCTCCTCTCACACCAGCCCCCCCGGCCAGTCAGCGGCCCTGGCTTGTGTGGGTAGGCCCGGTGGAACTGTTCCATGAGCTCAGGGGCGTGTAAGTCCACCGCCGGAATACAACATCTCTCTTCAGCCTCGTACCCCTCCCAGTCCACTAAGTACTGCAATTGGCGCTGGAAAATCCGGGAGTCCAAAACCTCAGCCACTTCGTATTCCTCTTCCCCATCTATTAGCAACGGAGGTGGTGCAGGCTTACCCTTTTCCGGACGAACCTCGTTGGCCAGGCGCAAGAGCGCTCGATGGAACACGGGGTGGATCCTCATCCCCTTAGGTAGCTGGAGCCGAAAGGCAACCGGGGACAGCTTAGCCACAATCTTGTAAGGTCCAATGAACTTGGCACTAAGCTTCCGGCAAGGGCGCTGGGAGGGCAAGTGGCGGGTGGACAACATCACCCGATCCCCCACATTCAGCGCTGGCCCCTCCTGGCGATGCCGGTCCGCCGTTCTCTTGTAGTCAGCCTTGGCCTGGTCTAGTTGTGTCTTGATTACTTGCTGCACGGCCACCAATTCCTGAAGCCGTTGTTCCGCAGCTGGGACGGTCCCGGGCTCCACCAGCTCAGGGTAAAACCGCAGGTGGTATCCCATTTTGGCAAAGAACGGGGTCTGCTGGGTGCTGTCATGCAGGGAGTTGTTATACGCAAACTCGGCCATGGATAGCAAGGAGGCCCAGTTGTCTTGCTGGTAATTTACATAGCACCGTAGGTACTGCTCTAAGGTCCCATTGGTTCGCTCAGTTTGCCCGTCCGTCTCCGGGTGGCGGGCCGAGGACATTCGCGCCTCTATTCCAAGCATCCGCTGGGTCTCCTTCCAAAACTGGGACGTGAATTGACTGCCACGGTCCGTCACCAAACTTTTAGGCAATCCATGAAGCTTGAACACATGATTCAAGAACAGGTCCGCAGTTTCTTTAGCGGATGGTAGGCCCGGGCAGGCAATGAAATGGGCCATCTTGGTAAGGCTATCCATAACCACGAGAAATGTAGTGTTTCCCTGGGAAGTTGGCAAATCAGTGATGAAATCTGCAGACAACATCTCCCACAGGCCCCCCAGGGTGGGCAGAGGCTGCAACAGTCCCTGGGGTCTGCCCACCACCTGCTTAGCCCGCAAGCACACCAGGCAGGTGGCCATGTACTTTTCAATTTCCAACCGCATCTTAGGCCACCAAAAGTCTCTGGTTATCAACTGGATAGTCTTATACAGGCCGAAGTGGCCTGCTGCCTGGCTGTCGTGACACATCTTTAAGATTGTCTGCCTTGCAGGGCCCCGGGGAACATAGACTTGGGTTCGGTGACACAAGAGTTCATTCTGCACGCTGAACGGGTACTGTACCTCCTTTGCCAGTTGCTCCCGGATCCAGGCGTCTTCCTGTTGCCCGGAACGAAGCTGCTCGTCCAGGGGAAGGGCCTGCTGGGGTTGCGAAGCGGGACTGGGCCTCACCGGAGGCGAGACGGTCGGGGGTGTAGTTTCCACTGCTGCGGCGGCAAATTTTCCCTGCTGGAGGATCTGCCCTTCTCCGGAGTCTTCGACCCCCCGGGTATACTCCGGCTTCCGGGACAAGGCGTCGGCCTGTTTGGTGTAGGTCGTTGTAACATAGTGTATTTTGAACTGAAACTGTTCGAAAAACAGGGCCCAGCGCTGCTGGCGCTGGTTTAACTTTTGCGCAGTTTTCAAGTGCTCCAGGTTCCGATGGTCAGTGTGAACCTGGATCTCATGCTGCGCCCCTTCTAGCCAATGTCGCCAGAACTGAAATGCCGCTTTGATGGCCAAAAGTTCCTTCTCCCATATGGTATAGTTCTTTTCCGCCGGGGTCAGCTGCCTGGAGTAGAAAGCGCACGGCAGCCAATCTTCCCCCTGGGGCTGGAACAGGACCGCCCCAATTGCCACATTGGAGGCGTCAGCTTGAACTCGGAAGGGCTTGGCCGGGTCGGGATGCTGTAGGATTGGCTGAGTCACAAACAGCTGTTTAAGTTGCTGGAACCCCCCTTCCGCCTCGGCGGACCAGCGGAACAGGGTTTTTCCTCTCAGGCACTGAGAGATAGGCTCTGAGCACATGGCAAATCCCTGGATGAACTTCCGGTAGTAGTTGGCGAAGCCCATAAACCGCTGAATGTCTTTGTGGCTCGCTGGCGCTTTCCATTGCACCACGGCCTCTACTTTCACCGGGTCCATAGAAATGCCCTGGGCCAAAATGCAATGTCCCAAGAAATCCACTCTTTCCACCTTGAAGGTGCATTTCTCCAGCTTGGCGTACAGGCCGTGGTCTTGAAGCCGCTTCAACACGGCCCGTACGTGACGTTCATGAGAGTCCAGATCAGGGCTAAAAATCAATAAATCGTCCAAGTAGCAGAGCAGGAAATGGTCTAGATAGTCTCTAAAGATGTCATTCATGAAGTGTTGGAATGTGGACGGAGCGTTGCAGAGGCCGAAGGTCATCACGAGGGACTCATAGGCTCCATATTTGGTCTGGAAGGCCGTCTTCCACTCGTCCCTGGCCCTGATCCTCACAAGATTGTAAGACCCCCTCAGGTCCAGTTTGGTGAACACCTTGGCTCCCCGCACTTGTTCCAATATTTCAGAAATCAATGGGAGGGGGTACCTGTTGCGGACGGTGATGCTGTTGAGGGCCCGGTAGTCATGGCACAGGCGCATCTCGCCGGTCTTCTTCTTCACAAACAGTACAGGGGCACGGGCCGGTGATTGACTGGGGCGGATGAATCCCTTCCGTAGGTTGGTATCCAAGAACTCCCGGAGAGCCTTCTGCTCTGGTGCCGAGAGAGAATACAGCCTTCCACGGCGGATCAGGGCGTCCTTAACCAAGTCGATCGCGCAGTCGTACGGGCGGTGGGGCGGGAGCTTGTCTGCTTCTTTCTCGCTGAACACTTCCCAAAAGTCCTGGTACATGCAGGGCAAGGTTGCCACAGTGCTTGCCTCGGTTGCGGCGCCCAACTGGCTCTGGAGACAATGTTTTTGGCAATAAGCAGTGAGGAAGCACACTTCCAGTTGGGCCCACGAAATCTGGGGGTCGTGCTGAGTGAGCCATCGCACCCCCAGGATCACAGGGAAGTGTGGCAAGGTAGAAACGAGGAACGGAATTTCCTCTTGGTGGTTGGTGATAGTCATCTTCATAGGCGGGGTCCACTGACTTACTGGGCCTGACTTGAGGATCCGTCCGTCAATGGTTTCAACGGGACGGGGTCGGCTTAAGTCCTTGGTTTCCAGGCCCAGGTGCTTGGCAAGGTCTTTGTCAATGAAATCGTTGGTGGCCCCGGAATCCAGCATGGCGTGCATCCGGACAGGGCCTTTGTCGAGGGACCATAGGGTGATCATGATCAGGAACAGCACTCCTGTCTTAGGCTCTGAGGGGTGGGGGCCGACCGAGCTAGCAAGCCTTTCTAGACATGGTCTTCTCCTTCCCCCTGCAGCGCGGGAGTGATCTCCGAGGTGCTGGGCTTCTCTTCCGCCACTGCCAGACGCGGGTTCCCCTTAGTCTTGGCCAGACAATCCTTGGAAAAGTGGCCGGCGGTCCCGCAGTACCAACACAAGTTCAGGCGCTGCCGACGTGCCTTCTCCGCATCATCCAGCCGCGGGCAGGTCTGCCCCAGCTGCATGGGCTCGTCATCCAGCCTGGCGGTGGGAATGGGGGGGGCGGTGGACGCGGGAACGGCGGTCCGCGCTTTTCGGAGCCCGGCTTCTTCGCAGGCGGCGAAGCCGGAGCCTTCCGGTTCCAGATCTGCTGGGCCCTCTGGTGCGCGTCCAACCGCAGTGCCATCGCGATCACGCCCTCCAAGGTGAGCAAGATGTCGGGGGTCTGGGACACTTCCATCTGGATCTCGGGGCTTCCGAGATCCTTCCAAGAACTGAGAGCGTAGGGCATCTGCGTTCCAGGTCACCTGGTTGGCCAACACACGGAATTCTGCAATGTATTGGCCCATGGGCATGCTGCGCTGATAGTGGCGACGCATCTGCTTCTTCGCCAGGTCTCGGTTGATCGGGTGCCCCCAGGTCTCCAGGAGATGATCCAAAAACCCCTGGGCAGTGTTGACCTGGGGCGCGTTGGCATCAAGCATGGTGGTGGCCCACGATGCCACGGGGCCATCCAGCAAGGTATACACAAAGGCCACGCGTTACGCCTCAGTGGCAAAGTCGGCTGCTCGAGCCACCAGGTAAGCTTGGCACTGTCCACGGAAGGTGTGAGCAGCAGCGGGCTCCCCGCTGAAGCGGACAGGAAGGGCCACCGGGACCCGCCGGTTAGGTTGCCATTGGGCCTGGATCACCGCAGTGAACTGCTGCTGGAGGGTGGCGAGCTCGGCATGCAACCGCTGGAAGTCCACTGCGGAGGGTCCTCGGGCCATGGCGGGTGCTCCTCCGGTTGCCCCCGGCGGTGTCTGCATCTGGGTCTTGGGTTGTCCAGGGAGTAAGGGATCTCGTACCAAACTGTCGCCCCCTTGGGCCCCTTGGCACTTGACCTTCCCGGACAACAAACAAGGCAGCTGAGGTACAACAAGCTTTATTGATTAAAAGGTAGCAAGGTAAGTATAGAGTCCAGGAAGCCTTTAATATGCAGCCTCCGGTTAGCAGCAATTACTGGATTCAGCAAGGCTTGCAAATCCGCAACAGCAGGATCTCAAGCGGAGTAAGTTCAGGAACAATTGCGGGATGCGATAGATAGTCTCTGAGCCCCCAGCCGGTGCAAGAAGGCTGGGCGGCTGCGGTACTGCAGGCAGGAACAAAGCAAAAGTATCACGGCTTCTCCACAGGATTCGACGTTGAACAGGAACAAGGCTTGACGCGTGAACGAGGCAGCCGAGGAAGGCTGGCAGGCAAGATCTTGGTAGCTGGCCGAGCGGCCTGGTTCACAGAAGCATCATGGCAATAGCGGTCATTGGTACGAGATGCTGGCAAGCAGGATCTCACAGCCTTTATAGGATTTCTGTCTGTAGGGCCCAGTGCGTCGAACATCAAATCGGATGATGGATGGGCCTCGGGTTGTTTTGAGAACCTCAGTCTTGAAGAATGCAGCGCCTCGTTAGCGCGAACCACCTGGGCTGGGGAGTAGCGCTTGCTGCCCCGAGTACCCGCTTCTGCTATCAGTCTGGTGGGCTCTGCTTGGCCTTGACATGCCTTTACCATAGCATCTTTCTTGGGAGGCACAAGAGAGCAGCAAGGAGGCCCACGGCAGGAGCCGGGAGTTAACCCAGCTGTGCTGGAAAGTTTCTTGGAGTCAAGCGGGCAAATTGCAGCCCCTAAGAAAGATGCCGTCTGAAGCCCTTGGGGTGCGACATACTCTCAGCATGGAGGTGTGGTGACCACTGTATACCAAAGCTGAGAGGAGGGCTGAGGCAGAGATAAATGGCTGGCTGAGGCAGAGATAAACAGCTGGCAAGATGTCTCCTTTTGCCTTCAACCTGGGGCTGTGGAAGGCCACATCATCCCCAGGTTAAGAGGGGAGCTACAAGAGAGATATGTGGATGGTGAGCTCTCCGCTCTCCGCGGATGGTGAGCTCACCAGCCTCATGTCTCCTTCTGCTTTCAGGCTGGAACTTTGGTGTCCCCTGCACCCCCAGGCTGAGAGGAGAGCCATGAGAGAGATTTGAGGCCAACAAGAGCCCCCTGCTTCCTCTCTATCAACTGCCCCCTCGGCCTCCCCCACACAGCAACTGCCATGGCCTCCCACTCCCCTCCCTCGAAGTCCAGAGTGTTTGCAATTTTGTGACTTTTGTGATTTTTTGGACCTTGGTCAAGATCCAACTCAGTAGTTATGGCAATGTTAGATGGATTAAAAAGAGGCTGTTTCCCAGCACCACAGTAACCCCACATGTAATCTGTAGAGCTCCTAATCTGCTCCAGCAGATGGAGAACCCTCATCAACAAACTTTTGGCTAACACACGAAAGCTAGAAAAGAGGTAATTGAAGGAACTGCATGAGGAGGAAACAGTATCTTCTTAGATCTGTTAATGGGGCTTCTTCCATCAGTGTTATGTATCCAACTGAATCTTCACCTTTTTATTTAGAAATATACACACCCAACAAAAAGCAACATGACTGTGGAGATTAAGCCAAGATGTAAATGCGTATTTAATGTGTCTATTTGCTATCAGTGGACAGCTGCATTCAAAACACAAATTGCCCCCAGACTTTTTTCAAAGAAAATGTGCTTGCTTTGAACATGAAGGGGTTACCTTCAAACAAAAAAAGCAACCACCCAAAAACTGAACTTGAATGTATAGAGAGAATTAAGTTGATCCCTGTAATTTAGCTCTTTTGTAGTAAAGCAGTCGAAAGAAACAGATAGCTTAGTTGTTTTAGATGTAAGACTTCAATGACCCAGAATGGATTTCTTTTAAGATGGCATCAATTTTTATCTAATTTAGCAGTTTTGTACCCCTTATTAGTTTGCTTTCTTAATGACAACAATTAAAGACTGGCTCATACATCCTCTTTTTAGTGGTCACCTTCAGTCCCCATGTTCCTAGAAATGTAATTACCATGTGAATGATTGCTGGGTTTTGGTGTATATAGGGATGTAAATACAAGAACAAATAATTTAAGCAATTTCCCCCTCCAGTGTAGGAATGCAAGGGCTTCTGCAGAGTTTTCGAGCACTATTTGAGGAAATTTCATGACTCCAAAATACACATGAAACCCACATAATATTGATGTAGTTTGTGAAACTGCAAGGATTTCTGCAGATATGGACTATGTTTAGTTTTCCCAATGCATTTTTGTGCCAGAATTTTCACAAAATGCAAATTTCTACACAATAAGACTTTTTTCTGGATGAAAAACCCTTATATGTAATTTTTGCAAAAATTAATCAACACCAAGATTATCGAGGCTGCTGTTCTTTACTTTTGGCAGAGTTTGTTGAGTGTCAAAACATTCTTTTTTCTTCCTCCTTCTCTTCTTTCTTCTCCCTCTGTCAAATAAGCAAACATTAATGAGCACAGGTAAATCTCAGTCACAAAACAAAATAGGGCCTGAAATCGATGGCTGATCCCCATTCAAGTAAAGCCATCAAATACATAGGATTTACCTTCAAATTGACTCCCATTTAACAGTTGACTGAAATAGTCTATTCTAGTGGAACTAACCAACAGCATTCAATCCTAGATGTGTTCCTGACATTACTTCTGTCACAGAAATGTGGTACTGGAGGCAAAAATAATGTAAATGCAATTAGAGACATCATCACATTAAAGTGTTTGGCAGAGTAGAGTTCAGTCAGACTCCGTGTTGAAATGATTATTTCCCTACCTTCATCACATTGTTAAATCTGCCAATTGTGCTCAGTATTCTTTCAGTTGATTTGCCATCACACTGTACAGATTTGACCTCAATCACATGGAGCCATGGTATTTAAAGTGGGGTGCAAGGACATTCATTCCATATTGTAAATGCACCAAGAGAAGGGCATGGATCTTGGAAAACTCCCAGGACAGCACACCATGAAGACATGGCATAATAATAATAATAATAATAATAATAATAATAATGGCATTTACAATGGGTCCCAACTGCATTTATTCTCTGGTGCAGATGTACCCAGAGAAGGGTGGGAAACTATGGCTCCGAGGACTGCACAATCATGGAGACATGGCATAATAAACTTTCCCTAACTTTCCCTAACAAGGATATCTTGGCTCCTCCCACAATTTCCCTTCCCACAAATTGGGGAAACATCTTATTTTAATCCCGAGAGCAATGAATGCCATCACATTACTGAACTGGCCATTCATCCGGATCATTCTCTCGAAATCCACTTCTGCACCACTTCCTGAAACATTTGAAAAGAATGCTGCTCCCCATGCTTAAATTATGGAAAGAATGCTCTACACTGGAACCCGACCTAATGTGATGAACACAGTGGGTTACTGGATTTTAAGTGTAGGACTCAGTGGAATTTAGTAAAAGTGATGAAGTGGAAAGATAGATTCCTACTGTACAAAAATATTTATTTATTTATTTATTTACCATATTTATATACAGCCCCTCTCAACCTGGAGGCAACTCAAGGTGGTTTACAGTCAGCAGTCAATGCCCCCAAACAACATAAATACAGTTAAAAACATTATGTATAATATAAACCATATAAAAAGCAATAAAACAATAAAAACCATAAAACACAAGTCCTCAGCGTCTCATCACTAAAATCATTTTTCTTTGCATAGTCCAATCATTCCATGGATCTCAACTAATCTGTTATACTGCATCTGCAAATGCCTGCTCAAACAGCCAGGTTTTGACTGTCTTTCCAAATGTTAGGAGGGAGGGGGCCAATCTAATATTCCTAGGCAGGGCATTCCATAGCTGAGGGACCACCACTGAGAAGGCCCTGTCTCTTGTTCCCGCCAATCACATTTGTGAAGGGGGCGGGACCGAGAGCAGGGCCTCACCAGACGGTCTTAAGCACCTAGTTGGTTCATAGGGAGAGATGTGTTTGGACACAGTAATTTAACACAATTCAGCATTTTTAATTCAAAAATATTAGCATGTGCATGTGAAATGAAATCAGGTAAGCTTTGCATAGTAAACAAAAACATTTTGAATCTTCTGGAAGTTAGTTTGAGAGGGAGTGAGGCAGGCTTAACTACTTTCTCCATTCGTTCCATTTTCTTGTTCATATATGCTCAGTAAAGGATTCCAGAGGCAGCTTTCTACTTACAATAGAAATACGGACTACACTAGAATCCTATGTGTTCCCAGCTCAAGGTGTATTTGATTGTTTACTGTAGACACTGTTGCAATCTGATACCAAAAGTCGGTGTTTCTCCAGCCATTACTATCCTTCTAATTCTGATGCTGCTTTTTTTAAAAAAATCAAAAAACACACGCACACGCACACGCACACACAGCAAGACCAGAAGGAAAGGGAGATGAGGCAGGTGTAAAAAAAGTTTTCTAAAAGGGGGCTTCAGAGTCAGAGTTGTGGCTATATCCTTTACTTCTATCTTTCTTATGCTTTAGGTTTGATTTTAAAGATTTTCTAATCACTTGCAAAATATTTCAATGTAATTCGGCACGTTTTAAAGCCCAGTTTCTCTTTTCCCATACCCTATGTAGGGGGGAGACATTTTATTTGAGTGGCATTTGAATCCCGCCCACAACAATAAAGAATTAACTTATGGCATTTGTCTTTCTCCGAATGTTGAGATGCACTCAATCATCCAGTCTAACACTGCAACTCTGTACAAAGAAAAAAATGTGTAAAACACATATATTAGTGGAAGCAGTAAACAGAAACATCAAATACAAATAAAAACTTGTTTTGAAAAGTTTACAAAAACCATTTTTTAAACAATAGAAAAGACTTAACTCATACTTGGAAAAATGTAAACATAATAGAAATCAAGACAGAAAGCTCATACTCTACCCTCAACACTATATCTTCTTGGCTTCTTATCACGAAAGAACAGGAAGTTCTTACCAAATACCAAAGAGGTAAATTCTTTCTTCTAGTTTGGTGGTGGTAAATGCCATTGATAACTCTTTCTGTGAAAGAGTTGTAACCAGTGTTGGCTTCCCCTCATGAAAGGGTGGGATTTCATATAATTGGGAAGATGGCAACTCCTCCTTACGGCAACACTCGCCCCTATTGCTCTGGGGGCTGGTCAAACCTTCCAGAGCATGTTTTGGATACCAAAGAAGGCTGTTGGGATAACAGGGATGAGCTGAAAATCCCAATTGTTCCACAAGTATCATGCTGGATTTGGGCCATAGTATTCAAGACAAGTCAAGTTATGTTAGTGCTGCAACATCTTCTCACTCTCTCTGAGAGTAAAATTTGACAGCAATACATTAAATTGTGACACACAAAATCAGCTACCTGAGGAAGCTGCCTCATGATGATGATGCTGCTAACACTGTTGCATTAGTGTTACTGGAAGTGAGACATCATCACTTTCAGTCACCTTTTTAAGCTGTTCTCTGTATGAAGGAAATTGGCTGTTTAAAGCCCCCTAAAAGAGGGGGCTCCACACAGTTACATCCTTAGTTACATCATGCCTGGATTACTGTAATGCGCTCTACATGGGACTACCTCTGAAGATTGCTCAGAAATTTCAGCCGGTGCAAAGAGCTGCAGCCAGGTTGCTCGGTGGGACTGGCTAGAGGGAGCAGACAACCCTCTTTTGCAGTAGCTCCACTAGCTGCCAGTTTGTTTCCGGGCACAATTTAAAGTGTAAGACTGTGTAAATGTAACTTCGTTGCCCTGGCATTGAAAACTTCGAGTGCCACATAAAATGATGTGGCAGTCCAAATTCAGCCCATGTGCCTTGCATTCACTCATGTGCATTAGGGAATAAAATACAGTTAGATCTATACTGCCATGTAATGCAGTTTGGAATTGCATTATATGATCACTGTAGACTGATATAATACAGTTTGAAACTGTATTATATGGCAGCGTAGATTCAGCCTAAGTCAATGACAATGATGAAATCATTGTCAGACACAAGCCACTATCCTCTGGTGGCTCACATTGTGGCTAGTGTGGCTCAAACACCACTTTATGTCATGATTTAGCACTATAACTCATTAGCGTTATCTTTGCCTCATGGCATGTCCTAAAACCATGTCTTCTTTTCCTTTTCCCCCTCCCTTCTGCCAATATCATGCCTCTTTAGGACCACTTAAGCAAAGCAGACATATCTTTGGATGAAATTGTTTCCAACACTTCCATAATTAGCTCAAGCTCTTTCTTTTTGGGGGTAAGAAAGGGTGAGAGTGTGTGTGTGTGTGTGTGTGTGTGTGTGTGTGTGTGTGTGTGTGTGTAAGTAGGGACACTGCCATTTTAAATAATGTAATAGTTCTGCAGTTTTTATTTGTAACATCAGAAAGAGAGAACTTCTGCATATGGTCATTTTCATGGTTTTCATTAAGACAGGGAGTTAATCAAAAACACTTCAACCTCGGGCAAGTATCATGGAGTATTAAAAAGGTATAAAAGTATCTTGCTCACTCAGGCACTAATTAACTTAGTCCTTTCTTTTAAAAAATTAACTATTTTGGCTTTTAAAAAAAGCAGTGGAGGTGTCAGATAACACTTGGTAGCTTTTTTTTAAAAAAAAGTTTACTATGTGTGTGCAAACAAATGAAATCTGATATCTTGCTGTTGAAGGAAGTTGCAGAATTTTCCACTGTCTCTGGCCAGGGCTGGCTCATCTATCGAACAGAGAGGGTCTTGGCTAGTTACGGAGATAGTTGAAAAACATATTAAAACGGATTAAGGAGGTTGAAGTAGAGTGCACATATTGGTACTAAAGAGGTATTTGGAAGTAAAGGGAACCAAAATAGACAAGGCAACATTTGAGTTTGTTGCCTACTTTATATCTTTAACATGAAATATGTATAGGGAACAGAATTTAACAATATGTATTATCCAAAACAACAGGAGTTTATGGAATGGAGACTGTGAAAAACTAAGATTTAAAGTAGGCAAGTATGTATTTCAATAAAATCTACTTTGTTTTTGGCGGTAAGCTGCTAGATGGCGATGCTATTGCTTGGCAATCCATGAATAGGTTATTTAATTACTCTCCAATCTCAGAAAATGGAAGTTTTGTTTGGTAATGAGCAGTAATGGAGAAGACGCATTCAGGGGGGCAGTGTGAAAATGCTAAGCCATGACAGTGATTCAGAGCATGCAATGCTTGAAATATGTTATCACATTGTATGTGTCTATGGTTCATTCACAATACAAGAATATTGTGCTAATACCGTATTTTAACTGCCACAGCTCTATTTTATGGTATCCTGGGATTGGTATTTTAAGAAAAGGCATTTAGAAGTCTGAGTCAGAGCAATGCAGAGGCTCATCAATCTACAAATCCCAGAATTCAAAGGACTGAAACCATGGCAGATGAAGTGGAATAATAATGCTATAATTCTATAGTGCATTGCCTTTGAAGACTGTTTGGAAGCTTGAAATGATCCAACAGGCAGCAGCCAGATTGATCACTGGAGCGGCATTCGGGGAGTATACAATTCCCCTGTTATGCCAACTCCACTGGCTGCCGGTTTGCTACCAAGCACAATTCGAAGTGCTGGCTTTAGCCTATAAAGCCCTAAACGGTTCTAGCCCAGCTTACCTATTTGAACGTATCTCTCCTTATGAACATCTAGGAGCTTACGATTGTCTGGGGAGGCCCTGCTCTCGGTCCCGTCTTCTTCGCAGGTGCGACTGGCGGCGACAAGAGACAGGGCCCTCTCAGTGGTGGCCCCTCAGCTGTGGAACTCCCTCCCTAGGGATATTAGATCAGCCCCCCCTTCTTGACCTTCCAAAAAGTAAAAATGTGGCTATTTGAACAAGCCTTTGAAATCTAGTGCAAAAGACAAACATGGAATTATGTGAAATTGAATATTGGAATGGCTCGGATGATGATTTTGGACAACAAGGCTAAAAGTGAAGGTATTGGTTTTATATCTTTTTAAAGGTCTTATTGTATGTACTTTTTAATTCTGTTTTAAGTGTGGTTTTATGTGTATATTGTTAAGGCATCAAATGGCTGCCTGGTTGTAAGGTGCCTTGAGTAACCTTCGGGTTCAAGGAAAGCAAGATAGAAATATCATAAATAAATAAATAAATAAATAAATAAATAAATAAATAGTGTGATTGAGACCTGGGCAATGACAGCTTTCCTTTCAGGACAAATAGAAACTAGTGAGTGTAGTACATTAGAATATCTAGTTGGACAGCAAAACGAGAGGAAGCATCCAACCTTCTTCCCAACCCTGCCCTCCAATCCAAAGCATCTCTACCATTTTCAGAGCCTGAGGGAGAAACCCTAAATATGAAAAAAATTTCATGTTTTAATGTATTGTCTTATAATTGCAAATTGAACTTTCATGCAATATATCCTATTAATAAAACCTCATCATCATTATTAGGAGACATGAGCTATCGTGGTGGTCTATCTTCTAGGTTCTTAGCTTTTGCAGTTCTTTGTTGCATATATCCATTATATGTTATTTTGTTGCACCAATTAATAATAGATTAAATGCTTTTGAATAGTTCTATTTATATAGCTCACCCTCCTGTGAAATTAATCAACATATACATTATTTATAATAATGAACACCTCTCTAGCTCATAGCAACTAAATTATATAGAATTTAGTGGGCAAACCCATTCACAAAACCTTCATGGATTGTAGTGCTCAGAACAGGGCACAATATTCTCGGTGAGGTCTGGCTGAAGCAGAATAAAATGATACTTTGACTTCCCTCAACCTAGGCACTATACTCTTATTGATGTGTGGGTTTTTTAGTTACCACATCACAGTGTTGACTCATATTTTCCTTGAGCTCTATGATTCCTAAATCCCTTTCATATGCAGTGTTAGCTCAATCCAGTGTGGAATAGTACTAGGTCCAAGACAGAAAACTGCGGCACCTCACTAGACACATATTTCCAAAATAAAGGTGGATTATTGTGAGCACCTTTTGAATTCAGTCAACCCATTACAACACTTCCTAACACAATTTAATCCATTGATCTGTTGATGTAGTCTATTCCATCTATTTGGTCTCTTTCTGTGAAAAAGGTTATGCTTTTGTATGACTACATTCCAATCATGAGACTCATTCCACCATGTTTCAGTGATGCCTGTTATATCATATTTGTTTTTATGTGTTAAAAGTACAAATTCATCTTGTTTATTTCCCATTTATTTATCATTTCAGAAGCAAATTAAGGATATAGTTATAATGTATTTAAAAACACAAGGTTAAAAACTTGGCATTATACTACATTTCCTGTAGTATAAACTGGCCACTTGAAGTGCCACTGGTGTCACTTTATTTCCCATGATTGGGCATTAGTGTGTAAGCATCTAAGACCATTGGTCATTCCTCTAAGATGCTTAGTTAAGTCCCCCAACTCAATATATTGGGTTGTTGTACTAGTCATGCAGTTCTCTTTATAACATTTGGAATATTATCTTCCTCAGTTGATAAACTCCTGCCTTCAATAATACTGTCTCCCTCCCCCACATACCTAAGTCTTAGGTTTGTGAGACTCTTAGCAACAATGCTTAAAGAAATAGTGATAACACCAGTTAAACTGTATCCCTTCAAGTATTTGAAAGAATGGAGAAAAAACAAGACAAAACTTAGGTTCTCATAATTGCAATCCAACATCATCATCATCAACAACAACATGTAATCCAACAACAACAATAGGTGCCTGTCTCACAGTGAACATTGGGAATGCTAACTCCTTTCCCTGTCCATGCCCTTCATACAAAGAAAGTGGATGGCTAGAGCGAGGCAAAGCAGGAATAGATTTTGTATCAACAGCTTACACTTCTACCCAGAACAAAATGTTATCAGGTCTCATTTTTTACTTCTCATCATAATGTTTCAGAAAATAATGTGTGCCATTCCATTCCGTGAAGGTGTGACTAGTTAATTTATGTTCTAATAATATAGCTGATATTCTTTTGTAATGCTACCAGGCCCTGATTGCATGTTTCCTCAAGCTATAGTGGAAACATTTCCACAAAGGCACAGTATTTATTTTCTTCACAGAATGCACTAGTTGTCAAGCTGAAATAATGCCTTACATGCCCTTTTGTAACTCGTAGAATCAGCTTTATGAACTCCAGCTGTTTTTTTAAAGGCACTTGAGTAGCAGTGCCATATACAATTTTGTACAATTCTTTAACATCCAGAATGGGTGGGTGTTATTTATGCAAACAGCCATTTGGTGTAACGGATTGATTTATAGAGTTATTTGTCAGCTATGTGCAAAGAATAGGCTTGTTTTGTTAAGCCTGTGTGACACCCAGTGCAACTTCTGGACACAAACCATACTGACAATTAAAATGTCAAAAAGTTGGACTATGATGTCCCTTTTTAGAGAACGGAGAAATAGCAAAGTGGGTGCATTTAGTACTTTCAGGTAGCATTGCAAATGGGATAAATTCATCTAAAGATGGAAGGGACAACTGGAGAATATCTGGTGTAAGGTCTCTCTCCTGCCAAACTTTTAAAACTTTGTTTCCAAGAGTGAGCTTCACATGAACAAGGAATGGGAAAAATAAAAAAAATGTCCCACATATTAATGATAAACATCTGCCTAGTAATTTAATAATTTAACTGTTTTATTTACCATCTTTTTAAGAAATTAAAATGTTCTGTTTTAATACATTTTAATACAAGGAATCCTCACTTTATACCCATGGTCAGAGGGTAGAATAGGGCCTCACCTCCAAAGATTTTGAGTAAATTTGAGTGCCCTCACTTTAAACAAGGTTGTTCCTACTAATATCTAATCTCTGTTTCTCAGCACAGAAACCTGAGAAAGAAAATCCTGCCTACATTTCTGTGGCATCCTGAGTATAGTATTCTGAAGCTAAAGCTTAAATTAATATAACATTGGGAGATACAGGGGTCTTTTACCCAGACCCAACAACCCAGCCACACTGAAGCCACTTTCCACCATTCCTGCAACCTTGAATTTCCCCCAGATAAGAAAGAAAAGCACCTTCCACATAGTAGTAGTCTCCTTTTGCCATGTGACTGGCAATTGAGCCTGAAAAGAGCAAGCTTCCTGGGGTAGGGATCTGGAGCCCTAACATGAGGTAATTATCCAAATCCTGCTCCATGATTTGGACTTTCCCTTTGTTCTTTTTAATGCGGGCTAATGAGACTCTACAGTGCATTATTTGGCAGTGTAGATACACCTTGCATTCCCCAGTTGATTAGTAGGATCAATTGGCATAGTATAGTTATTTGAATGTTGGGTCAGAATTGTGAGAGAATAAGATTCAAGTCCTCTCTCAGCCGCTGTAACCCACTGAGAATGAAGTTATATTGTAGAATTTCCTCCCACTATGACTGCCATGGCTCAATGCTATGGAACCATGGAAGATATAGTTTTATAAAGTCTTTAGCTTTCTCTCTCAAAGAGTGTTGGTGGGGTCAGACTGTATTAATTCTACAGTGTATATGCAGCCTATGTGTTCTTGGAAAGGCAACTGGGGGGAAAAACTTCTGAATAAATATTGTCAAGAAAGCACCATGGAAAGTTTACCATTCATTCTCCAAAGTCAGAAAGAACTTGAAGGCACATTGCCGTGGCAGTGGTGGTGGCAGAAGCAGCAGCAACAACAACAACAATGTTGATTGGTTGACTAGTATTCTTAAACCAACCATGTTGTTATGATTTGAACAGAGCAAGTAGCTATTGAATGGTGGCATTTAATTCTCTCCTTCCCACTCTGCTGTTTGCTTCATCTAATTTCTTCACAGCAGCTTCTATTACCAGCCTTCACCGCCCCCTCCCCCTTAGAATTAACAGCAACCTGAAGGAAAGAGTTGGGTTGGGAAAATGGTATAGGAAAAGCATTAACATAGTTGTAAATTAAAATTACAGTTACTTCAAAACATGAATGCTAGAAGATACTCATCTGTGGTATAAAACATACTTTTTCCCATTCCACAGGGAAAAAAACATGAGCTGCACCATAAGCCAGCATTAGAATCATGTGATACTTCTCTTCCATCTGACACTTCTTCACCATCATTGTGTAATTATACTAAATCATTGCACAAAAGGAACGAAAGGCACAGCTGTACTGACCATGCCATGAGAAAGTACCCTGGATCAACTCCATGGTAGCTAAACGTTGTATGAAGCTGATTTGTGGGAATATGGGTCAAGGCCACCTTAAACCACATTAATCAAAATCATGGGATACTTCAAAACTTGGTCCAGAATTTGGAGTACCCCACAACTTTAAGCCTATGTCAATAACTGGAGCAATTCTAAGACTGTTTACACTGCCATCCCATTTTTTCCAGGGTTGGACAATCCAGGGGCCAAGATGGCACTTACCACACCCTTCCATTCTCTGTGTAATGGTGGTCTCTGGACATGACATGGGTCCTGCCACTGCCTGCAGTGACATTGACGGGGAGACAAGGAGATCAGGGATGAGTCCTCATCTCTCCTCCCCACCTCCCTTGTCCCTCTGCTGCCCTGGCTGACATCACTGCAGGCAATGGTAGACTGGCAGATCTATGGACATTGGGAGGGCACAGTAAGGGTGGCTTTCCAGTGGCACAAAATGGTTTTGGCAACACTGGGTGGTCAGGGCTTCCTCCCACCTTTGCAGCAGCTTGAGCACCTGTGAGAACTATCTCAGGGATGGTCCAAAATGTGCTACATCAGATTTGCCCCAGAATAGAAGGTCTGTTTAGATCCACCCCAAGTCATTCCAAAATAATAATGCAGTCTGCTACATCTATATTACTGGGGAAATATTTATTTATTTAATGTATATCCCGCCTTTCTCCCAAGATGAGAATAAAAATAGAAAATGAATTAATGGTAACTTAAGGCCTATCCAGATAGGGCCCAAAATGTGAGAGCTCCCGTGCTTTTACTAAGGCATCCAAACAATGTCTCCAGGAAAAGCAAATTAATTCGAGACAAAGCAAGAAAACCCTGCGTTGTCCCAAATTAATTAGATAACCCATTATATCTGGGCCTTTCTTAAAGACTCAGCTCTAATAGACTATGAGCCTGTGGGGAAAGACTCATGGGTAGTCTCATGACTACCCAGGGGTAAATCCACACACCCATCTCATGACTACCCAGGGATCCATCAACACACCCGTCTTGCACCTTTTCAGCTCCTGGAGCCCAAAGATGCAAGATGCTGCCCACCCCCTTCCCAACCTTCACCCAAAAGCCTTAATATTAAAGAAAACCTTACCAGACCTCCATTAGGCCTCTCAGGAGCTTCCTGGAACATACCAATGATGTGCCAGGTAGCAGGGGGATTGCTCCTGCCCCCCTACCTCCTGGAAAGTCATTGGTACATTCCAGGAGCCTGTAGAGAACCTAATGGTGGCCCAATAAGTTTCTTTGAATCAGGCTTTTTTTGGGGGGGGGGGGGAGTTGGATGGCCAGATGCCATCCCGAAAATTTTCAGAATGGCATGTGGACAGCCAACAGGCAAAGCCCCTTTTTTCCCAAGTGTGTAAATTTAAACCAGTTTGGTGTAGGGTTCTTAAACTTGCTCTGAAGCAGGTTTATTGTATGTTTGGAAGCACTCCTAAAAACATGTGGGTGAGTGTTTCAAGGGCTTACCTTGAAACACATTTACACATTTATAGTCTCCATTTGTAGTCAGATGTAGCACAGTTTTTCAACTGCCTACAGCTGCTTTACCATCAAAATAAGTGTGCATTTTACATCAGTGAGGTAATGGGGTCCAGTAATTAATAAATGCAATTATTTCAGAACGGGAACTCTGTAGACCTCAAATACATAAGGAACTTTTTATGAGTTGCCAGTAGCATAATTTCCAGGGCTGTTAACTAGAAAAAGTATGCTTTCTAGTTAGGCAGTTAGAGTGAAATCATAGTGTTTCAATTGTGTAGTGTGAAAGGGTCAGGAGACAATGAAAAAGGGCAAACTTTAGGCTTGTTTACAACGATGGAAAAAAATTATGTTTGGCCCTGCAGTGACCCTATTAACGCCATAAACATCACAAAATCATAGTGAGATTGTCATACCTGGCCCTGGTGAATTCACCTCATTGTTAGGAAGAGGTCCCTTTGCATTGTTTTTGGTCACATGACCATGGGTGCTCTGCTTCCCCACTCCTCCAACAAATCAACATTTGTTCTATTAAACTGTTGTGTTCCTACTTATATATAAAGATGCAGTTATCGATGCACACGTACCATTTGTTTAAAAAGTAAAATAAAATTCAATATAGAGAAAACCACTTATTGGTGGAAATGCTCACCCTGACCAAACAGTTTGTCCCCCCCAATGTGAAAAAGTGTCACCTGAAGGGATGGCCACATGATTAAAAGTATGGGTTTGCTGTAAAATGTGAAATATAATGCATTTTTAAAAAACTGTTTTAAAGCCAAAGAAATGCAACCAAATTATCATGGACATTATGTGTCAAGTTAAGAGCCCCTATGAGGTTAGTATGATTTTTTTTACTCCATGAGACAAGCCCTAAGAGATGAAAAGCCACCATGAGTGATGGAAAATCATCATAAACCCATGAACCCAAGCAAGACTTAACTAGGGTTGGAAGCCTTCTGAATCTTCTTCATTCCCAAGGGGATCCAATAACTAACCTGATTGGATGAAGTCAGCTCAAAGTCTCTCAAAGCTGGCCACACACCAATGCAATTCCTTCCCACCAGCAGCATCTGCCCATTGACACATTACTTTCAAGTTCCTCAGCATCAACAATTGAGGCAATTTGGATAGGAAAACAACCACTCTGGCAGAAAAATAATTTTGCTTGGACCACTACAGCAAGTCAAGCACAGATCCAATTGCACCCCCATCAGCAAATAAACCACCACCAAAGCAAGTCATTCAATGGGAAGTTTTATTCTTCACAATAATGAAAGAACAGACCAATGAGCATCCCTGTGAACACAGTGTACAGCATTATAGGAAAGTACTTTGCCAAAGGCCATTTAACTGTTTTTATATCAACAGCGGAAAGCAAACCCTTTTAATTTAAAGCATGCAGGCACAGAGGGAGGAGGCCACCACCGCCACCAGACTACAAATTCTCTATTGAGAAGTTGAGCTGATGCCAGAAGCCCTGAAAACACAATACAACAGCAGGGTGTTGCTTAAAAGGAGGGCAGAAGACAGGGCTGACCTTTTATTTTTAAAAGAGGAAACCAATCATTTAGGTGTTGTAAGACTGTTTTCTGTGAATAATTGGAATGAAAACAGATGGTTTCTTTTGCCAGGTTCAGGGGTCCCATCTCAAACAGTGGATGTTGTTGCTGAATAGAATTGTCTCCTATCGGCAGACTGAAATAAACATAAAGCCGAATTCCTTGCCAAAGTATATGTTATCAAGGGATTGGCTGCTTGGATCTCAGTCATTTAAGAAGAACCTTTTAAGCCAATATGGCACAATTTGAGAGCCAATATGATGACTTCAAATTTTATTACTTTTTCTGTTGCTAATAGAGTTTGCATTTCTATTGCCTGGATCTTACGACTCTTTTTCTCGCAGAGTCCACATGATCACAGAGAGGAGTGGCTTCTACATGCATATATTTCTCTCTAGACCACCTTAATTTTCAATAACAATAATAAAATCTTGACAAAATGTAGGTCAGTGATTATAAAATTGTCATTACTTCTTGTCCTGTGATATTTTTAAATATCTTTTTGTCTGGTTAAGAAGTCAGTGGAGTTTTAATGATGTATTTTGTGCATTTTGAGTTGACCCAATAATGTTATCACTGTTTTGTGAATTATGATGACTCCAGTATCTACAATAGGTGGCCATTTGATCATCCACTGCCAAAAGGGACAGAGAGTTTCATCTATGCTGACAATCATGCTATCACCACTCAAGCAGGGAGCTTTGATATAGTTGAACAGAAGCTCTTGAAATCTTTAGGTGCTCTTACTGCCTATTACACAGAATATGTAGATATGTGTTTTTCATCTTAAGAACAGACAAGCATTTCAAACTCTGAGGATTACCTGGGAAGGAATCCCACTAGAGCATTGCAGCAAACCCAAATCCCTGGAAGTTACCCTGGACTACTCTCTGACGTACAAGAAGCACTGCTTGAACATCAAGCAAAAAGTGAACTCTAGAAACAATATCATACAAAAGCTGACTGTCACAACCTGGGATCACAACCAGATAAAGTGAAGACATCTGCCCTTGCACTTTGCTACTCCGCTGCTGAGTATACATTCCCAGTGTGGAACACATATCACCATGCTAAAACAGTGGCTGTGGCTCTTCATGAGACATGCTGCATTATCACAGGATGTTTGCACCCTATACCACTGGAGAAATTACACTGTTTATCCAGTATTGCACCACCTGACATCCACCAGGAAGTAGCAGCCAATAATGAAAGGACCAAGACAATGACATCTCTGGCCCATCCCCTGTTTGGATATCAGCCAGCATGCCAATGCCTTAAATCAAGAAATAGTTTTCTAGGATCTACAGAGACACTCACAGGAACACCTCTGCTAATGAGAATCCAAATTGGCAGGCTAAAACCCAAAACCTCAATCCATGGCTGATATCAAATGAGAGACTCCCTCCTGGTCACACAGAAGACAGGGGACTTGGAAAGTACTGAACAGACTGAGCTCTGGCACCACGAGATGCAGAGCCAACCTTTAGAAATGGGGCCATAGAGTCCACAACATGCAAGTATGGAGAAGAGCAAACCACAGACCACCTATTACAATGCAGCCCGAGCCTTGCCACATGCACAATGGAGGACCTTCTTATAGCAACACCAGAGGCACTCCAAGTGGCCAGCTACTGGTCAAAGGACTTTCAATACAATGCCAAGTTTTTAAAAAAAATATTGTGTTTTTAAATACTTTTCAACTGTACCCTTGGTTTACTCCTGATATGATAAATAAAGAGGTGGCCATTACCAAGACCGTGATAATCTCATGGGAAGCATAGAAAGATTAACATCCATTTTGCATTCCATCCTGTTATCATTTTTAAAGCACAACTTTGTTCCATCTTACTTCCATATTAATTTACCATTCTTTTAAGTTTACACAAAAAAGACAACATATGGTGTGCATATTCATAAACATACACACAATTAATGTGTGTTTATGTATACAACTGCACGTAATGCATGCATTTTAACAGCAATTATCATCAATATATGCCTTTTTGTTTTCTATTTTTCTCAATGCATAATTTATTGGCACGCCATTTTATGTAGGCTGTTTTCTCCAATGTGCTCATCTTTGCTTTGCTTTGTTTTATTTTATTTATTTCAATTTTTTGCTTGGATAATTGCATTGCAAAATTCCATGAAAATTGTAAGCAAGAATCCAAAGGGGGAAAAACAGTCTATGTAAGGACAGCTCAAATCTCATGAGAGAATAGCCTCTTTCAAGAGCTTCTGGACTTCTGCAAGATTTCAAATCTCACAGGAACCCAAAGTGTGTGTAAACCTCATGATGGGAGGTCAGCTACTTCTATATGAGGGGTTATTTGGCAAGTGTGCTGCATGGTCCCACTGAAGAGGAGGGAGGGCTGCTGCCCATGACACACCAACAGAAAATATAGAAGACAAACCTGCAACATACAGGACAAGATTCCACATCCACAATTACAAGATGCTCTGTACAAAACAAGACAGCTGGGTGTCCTAACTAAACCATGACATTTTGACTTAAATGTTCACCCAGTAATCAGGTTTCCAGAAATGTAAGCCTATTTGAAAACCAAGTGCACACTCTCTTTGTCATTTAGACTGGGTAGCATCTTGTAGAATGACTTTAAAAGACCTCTCTTCTTTTTAAACATGACTATCATCAAGAAAATTCAGGCCATCATTTTCAGAATGGTACCTGTGTGGTATAGCAGGAAATCATCAAACAAAGCCAGGGTAAACCAAACTGAAATCTTGGTCTGCTATGATGTTTCCTGAAACATCTGTTGATACTACAACTAGTTGTCCATGCCACAACTACATTCCAATATAATGCAAAACTAATGATTAAGTCCCACTTTCAAAATATATTGAACTTTTGAGTGGAACAGGAAAAAGTTGGAACCTATTGGATTATTGGTGATCCTTGAAAGAATATGGCATGCCATATTCTTTCTATATTCTATATTAGCTTTCTTCTTGAAGGTAGCAACAAACCATTTTAGTAGTTCTCCACCAAAGCTGAGATAGTTTTTGAAACATTACATTTTTATACTTTTTCATATTTCAAGACTTAATTTGCACAAAATTCACACATAGTTGTTTTTGCACAGAAAGCAACATTTTCTGGAAAGGAAAAGGCTTTTTTGGATAGAAAATATTTTGCAGAGTAGAAATTGAGCATCATTTTCTGCATAGAAAAATTCTACACCGAAAGTTTTTTCTGTGCAGAAAATACTTCCCTATCCTATTTTCTACATGCTGTCCCTGCACAACATGTGATTTTGTGTAAAAAAAGTCTTCAGCACAATTGTACCACTTTCAAATTTTCTTTGCTTCCCACCTCTCTGCCCACATTAAGAAGAAGCAAAACTATGCTGACCAACTAAATGCCTACAAGTCAAAAGTAGTGCGGGGTTGCTTGTAATAATGTAAGCAACGAGGAGAACTAATAAACAATGATAATGGTATATTTATTTTTTTTGTGTATATCACCAAACATATAAATGCGACATGCAATGCAGTATCTCAGAGCACAAGTAAATAACCTAATAGAAACCCTACATGGGTTAAAGAGACGCCAACATAATCAATATCTCTAAATAGAGATTCCCATAAGAGAGTTCCTTCGCAAATGATATAATAAAGTCCACCTTCTTCAAGAAGAGAAAATATAAGGAATAATGTCCAATAACAAGCGGAGTACTCTCACAGCGGCCACTAAATGCCTACGACAGAGATGTTTTGTTTACTTGATCACACAACTTCTGACCATTTAATAATTCAAAATATATTTCATAATGCTTTGTGTATCAGTACTGGAACTGTAAAGGAAAAAAATTATAAGTGTGACAGTGAATAAACAGAAAATGTTTCCTTCTCTTCCTTGCAGGATTGACAAATGGAGCAGAAAGACTAAGTTAAGACATTTGATACCATAGTTGAGGACAATAGCTGTAACAAATTCTTAAAGTAACTTTCTGCTCTGAACGCTGAGCTTTTGTTTAGCTATCATTGCTAAAGTGCAGCCAAATGAACCTCAAGTTTTCATACAAAAATAAATGTCTAAACCACAGAATCCCACAAATTCATTTTAACTAACCTCAAATGAAAGGGAGTAAACCGCTAAAACAGATACAGATTTATAATTTGTTATGGATCCAAAACTAAGCAATATCCTTCTTTGGCTCTAAAATTATCTTAAGCATAGCGGATGGGGTTTGGGCTGGGCTCTTGTTAAGGGATCATTTTGGTAAGCCCTTTATCCGCATAAAATGGATGGATTTCTGTTAGATTATTTGCAGTACAAAATGTCACTGAGTTCTTTTAGTCCAATATTCTGAAATGACAAAAAGAAGTAAACATTAGTTTCAACTGATTAAAAAAAATATAGAGAAAAGCTGCAAATATATCCTTAACATTTGCCAAAGTAGGATTTTGCGTTAATTAAAACATAATTATCCTTTTGGACGACTCCCTTTTATGTCATTTCTGAGCATGTAATATTGACTTTTTCTTTAACAGGTAGTATAGTGTACTATTTTACAAAGGGAATCTTGCATTTCCTTGTAAAGGCATCCTGTATTTGAAAAGTTCTCCTATCCAAGTTCAGTATAAATGTAACCATCAGAAATGGGAGATGAAGCCTTGAGGCTGCTCACTAACAATGAAATTTGAACTTGATTTAGTAGTCATACAAGTCACCTGGGTACAATGTTCCCAAGCAAATATTTCTAAATGTGACTATTAAAACAGATTATAATGATGATGATGATGATGATTATGATGATGATAACTTTTAAATATGTGCACATAGCCACGCATAAAAAATTATGCATTTTCAGAAGAGGAAATAAAGCTCCAAAGACAAAAGAGAACACAAGTTTCAAAAATGTGTCAATGCTAACTGGTATATCTGGAGATACATCTAGATAGATATAATTTCTTTGATTAGGAACTGAGAGTTCACTGCTTTGGATCACATTGCTTCTACCAGAATTGCTGATTTTGCCACCCTTCTGTATCTCTTCATCCCTAAAATAAATCATCTGCGAGAGACTTGAAGCTCATCCAGGACAGATGACTGTAGGGGAAGGAAGTTTCAGGTTCTATGGAACCCAGTATCGATATTCAACATTGGAACTCAATTTAGGACTTTATCCTACACACCCTCCCCCCATTTCTAAATACGTAGAATCTATTGAGGGGTATGATTTATGACTGAGTTCTTCCCACAATGCAGCTCCGTCCGCTCCATCATGCTTCATTAGGGAAATGTCTGAAACAGTCCAGAAAAAGGGAGGGGGAGAAGATGGACAGCAGTCATCTTATGGACTCAATATAATAATTGGATAAAATACCCAAAAACATGTAGGATAAGAGCTATCAAAGTTATCTAGGTTGTATAGCTTCAGTGAAGTTGAGTAGGAGGCATTCCTGTGGGCAGTCCTCTACCGAGAATTAACATTTATCTCCCCAAAAACCTGCTTCATGAGCCTGGCATGGTAATTTTTTTTAATTAATGTGATCATTTGAAATACTAACATTTTAAAATATCTTTGTTTTTCTTGTCTGTACTGTTAGCTTCTCAGACTTCTGCAATGGGGAGCACTGAGAAGCCCAATATTCCCAAATGCGCTGTATCTTTCAATCAGTGCCTCCATCCCACTGCAAAGTTCTCTGCTTCTCTCTAGCATTGGTCTTAGTGTCTGTTTAAACAAAATATCTCCCCTTCATAAAACAGGGCATCCAGCTGTTCTTATAGCAGTATTTCTCTCCTTAACTAACTGCTCTGGGAAATCGGTCTGTGAGACATCCAAAGTAAGTGTGACTTCTGCCAGCAGTCAAATGTGTTTGAGAGTCCTTGTTGGCATCATGGGCAAACTTTAATACGTGTCTAGTGCAGAGCTTTCCAAACATTTAATGTTGATGATAGATCATTTCTGACATGCATAATTTCATGACACAATAATTCAATTTTACTAGCAAACAGGAGGTTAAACCAACCTTTTATAACTAACTAACTAACTAACTAACTTTATTTCTTATGAGTCGCCCTCCACCAAAGGTGCTCTGGGCAATTTACACAATTAAAATAA
Organism: Anolis apletophallus; assembly: GCA_030556195.1. Taxonomy (NCBI): domain Eukaryota; kingdom Metazoa; phylum Chordata; class Lepidosauria; order Squamata; family Anolidae; genus Anolis; species Anolis apletophallus. The sequence goes on along the minus strand of JARBWK010000006.1, from coordinate 31,592,560 downwards.
ACAGGTTACACAGTCACCACTTGTTACTAACAATCTTCTGAAAAGCCATGTCTTAAGTGCCCCTAAAAATGTATGTAGATCACGAGTGGCTCTTTGGTCTGGCAGTAGGGAGTTCCACAAGATTGGGGCTACAATGGAGAAGGATCTCTGTCTTGTGAACTCCAAACAAACCTCTCTAGGGCCAGGGACATAGAGAAGATTCTCATGAGCTGACCGTGGCAGTCTCTGGAGGTGGAGTGGCATTAAACGGTCTCTTAGATATAAAGGACCCTGACCTCAAAAGGCCTTGAATGCTAGGACCAGGGTCTTATAGAGCAGGGCTGTCCAACTGCCAGCCCTGCAGGTGTTTTGGACTTCAAATCCCAGAAATCCTAACAGCTGGTAAACTGGCTAGGATTTCTGGGAGTTGAAGTCCAAAACACCTGCAGGGCCGGCAGTTGGACAGCCCTGTTATAGAGGACTCTGTGTTCAACTGGCGGCCAATGCAAGCGCTGCAGAGACGGCATTATATGGCACCTCATTGATGTTTTTGTGAGGAGTCTAGAAGCTGCATTTTGCACAATTTGGATCTTGCGAATTGCTGCTCGAGGTAAGGCCACATACAAAGCATTGCAGTAATCCAGCCTCGACATAACCGTGGCATGGATTACCGCAGCCAGCGCCTCTGTTGGTAAATAAGGTGCCAACTGCCTCGCTTCGCGTAGATGAAAGAAGGCCCTTTTACTAGTGGAGGCAATCTGGGCTTCCATCGTCGTTTTGGAATCCTGGATAAGTGTAGCACAGCAGTTCTCGTTTGTGCCTGGGGGCCAGGGGCCAGGACCGGGGGTCCCATTGGCATTGGGGCCTGCAGCAGCAGAGATAGATTCTGAAGAGGATTTAGAAGGGTTAGAAGAAGGAGAGTTTCCCATCAGTGGGCCTCCTTCGCCCACAGAAAGTTTGGCATGGGAAGGAGGTTGGCTTGACCCTTATTTAGAGACAGATAACCAGGTGCAAATGGAAAGCAGTGATAGCGAAACTTATGAACGGCCGGGTGGGAGAGGCTCACAGGATCCTGTGAGTGAAAATATGGAAGAAAGCGGCTGGGAAGATTCTAGGGAGGAGAGCTCTCATGGAGATAGAGACCCAGGTGCTGGGAGACAAGGCCGAACCTTTGATAGGAGATGAAGCATCGAGTCTAGCAGAAGGGGATGGTACCATAGCCTACACAGGCCGAGGTCCGTCAGCAGAGATTGAAGACGACGAAGCCTAGAGCGTCGGGGACCTCGGCCGAAAGATTAAGTATAGGATCCGTGGGAACGAATCCCCAGTACTTCGTCCACGTCTCTTCTGAGTAGACGTGTAGCGAAGTTGGTCCACGGAGCTAAGTTGGCTAGTGGCCACCAAGTCTTGCCTTGCATCTTGTACTTTGCTTTGTTCCTGAATCCGCATTGCTGTGCGGAGCTTTGCCAAGCCTTTTGGATTATTCACCAAGCTGCTTTTGGACAATTGATTGCTTACAGCCTTTGGATTGCTTTTGCTATTTTTATGGACAATATTCCTTTTGAACTGTTTCTTTATATTCAATAAAGTAGTTAGCCTTCAGTCCGTCTCTGTGTGTGTGATTAAGGGGCCGGTCAAGTCCGTGCATCATGACAATAACACTGAGACTCTTCACTGTGGGGGATGGAACTAACGGTTCCCCTTCAAAAGATGGTAATGGACCAACCAATTCTGATGGGCAGCCAGGCCACAAGATTTCAGTTTTTGCTGGATTTACTTTCAATTTATGGGCACGTAGCCATCTTGTCACCGCTCCAAGACACCGGGTGAAGTTATCCGGTACTGAAGTTGTTCCAGGTTCTAGTTTTAGGAGAAGCTGGGTGTCATCAGCATATTGGAAAGAAGTTTGAACACATACATAAGGAAATGTATGGGGACACCACATATGAAATGAAAAACTTTCATTTATCTTTTAAAATATATATTATTTGGAAGATAATAATATACATTTTCAATATTTTTGTCATTTATGAGTAACAATATATAAATATGTGTGAGAATTTTAAAAAGTGTATAACTAACAAAATAACTACTTAAAAATCTATTGAGATAATGTTAATAGGATGAACAGAGTTTTTGAATATTAGCGAAAGACATGCATTTCATCATCAAGCATTTTTAAGCTTCTGTGTTTCACATAGATTCAGAGGTTTTTCCTTAAATTTATGCAATAAACCCACACACTGCAGCTGACACACTAATGTGTAGTGACCAGTTTGGAAAACTCTGATCTAGTGGCATGTTAAGGAGCAGTTGTGATTGCCGTCTTCCTGAGAAATTGCTTCATTTTAGCTTCAGTGTTGGGAAAAGATCAGCTGCTGGGAAAGGACCAAGGAAGTAAATGTTCTTGTTACCAGTCTGTGTGTACTGTTCTTATGGATGTGAGGATGGATCACTTTTTTCACTTTGACTTCGTTTTGTTCTGCACTATATAAACCTTGGGAGTACATGTTCTAATGGCCTTGCCAAGCTGGCAGTGAAGGATGCTATCTTATGGGCCAGTCACATTGATATGCAGTATCCAACCTGAGTTAGTCCAAGTAGAAATTATTCAAATAGGTCCAGTCATATCACTTACTGAGTCCACCAACTAGAGCGGTGGTTTTCAAACTGTGCTATGGGAAGCCCTTGGGGTTCCATGAGAGGTGCTCAGGGGCTCCACGGGTGTCCCACCTCCTCTTGAATTTCTGCGATGATGTTGATTATTATTATTATAATCACAAATACTGAATGACTATCTGTTGTTGGTGCTTTGATTGTGTTTTTCCTGTATGGCAGAAGGGGGTTGGTCTGGTAACCTTGGGGTCTTCTTCCTTGGTTAAAATTGTTCTTCATTTGAAATATTGTATTTTTAATACACACACACACTGTGTGAATTAGTTCACACAAACATGATCCATCTATCTGTCACTGGCCTAGCCCATGCCAGATAGATAGATAGATAGATAGATAGATACATTTCTTTTGCTTCATAAAGGGCTCCATGACTGTAAAAGTTTGAGAACCCCTGAACTGGAGGATTAAAATGCCTCTTCTGCTGTGGATTACGTGCTGCGTTGACTACTTTTATAACAGTGAAGAGTGTCTGTTTATAGTACCAAATTAAATTTTGGGAGTACTAAGAAATACAGCTAGTGTGAACTCAGAACAGCATCTAAGAATTCCTCTACACCAGTGGTTCTCAACCTGTGGGTCCCCAGGTGCTTTGGCCTACAACTCCCAGAAATCCCAGCCGGTTTACCAGCTGTTAGGATTTTGGGAGTTGAACACCAAAACATCTGGGGACCCACAGTTTGAGAACCACTGCTCTACACTTTAGGAACCATAGTTCAATGCTATGGAATTCTGCGAGCTATAGTTTAGTGAGTTATCAGAACTCTTTTTTTTTTTTGAAATAATTTTTATTAACAGAATTTTGATTATAAGACTTACATCATCACAACAGGGGGAGGGAAGGAAAGGGGGAATGGGGAGGGGGTATGAATACAATAGGATATGTTGACTTCCATTCTCATTCTGCACTTAATCTACATTTTCATCACAAAAAACTCTTTCTCAGCCACGAGACATCCCCGTTGCTCTTCTTAACTATCTAATTAACGACAGCGTTCCTTTCTTTACTTATATTTCTTGTCGATATTTTTCTACCACGGCCCAGTCTGTCTTTCTTACACCTTTGCCATGATTGTATCGTAACCAATATGTTAATTCATCCATATCTCTTATTTCCATAATTTTGATTAGCCATTGCTCTTTTGTGGGGAGGATGTTTTGTTTCCATAGTTTTGCAAAAACCATTCTTGCGGCCGTTGAGAGAAACACAAAGAGATTTTCCAAATTTTCATTTGGAAACGTTTCTTTTTCTATCACCCCTATCAAATAAAGTTCCGGTTTCATTTTGAATTCTGTTTGTAATATTTTTTTACATTCTTCATGAATCATTTGCCAATATTCTTTTACTTTGGGGCATGTCCACCACATATGAAAAAAAAGTACCTTCCTGCTTCTTGCATTTCCAACAGCTATTTCCAACATTTTTATACATTATACTTAATTTCTTAGGGGTTATGTACCACCGGTGTAGCATTTTTAATCAGTTTTCCTTTAAATCTGTTGCATACGTTATTTTCATTTGTTTAGTCCAGATATTCTCCCATTCTTTCAGTTGTATTGTTCTCCCAACATTCTGCGCCCACTTAACCATTGTGTTCTTAACTACCTCTGTTTCTGTTGCCCAATTCAATAATATGGAGTAAATATTTGATACGTTTTTCTTTTGTGTCCTCATTATTTTATCCCAGGGTCCATCAGAATCACTAAATCCTTTGTCCCTATCAATGTTGAACTGTTCTCTTAGCTGGAAGTAGTGGAGCCACCTCACGTTGCTAAATTTTCTTGTAATCTCTTCTTGGATTTTCAGTTCAAAATTAAGTCCCTTTTTTTGTATAATGTCCTTATACTTGGGCCACTCGGTCCAGCCCAGCAGTCGTCTTTGATTTGTCTCTAAAGGTGAGAGCCATGTCGGTGTCTTGTCATAAATTTTTTTTATATTTATTCCACACTTTTATCAGGGAGGATCTAATGAAGTGGTTTCCAATTTTTTTTCCTTTTGAGTACCTCCATACCATAGATAGGAGTGCCAACCTTTTCTTAAATCAAATCCTTCTAACGTTAGAATTCTCGCTCGTTTTAACAGAGTCCAGTCCTTTACCCATGACAGTGCACAGGCCTCATAATATAACTTTAAGTCTGGGAGAGCAAAGCCTCCCTTTTCTCTCTGCATGATCATTACGTTGTAATTAATCCTTGGTTTCTTGCCCTTCCAGACAAAACTCATTATATCCTTTTTCCATTTTTTAAATATATCCATATTCCTAATTATCGGCAAATTCTGAAAGAGGTAAAGCATTTTTGGTAGTAAGTTCATTTTGATAGCTGCAACTCTCCCAAGAAGTGACAGATTCATATTTTTCCATTTTTCCTAAATCTTCTTTCACCTTTTCCCATTGTTCCGAGTAATTATTTTTTAATAGTTGTAAATTTCTTGCGGTCAACCAGATCCCTAAATATTTAATCTTCGGGACTATTCCTATCCCAATAATTTCTTGCAAAGCTAACTGGTCCTGTTTCGTAACATTCTTCCTTAGGATTTTCGTCTTTTTTCTGTTCAATTTGAAACCTGCTACTTCTCCGTATTCCTCAATTGTTTCCAACCATTTCAGGATATTCTTTTTAGGATCTTCTACGATGCAAATCACATCATCTGCAAAGGCTCTTATTTTATAAGTTTCTTTGTCAATCTTCAGACCTTTTAATTCTTCTTGGCCTCTGATTTTCTTCAGCAAGATCTCCAAGGCAAAGACAAAGATCAATGGGGAAAGCGGGCATCCTTGCCTAGTTCCTTTTTCTATATTGAATTCTTCCGTTGCCATCCCATTTATCCAGATCCTTGCTTTCTGCTTTTGGTATATTGCATCTATCGCATTTTGAAATTGAAATCCTGTGTCTAATTCCTTGAATAAAATTTTGAAAAAGCTCCAGTTCAAATTATCAAATACTTTTTCTGCATCTATTGAGAGTAGGGCCAGTTGCTGTTGATGATGTAGTTCATAATATTCAATTACGTCCACTATTACTCTGAGGTTCTCCTTGATATTCCTGTTCGGTAGGAATCCATTTTGGTCTTCCTCAATCCATTCTGCAAGAAATTCTTTAAACCTGTTAGCCAAAATTGCCGCAAATATTTTATAATTGGTGTTCAACAGTGAGATGGGGCGATAGTTTCTTATATCTGTCGAGTCTGTTCCTTCTTTTGGGATCATTACAATATCAGCTACTCTCCATGTGTCCGGAAGGACTTTCATTTGTAATGCTTGGTTCAGTATTGTCTTTAGGATGGGGATAATTTCTTCTTGGGTGGCTTTGTAAAAACATGCCGTGTAGCCGTCTGGGCCTGGTGCTTTGTCATTCTTCATGTTTTTAATTACTCTTTTAATTTCTTCCTCTGTTATGTCTTTATTAAGTTCAAATCTTTGTTCTTCTGTTAGTTTATTTAATTTCATTTTACTTAGGTACTCCCCTATTTTGTCTTCGCATATCTTTTCTTCTGCATATAATTGTTGGTAAAAGTTTTTGAACTCCTGCCTTATTCGCCGGTCTTCCGATGTAATTTTCCCCTCCACTTTAATTGTAACTATTTGTTGGGATTGTTTCTTTTTTCGAAGTCTTCTTGCCAGCCATTTTCCAATTTTATTTGCATTCTCAAAAGAGGATTGTTTAACAAATTTCATCTGTTTCGCCATTTGTTCCATTTCCAGGTGGTGCTTCTCCTTTCTTATCATTTCTAGTTCCTTTGGTATCTTCTTATTTCCTGGACTTTTTAAAAACTTATCTTCCAGTTCCTTTAATTTCTCTTCTATTCTAGTTAATTTTTGTCTCCTCTCTTTATTCCTTTTTGAATTATGTTGTATGAAATGGCCTCTCATCACAGCTTTGAAGGCATCCCAAACTATTTGTATAGGGGTCTCTTCTTTTATATTCTGTTCAAAATACTCTTTAGTCTTAGCTTTATATGCCATTATATCTTCGGGTTGTTTCAATAGGTTTTCATTCAATCGCCACTTCCTTGTCCCTCTCCTCTGATTAATTATCATTGTCAGGGCACCGTGGTCCGAGACATCTCGAGAGTGAATTCTTATCTCTTCCACTTTTGTTAAGAGGGTCTTTGTTACCCATACCATATCAATTCTTGACCAGCTGTTGTGTCGGGCAGAGTAGAAAGTATAATCTTTCTCCTTGGGGTGGTATAGTCTCCATACATCCTCCAGATCATATTCTTTCATCCATTTGATGAGGGCATCGGGTAGTGTACTTCTATCCTCCTGGTGTGGTTTTTTTATTATTCTAGATTTATCCATGTATTTGTCCATTACTCCATTGAAATCACCTAGGACTATCAGGTGTTCGCATAGTTCATTATTGATTTTCTTTTTAAGAGTTTCCACAAACTTCTTTTTCGACGCATTGGGGGCGTAAATGTTGCAGATTATAATACTTTCCATTCCAACTGTTATTTTTACCGCCAACATTCTTCCTTCCTCGTCCCTAAACAAAAATTGTGGATTGAGTTTCTCATCAATATATGTCGCGACTCCTCTCTTTTTTCTGGGGCTGAAGCAAAGAATACCTTTCCTAATTTTGGATGGGTTAGGTGGGATATGTGCTTTTGTTTGATATGTGTTTCTTGTAGCGCTACAATATTATACTTTCCATTCTTAATTTGGTTGAAAATTTGTTTTCTTTTATTGGGGGAATTTAAACCGTTCACATTGTTGCAGTAAATTTTCAATTGCTGTACAAAGCTAGCCATCACGAGGTTTAAGTAATGTGTTATCTATATCTATGTCAAGGTTCTCTTCTTCTTCTGACTCGTCTTCCTCCCCCTCTTCTAGTTCCTCCTCTAATCCCTCCGGAGGGTCCGTAGACGCTGAGAACGAGGCGGCCGCCCCTTCAGACTCGGGCGTGTTGAAGCGTTTCCTTTTAGGTTTTTTTCCTTTTCAAGTGAACTTAAAGGTGTCCTAATCTTTCTTTCCTTTTCCAACCTCCTGTAAAAGTCTTTCGCTTTCTCTTCTGATGTTAACCAGATCTTCTCCTCCTTGTAGGTGACCATTATCCCCTCTACCCGTTCCCACCTAAATCTGATATTCAAATTCTTTAACCCTTTAGTCAGAAAAAAATTTCTTCTCCGGTTCAACATGGAGATCGGGAACTCCCGGAGTACCATCACTTTTGAACCTTTAAATTCAACTGTCTTAATATTTGCTCTTCTCCACACATCTTCCCGAAGTCGTTTACGTATAAAATTCACGATCACGTCTCGAGGGGTCTTGTTTTTCTTTGAATAATTCGTTTGAATTCTAAAGATCTTATCCACCTCTCTGTCCACTTCACTCTCTGGTAATTCCATTATTTTTGCTATCAGTGAGATCGCTGTGTCTCTAAAGTTTTCTCCATCCTGTTCCATCAGGTTCCTAAGCCTCAACTGATGTTCCATTTCACTGTATTCTAACCTTTCTTGCGTTTTTTCAGCCTGGAGATTCTTCTTTTCCATGGTATCTACCTTCTTTTCTAACTTCTTCTGGGTTTTCTCCATTTTACCTTGGTCGATTTTTATTTGGCTAATATCCTGTAATGCCTCTGACACTTCTTTCTTCATAACTCTCCAGTCTTCTTTTAGCTCTTTCTTCATTGACGACATCTGATCTTGTGTGACTTTTTGCTGCGCTTCATGTTTTTCGGCTAACTCCTGTAATTTATCTTGCTTCTCCACCAGTTCGGATTGTTTTATTGCCATTTTTTGTATATCCTTTTGGATATCTCTTAAGAGTTCCTTCAAACCTCCATCTTCTGGTCCTTGACCTGAGAATGACCCTCTTCTAGGTAGTGCCTTGTATTCTTTTCCATCTTTACCTTTGGGCCCCGCCATATCTTTCACCCTCTATTGCAATTGTTGGTTCTCCACTTTTGAGGAGATTCCTGCTTCTCTTACTTTGATCAATCAGTCAATTAAATTTTTCCCTTGAAAACTCTCAATTCTTAATTACTTAATTAGTTAATCACTTTACCAATTCATCAAATCCGCCCCTCACCTCCCCAATCTTAATTCAATAATTCATCCAATCCTCCAATCAACTTATTATTGTATATAAAAATATGAGCCCTTTCCCTTCCCCTCAAGTCTCAAGGCAACTGCCTATCCCAATGTATTATTCCCACTATTCCCAATACTCCTCCAAATTAATTCAATTTTACTTAGCCCCCACAACTGGTTGTATGCAATAATCAATCAATCAGGTAATGTTAGTCCGATTCTGCTTCTGCTCTTAATTCCAGCCACACGTCGATCTCTCCTTCACCTCCTTCCCGAGCTGATTCCCACTATTAGCTAAGCCCAGTGTCAAGTTCAGCATTTACGAGATCAGCCAATGCTTTCCCCTGTGACTTTCCTTCAGTTCGCTGCTTAGAGATCCCGGAATTCGTCTGCTTCTCGTCCTGGTCTCAAAGTAGCCGTCTGCTTCTCTTCCCGGTCCGCCGGCTCCGCACCTCGCTCTCTCGTCGCCCTTCACTCTCCGCTCTCCTCTGGGGTCTCGTCTACTTCTCGTCCTCGATCTCTCCTTTGTTCAGCTTTTATTCTTTATTTATTTACTCTCTATTTGCTTAATTCTTCGTCCTCTTTCTATAGTTCTATACTTTCATAGCTCTATGTTCCTTCTTTCTTCCTGGTTCTGGTTTCCAGTTTCCTGCTACGCCGCGGCAGAGTCCCCCTTCCTAACTTCCTGTCTCCACTCAGTCTCCGCTCAGTCCTCCAAGCTCTACTCTCTGGTTGGTGTTTCTTCTTTCCCCTTCCGACTTCCTTCCGTCCTCGTGATTTCTTACCAGGAGGAGCTACGGAGTTGCGGAGGTATTCTTCGTTGTTTACAAAGAAGAAGGAAGGTAGACATAACAATCCCGGGCCAAGGTCAGTGCCATCTTGAATAAGTTCCCCTTCTCTTTTTCTTGGCCCGAAGGACTTCTTCTTACCTTCAGCTTGCCTCCAGCTTCTATCCGGAACTTATTTTGTAACAATTAGTCTCTTTAGTTTCCTCTCTTTCCCGCTTTTCCACCGTTCCTCCACCCCTCACCGGCAACGGCTTCGTTACGGTCAATCTTTCTTTCTTTCTTAATAATCTTTATACTCTTAATTCCAAATTTTTTCAGTTCATGGTAAGGCCAAATCACCCTTTGATTTTTAATTCTCCTGGGCTTCTGTTGTTTAATCCACCCTTTCTCTGGACGATGTCTCCTTAGTGCAGAAATACGAATCTTTCAATTAGTTTGAGAGACTTACTGTTTACTCTCTTTCTTTCTTCTATTTCTTATATTTGAGTGAGCGCTGGGTAGTAGATGGGGGGGAGGTTTCCCCCTCCTTCCCATCCTCGGTCCGCTTGCCGCGGTCTACCCCCTGCACCCCCCCTAGCCCCCCTCCTTGAGGGATGAGGACTTTGAGGGCACCGGGAGGACCTGCTGGCTACGCGCCACTAGATCCCCTCGATCCGGGATCTGTGGGGGGACAATCCTGTCCTCCAAACCGCTGGAACGGGTGGCTTGCTCAGGAGCTAGAGCAAGTCATGCCTACCTCGATGGACGCTGCACCGGAAGTCCGAGTGACAGGGAAAGCTGCAGACTTTGTATAACTACTGCATTCATGATGCATTAATTCTACGGTGTAGATGCAACATAAGTCTCATTTGAATGAGTGGAATAAACGTACTATTCCAAAGCATGCTGATTTTCAGAAAATTGCTTTTCTTTGGACTTGTGTGATTTAGGGATTGAAAATAAATGCATCATGTTGGGTAGAATGTTAACTTCAATGTAAGCAGGACTTTTCTCCACATTTTAGATCCTATTAGCAATGATCTCAAATGAGTGCCTTGTATGGCAGCAAATGGTTAGGTAAGAACTTAAAACCTCTTGTTAGCAACAACTAACTACTGAATCAATTGGATTTACTTATGTGTAAGTTTATTTAATTTACTGCCTACCTTTCTCCCAGAACAGAATTCAGTAAATTACAACAAATTTCCACTAAAATTATTAATGCAAAGGGGTTTTTTTTATTTTAAAAATACACAATTTTTCTGTTTTTAGCAAGAAGACAAATTCTCTATTTTTGAAGACGCTCCCAACCACACTGGAGTATTGATCCCATTGCGCAAGCGTGGAAAAAGACAAAGACGAAGACGCCGGAAGTCTCGGCAGCCATCGCAAGACTTTCCTGATGACGCGGTCTGGTTTCCGGCTCAGTGTGATGTAACACCCTCTGTAGCCGGAAATGGACCGGCGCAGTATACTCTCCTGCTCCAATGAAGAGATAGCTTGGGAACTGGCACCACCACTGCCAGTGGAATCCTTCAGAGGATCTCCTTGCCCCCTCCAAATGGACAAGGAATTCCATCAAAATCCAGGAAGGAGAAAAGCTTCAGTACCAGGACATTTTGGAGCGTGAGTTTTAGAAGCTGGGCAAGATCTTTAGGAAATCCCCAGCCTTGGACTCAGGTCACCAGGGTGGGTAAGGGTTATGGATATCACCCCTCAAAATTGGTTGAGCGAAGTGAGATTCCCCTGTTTAAGGGTAGATCATGCTTGTCTTCTAGCGACCTTTCCTTCACCCCAGCCCCCCACCCCCATCCTTATATTGGCCTTACTGAGACCTATAGGCCAAAGACCTCACCTGGTTGAACTCGGTTTGCTGTTTGATCTAACAAAATTTGTCTTGATAGTTGTTAGTGTAGTTCGATATGTTAGATTAGGTTTTTCTGTTTTAATTGTATTTTTATGTAAATCGCCCGGAGCATCTGTGATGGAGGGCAATTAACAAATAATACATTGAACTGAACTGAAAGTTGAAAACAGTTTTAAAACATGTTTGAAACACATTAAGATATCATTCAGCAACTGATTCAGTGAAACTAGTTGGTAGTAAAGAACAGGATTCAAGCTAATGCCTTATGATTTTATTTTTACTGTCTTGTGGTAATTTATTCTTCAGGCACCAAAAAAGTTTGGCTGGCTTTAGGCACTCTCAGTTGGAGGAGGTATTTATTGTCCTACCAGAGAGATGTAAATACTAGGTAGACAGGCCCAATCCATTTCCTTCCCATGCTTCTTCAGTATGAATAATTATAATAAAATCCCAGCTATATGATTTTATTCAGTGTGCATAATTATAATAAAATCTGGCCTTCAAACAAGAAGCGGAGGGCAAGACCTGCCCATTCAAAAAACAATAAAGGGAAAAACGAATGTAGGCAGGGAAGGTATTAATCTGGCCAGGATATCTTGGCAGGCTAAGTGTGAAGGTATTTTGTATCACAAGTCTACAGAGGTCAAGAGGGCCTTGGTTTCCCCTGTGAAGAGGAAGATGCAGCCTCTCACAGCACAATGCCACCTGATGCTGGCAAGAATCCAAAGGCTTGTTGAGTTCATTCTGTGACCAGAGAGGCAACTGTTTTGAAAGAGGTGATATCAAAATAGCTTACAATAAGAAATTGAAGGTGATGGAGAACATTGCTGTTAGGTGACATAAACATATGAAGTTGCTGTATATCAGGTGAATCTATCTGTTTCAGTGCTGTTTACTTTCTCTTAGAACTCAATTGATCAAGATGGATCAATGATTTGTCAGTATAAGGAGAATCCTGTGTTTTTCAAAATTGTAACTGTTTACATTGGAAAAGTAATAGTAACTATATTCCTTTACATAACCTCCCCAATACTCTACTTGCTCCAACAGCTTATGTTGGCCACTAAATCACAGGACAAGACATTTTGTATCTTCCCCTACATTACAGCAAAAAAATTAATAGCACTTTGGGGTGTTAAGATCAGGCTTATTGATAGCCAGACTGAATTCCTATCATATTTCTCCCTTTGAGTGGAACTGGCATATTGAGTTGAATTACAGCAAGGCAATGCACATTGCAGTCCCATAGTTACAAACACCTGACTTACAAATAACTCGTAGTTAAGAACAGGGGTGAGACAATAAGAGGCGAGAGACATCTACCCCTCAGAAGGGAAACTCACTCCTTAAAGAGTTATGATGGAGAAGCGGTTTCTCAACTGAAGCTTTGTCACCAATCCTTGTTTCCACAACAAGCCAAAATTTTTGAAATCCAATTATCACAGGGACAGAAAGTGCGGTGAACTCCTTTGAACAGGGCCACAGACAGCAAAACAAACACCACAGAGATGTTAACCCTTCCCTATGCTATCCAAAGTTTGTGTGTGCACGCACACGTGTGTGTATGTGTGTATGTATATGTATGTATAGTGTATGTATGTGGATTGATAGATTGATAGATCAATAGATCGATAGATCGATAGATAGATAGCTGGGATTACACTGAAAAATGTACTTGTTCTGACTTACAATTTCATCTTAAGAACAAACCTACAGAACCTATCTTGTTCGTAACTTGGGGCCTGCCTGTATTTATACGTAGTTGCATTGAACTGCTTGCTAACTTAGATGCACCTTTCTGTGCTTAAAAATGATTCTGAGATCTGAGCACTACATTAACATCAAGTCATGATCTGGTTCCCTATATAAGTCACATAAGACATAAATGGAGGGGATTGAGGTGGTTTCTTTTTGGAAACAAGCAGGAAAACAGACCCAGCTCAGTTGAATCCAGGACACTGAAGAAAGTTGGATTTTGAAAGAAGAATTATGGCCAAAAAAAGAGGGAGGGACTGGCGTGCAGATAGTAAAGAGTAAAACAAGGAGAGGTGGTGATCTGTTATCAAAGAAAAGGAAACAGAGATGTTTCCTTTCTTTTATCTTTTTCCTGAACCCAACCTATTTTGGTGTGACAAATCCCATTTCTGGGAAGCAGTAAGAATAAGCCCACTTTCATAACAGGTGTCTCAAATGATCAATGAAAAAAAGGAAATGCCTTGTCTGTTGGCATGGTATGCTTACTGTGGGTAAGCTATTCTGTGGGTGCTGAAAAATGCAACTCACGGTTTTCAAATATGGTGGGAATAATCCAGAGATTATACTAGTTTTGCCCATTTTTAGCAGGCCAAAAAAACCACAAGTGCACAAAAATCATTGTCTGCAGCAGGACCAGGTGTGCACAAAACCTTGTTTAGGGGACCAAGTGAATAGTTCATCACAAGGCTTTACAGACTTGGATCTGTGTGGCCAGTCCCTCAAAAACTGGCAAAAAAGAGTTACCAAATTTTCAGACGACTAACTTTAATATGCTGGATGAATTTGAAACATTATAGCATATCATTAAGCTTTTCTTATGCACTCTACTGTTCCTTAAAAACTTAAGCAACTTTCTATGAATGGTAAATCATAATACACTTTAAAATTTGGAGCTTTTGTGTGAATTCAATATTTCTCAGAGTTTAATTCAATAATTATACAGAAAACAGGTAAATGCATGGTCACCTTTAATCCCTGTAGACATACAGCAGTGAAGGATTACTAAACTTCACAAAGATATAAAGAATTTCAACGTGGTGAGTCAGCATTGGGCTTTCCATGTCTCTTGGCACTGACCATTTCCAATTATAGCAGGCCATTACACTTGGGATATCTATAGCATTTGTTGATCCTGTAAGTTATAGTCAAAAGGTAACATTTTCAAGTTCAGCGTGACCTTGATCCGCCAGTCCCTCTGAATTTGCTCCATTTCTCTAAAAAGAAGGGACCATATTGTTATGGATGGCTGAAACTTTCATTTTACCATTTTTCACAAGAATCAAAACCTTCATATACAGAACAGAAATATTTTGAGTTTTGTAAACATTGTATTTGGAGGGAACTAAAGAGGACATCCACCCAGAAGCATGGCTTCTGGGGGTTTAAAATTTGGTCATCAATATGTCAGTATTAAATTATGGTTGTCATCTCTTTCTCTTTTGTTTTATAGGCTCCTACCTATATAGGACGCAGGTATAATATGGTCCTCCCATGCCTCGGAATAGCTATCCCTATTGGAATAGGCCATTGAAAATAGAGAAGAACGTCATTTCGGTTCCTTTAAAAAAACTTTTATCAAAATTCAAGACCAACTTGAGATTTTTCAGTTCCTGAGATGAAACAGCAAATGTTATACATTTATGAGAGAGAGAAAATGTTAGGTTCTATAAATGTAATTTTCTGGCAACCTAGCAGTTGGCATGTAAGTGTGAGTAGATCAATAAGTACCTCTCCGGCGGGAGGGTAACGGCACTCCATGCAATCATTCTGGCCACATGACCTTGGAGGTGTCTTTCTTTTTCTTAGAAATGGAGATGAGCACCAACACCCAGAGTTGGACACGACTGGACTTAATGTCAGTGGGGAACCTTTACCTTTACTATAATGTAAATAAGAGAGAGATTAAAACTGACCAGTTTCTCCATCATTGCATACTTCATCAAGTTTATCCTAAAATAGCATTTCGGTATTTATATCTCAATTTTTATTTTTATTTTTTAGAGCCATGGAACAATAGTATAGTTTATTGCATAGTTTATTGCATTAGCCGCAAGGCCATATCAAGCAGAACAAAGCATGCAAAAGAAATACATGTATCAAGCATTGAACAGTGGTTCCGTAATGTGCAACAGTACATTAAACAACCGTTCCATAATAAAATAACAAATACTCTCCTGGTACCTCTGCCTTTCTGTTTCATTTTGGTCAAAATTCCTAGCCTATATAACCATCTATTTGTTCCTCGTGTATCCTCATCCCCTCTGCAATCAATCCCAATTGAGGCAATATATTTTGCCTACTTTTACTAGCTTTGTAAAAGAATGTTGCTACTTTTGTCATTAATAACTGGTTGGGATTAGAGAGGAGGAATATCATTCTATTAGTCAGAGCCCAGTGGGATTTATTGAGTAAGAAAACTTCAAGTAGAAATTTACTTTCTTTTTCATATATTACACATTGGTGGAGGATATGATTTAGATCTTCCACCTCCTGGGCCCCACAGACACATGTTCTCTCTGTGTAAGGGATAGAATGGTATCTACCATATCTAACCATTGATTCATTCTGTT
Organism: Anolis apletophallus; assembly: GCA_030556195.1. Classification (NCBI taxonomy): domain Eukaryota; kingdom Metazoa; phylum Chordata; class Lepidosauria; order Squamata; family Anolidae; genus Anolis; species Anolis apletophallus. The sequence goes on along the minus strand of JARBWK010000006.1, from coordinate 31,576,912 downwards.
CAAACCTTGCCCTTGTCAGAGCCACTCTTAGCTGTCTTGGTAGATTGGCCGTCAGATAGGGGGCACGATTGTAGATGGGATTCAGGGTGAGGGTGATTTTAGCAATCTTGGCTTTTGAAAATAACATTTGAAAGAATTTCGAGTGCACAGATTCTACAGATATTTGTAAAAACATTCATGGTGCATTAGATTTTATTAAGAGTTTGAATCATTACAGTAGCATGACTTTCACAATATGCTTTTAATTCCTAGTCATTCCTATTCTGTTTACATAACTAGTTTATATGTGGAAAATATTTTTTATTTAACTTGATTAGTTTTTTGTTTTGTTTTATTGAAAGTTGCACAACATACATTAACTAGTGCTAATGGATGACCTACCATGGAATCACAAGACCAGACACAAAAGACTGGGTTAAATAAGGCCACATTGTTGACCTAAAAATATTTACTTGTAACATGCCTGGAGGAAGCAAGATAGAGGAGCAACCTGATGCAGGTTCAACTGAGGCCAGATGTCAACTCTTGACCAAATACTCCTATATGGCTTCAGGTGTCAATGTGGTCCTACATGCATACACTAACCATGCTTAAGTCTGCTGTGCCTGCTAGTAAATTGCTATAACCACCAATCTTATTTTTCTCATGTACTGTAGAAAAACTGTAGATAATCAGCATCTGATTTTTGGTGCATGAAATTTTACAGGGTTATTCAATGGTTTGTATGTAACTCAACTTTATTCAATTCAACTTAAGTTGTATCAATCAAAGCTTTATTACAGTCCAAATGACTATTGGAATGGCCATGGACTGCGATTATGGGTGGCATGGTTTTAAATACTGAATGTAATGTTTTAAAATGTTTAATATGTATTTAATTTTAATTTTAATTTTAATTTTAATTTTAATTTTAATTTAATTTTAATTTAAATCTTAATTTTCATTTTAATTTTAATTTTAATTTTAATTTTAATTTTAATTTTAATTTTAATTTTAATTTTAATTTTAATTATGTTGTTTTAAGGGATTGAATACTTGCTTATATGTAATCTGCCTTGATTCCCCTACAGGACTGAGAAAGATGGGGCATAAATAGGGTAAATAAATAAAAGACCCAAATTGCTCAGCGGTAAAAATGCACAACTGTAAACAGATTAATAAACTGATAAGATGAATTAAATGCAGGACAACATGCAATACAAGATGCATATGAACAAGGGTAAGAAAACTGCAAATAGATACAGCACAAGTGTCAGCCTGAGTCTAATATAGGAAGTTGTCTTATCATGACTACCTCAGAGAGAAACTTGGCAACAGCCAAGGTCACATGGAGGAAATTGTCACCTAGTAAAAACTTTACATGGAATTCGGTTGATCTACCGGGTAAGTTTCTCAGTTAATAATGTGTAGCTGAGTCTGCTTATAGAAACTGCAGGACAGTAAGATGTGATACATACATTCAACATCCTGATTATTGCATGGGCAAAGTCTTGCATTGTATTGGACTACCATAAATCTCCCTCGAAGCACTTCAGATGGGAACACATTGCACCTTGCCTTGGAGAATAGGTAGCGATATTTGGCCACAGTCAAGTTCTTAAGATAATTTGCTTCATGGAGAGGGCCAGCATAGTGTATACTCGGGCAATAAGGGAATAAGACACCTATGAGAAAGAACACCAACTCACAGAAAGCGATTTAAGTTATAGATGTGAACATGAAGAAATAATGGATTGGATCCAGATTTAGGATGGCTCTACATAGATACATAGCTCAAGGCCGATCCAGCATGCTGGATTGGCCCCAGGTATGGTCCCCACAGGGACTCCTCTAGTTACTACAGAGGCGAGAGGGTGTCTCTACCACCCAATGGTGCTGAATGCAGTTTGCTGATCCTTGGCAGCCACACTAACTGCCCCCACCCCTCTTGTTGTGGCCATATCCATCTGTGACACAAATCCTACTTTTTCCTTATCATGTGCCATGATGTCAGCTGAGTCAACAGGACATTAAGGGAGGGGAAGAGAAGGGAAACCCCTTCCTCTCCTCCCCTTTTCTTCCCAGCATTCCCAACACCCCAAACAACTTCATAGCATGTGACGGCAAACAGGTAGGACCTTTGTTGCAGACAGAGAGACCACCGTGACATAGAGGAGCAAGAGGAAGGGAATTTCCATTTGCCTTCGGCCTCTTGAGTCTATGAAATACAGGATGGCAGCGGGAATACTTGTAGCCATTTCCATTTGGGAACTAGCCCAACTGTCCCCACAAGATGGGAGAAAGTCCAAATTCTGGGGCAGAATCAAGACTATCCTCCAACTTTGGCTAATGTGGACAAGGCTGTGTTAAGGTGGTCTTAACTCATGTTACCCTGGATCAGCCCCATGTGGGATTTGGCTGCTGCAGGGCTCATCTACATCTACACTGACCTAAGAGGCTGTTGGAGATGCTACTTTAGACCCATTAAGTCATATCAGCACAAACTAATTTAAGTCCCATTGATTTCAGTGACTGTGCTCAATATATGACCAGGTATTTCATTTTAACCTTCACTATTATAGCTAAATCTTCATACATATCTAATTCTTATCTGCAATGTTTACATAGGAAAGAAAAATCACACTATCAGAGCAATGAAATCAATACTTATAACAGGAATGCAGTTTAAAAGATAATTTAAAATTGTGTGTGTGTGTGTTTGACCCAGTGGGAAGGTGAATTTATTTTCCCCCAAGAAACATTAAAGTTGACAATGTATAAACTGCATGATTTTGTTTTCTGTTTTTTCCTTGTATTATCATTATCTCACTGCAATAAGGATGCGTTAGTGCTACTAAATATTTGTAAGAAGGCATCACAATAATATTTGAAAAGGTCTTGAAGGACGAGAGAGAAAGAAAAATAAATCATTAGAGATAGTAGGTACCTCTTCTAACCTAGGACTTAGACTGAAGATAGATCCCTTTCAAATCCAGCAGTGGGAACAATTAATAAAGGAACCCATTAAGGTCTGATTGTTGCTGCTAAAAAGGAAGGTTGAATTTCAGTCCTTTGAAGTAACTGAGAATGATTCAGGCCTCATTACAGAGATATAATCTACATTCATACATTTATGTTAGTGATTCACATCTATTGGGAGAGATTGAATTCCGTTAAATAGTGCATCTTTCCTCTGCAACTTTTCTCAGGCTTTTTCGGGCTAACCTAAGAGGGGAACGAACAATACAAAGTAGTACGGTACTTAGGGATTCAACAGTGCTATAAAAGAAAGCCTATACAGAAAGTAGGAAAAAAGGAATGAGATATAATCTAAAAAGCTACGTCAGCTTTTCATTGAGCCTCTGTTTTGTAAGTGCCCATCCTGTCATCACGCACTATAGAAGTCCATGAGTGTTTCTTCACCAAATATTGCACCTGCTGTAACTGGATTTAGTAGAATAGTTTCGTTTGTAGAATCAAACCAAAGTTGCAAACTTTAGCATTATTTTTATATGAAGAATAAAATTAATAGTGCTTCCGTACCAGAAAAAAAAGTGAAACCACTGTATCTTCATTAGACCTTTTCCAAAATAATATTACCACATCAGCACTAACAATATCAGGGTTACTCCCCCAATGTACACCTTTGAGCTCCATGGGAATTAGTTATTAAAAGTTAAGTACATAAATATCATTGCGCTGTAAAGTGAAATCTGGTAGTAATTAATCAAAAAGAATACTAACTGATGTTAGTATTTTTCACTGCTGGATCCTCATGGATTCCAATTAGATAAAAGCAACTGACCAATTTTACTCATGTGCATTTGGAGAATGGATGAATCTGTTTTACTTTTCCCCATATTCTTTTTTTTTAAAAAAACTCATGTTCTTTCTGACACATTTATAAGGAAATTTGAGAATTTGGGGAAGTTCATATTAAAAAAAACAAAACCAAATGAATTTCTCAACCATCCATACTAAACAAGTCCAATAGACACAGCTGTTCTCACTATGGAGAGGATTATATTTGTAATACTTCCCTGCCAAGTAGTTGTTCAATCTGAGGAGGCTGCCGGGGGGGGGGGGAGTGCACCCCCAAATTCAAAATCAAATTGTGCCTTCAATTAGACAATTCCCTAGACAGCTGGCCCCAGCGAAGACTCAAAATATCTCCTTGCACATTACTATTGTTCAGTAACCCAAAGTTATAATGATTTATTTTACACTGCTCTATCCTTATTACTGCCATTTGACCAGCCCTATTCTTTGAATAGTTGTTGCACCAGTCTGGCCCACCAGTTACAAGAAATGAACTACACAATCTGGTTGTTGGTTTGATGCCTATTTTTATATATGCGGGCAAAGTTTTTAATAGGGCTCCTTCTATAGTAACAACGAGTTTTTTATTAGGTGGGTCAAGGGTGAATCAAAATGGGAAGGGTGTACAGGAGGAAACAGGACAGAGATAGGTTTGATGCCTATTTTTATATATTGTTATGATGTTGTTGCTATATTCCGCATTGTATTTTACTGGGATATGTTTTCAACTGTATTGATCAGGCTTGGCCCCATGTAAGCTGCCACGAGTCTCTTCGGGGAAATGGAGGTGGGGTACAAAAATAAAGTTATTATTATTATTAAATTATCACAAAACAATTAAATATACAGGAATACAAACCAATGTATTCCCTAATATCTAAGCATTCAAAGCCTTGATTGATCATATCTGGCAGTTTTGCTTTCTCAAACAATTGGGGGGTTTTGGACCTATATTCAAATTTGTGAAGGATATTGCATTTTTTAACCCAAATTTAATTTGAATTGTAAATCTCAGCTTCAAATCAATGAAGCAATTGGCAAATATTGTAATGTTATATTCATTTTAAAAACATAGTTCCTATAACTTCTGATAGAAAATGGCTGAATGGAGGATGCCTGGACTTGATAGCAGTACGTGTGAAAAAGATCTTACAGTCTTTGTGGACAACAAGTTAAACATGAGCCAACAATGTCATGCAGCAACTAAAAAAACAATGGGATTTTGGCCTGCATAAATAGTATAGTGTCTAGATCCAGGGAAGTCATGCTACCCCTTTATTCTGACTTGGTCATACCACACCTGGAATACTGTGTGCAATTATGGGCATCATGATTGAAAGGATATGTTGACAAGCTGGAATGTGTCCAGAGGAAGGCGACTAAAATGACAAAATGATCAAGAGTCTGGAAAATAAGCTATATGAGGAGCTGCTTAAGAGCTGGGCATGTTTAGTCTTCAGAAGAGAAGGTTGAGAGGAGATATGATGGCCATGTATAAGAGACTGTGAGACCTGTTCAGCAATGGAACTCTCTGCCCTGGAGTGTGGTGGAGGCTCCTTTTTTGGATACTTTTAAGCAAAGGCTGGATGGCCATCTGTTGGGGGTTGTTTGAATGCGATTTTCCTGCTTCTTGGTAGGGGATTGGACTGGATGGTCCATGAGGTCTCTTCCAACTCTATGATTGTATGATTATATAACTCTCAAGTTCAGATCCATGAAAAAATAGCATATTTTGGAAAGTCTTTACTGAAAAAGGAAACAAACCATTCCCCTAGGTCTTTGTAATCACACACAGTCAGCTACATCTGGGGAAGCATCCAGGTCCACAGGCAAAGCCGAGATTGGTTGTTCAATGGGCATTGATACACACCACAGCGTAGATAAACATCTGCATTAGTTTCATATGCCTATGCTTGTTTTCTGTGGGTGGTTTCCATGCCAGTTTAGCTTGATGGTTTATTTGTAAACACAGACAAAATATACTTTGGGTTGAAAGGCAATAGAAATATGTAGATCAGCGGAAACATATCATGAATACTGATTCTTAGATCAATGAGGAAAATGTGTAATACCAAACACCTCGTAAATTCTTGAGTTTCTCTAAAGCTGCACCATGGTTTTGCGTAAAAACAAGAAAATGTCAGCTGTTGGGATGCAAATAATGTAACCAACTAAATAAATGAATATTAATAAGTGAACACATTTCCCAAAGAACTTAAAACAAATGGTCCAGGCCCATTTTTCTTAAATCAAAAACCCCTTCAGTCAAATGCAACACTGCCACTTTCCAAAGGATTTTGTACATGCTTCAAATATGAAGAAATAAATAATTCAGAATTGTACAAACAATGTAATAAAACACATGGATCCCAGAATGCGACTTTCCTTTCACTCTGGAGGTTGTTTAAATGTTTCTTCCCCCAAAGTAAAGTCCATAAATTTCAGAAATGAGGGGTTGGGGGGGGGGGGGGTTGGTAGCCACGTATACATCATAATTAACATAACCAATATACTCTAAAGCCCAAGCTAATGAATCAATCAGATCCAAGAACTAGTTCGCTCTGTGTGTATGTTCTGCTTGCTAGGCAAGGAAAGATTGATTCCAAATGCACACCATATAATGCTTTGGCTGTTTTTCAATTGCATTCCGTTGATCAGCATTTTCTTTAGATCACACTTTCTTCCAGGCAAGCCTGATGTTGTTTACATGAGACAATCCAATTCTTTCTCTTTTTTTACAGAGAGGACTATTTCCCCTTCTATAGCACTTTCCTTGAACAAGAAAAAAATGAATCCTCATCTCGCATGTTGCAATATTTCTTTTAGTCTGATGGACGCCATGTGTCCGTGTATGTCATTGCAGTTTATAACCCTCTAACAGTTAATTGTAATCTGGTAATCCTTAGAAAAACTATGAAGGAGAACTAATCTCCCCCCTCTCATCCCTAAGAAGAGAGGTAGGCATACAAATTGGGCACATCCTACCTTAGAAGCCTGTTTTTGGCAAGCACATGGGTCATTACAGGAAAAGCCTAGTATATCTGTCATGACAGTCCTGGTGGAACATGACAAATTCACTGGGAAGGATGGATAATAACAGCACCTTCTGCGGGAAATAAATCACTAACCTGCGCCCTTCAAAAACAATGGATGACTATGGAAAATGTGCCTCTTTCTGGTAAAGGAAATTGCATTAATAATCATGAAAAAAGAGAGAGAAACAGACTGATTTTATGAGCAAACCTTTGCAATGCCAATAAAAGTGTCCCCTCCTCCTCCTCCTCCCCCCTCTCGCCCCCTCTCTTATATTTTCTTTTGAAGTCCAAGGAGTGATTTGCTAAGTTGAGTAATGTTAGCAATTAGAAATTGGCCGTTTAAGGGGACCTTATTCCAGGAGGAGTTGGGAGCGATAAATCTTGAGAAGCGGCAAAAGGAAGAGTGTGCTTAAAAAGTGTTGTTCTCTCTCCCCCCCTCCAGCCCAGAACTTATTTCTGCAACGGAAGGCAAAAATCATTGATTGATTCCTTAAAAATAAGAAGGGGGGGGAGAAAAAAAGATGTGAGGGGGATGAGAGACTGCACAGGAGACCTCCATGGAAGTCAGCAGGAGAAAGGGAAGCCATGTACATAGGCTCACACAAACACACAATGTGTATCTGTGAATGTATTTGTGCAAGTGCCTGTGGAGTGGAGAACATGCCTGTGTGTGTGGTTGTGTGTGTGTGAAATCAATTTTTAGCAGAAATGTAAGACTGAACTTGGCACACCATGCTCTGAGAAAGCCCACGCTTGCTAAAATTGCTTGCTGCATAAGCTATGCCTATTTTAACAGTGCACATAATCTTAGTCTAGCAGCAATTTTTCTATATCCAGTAGACCAGTGGTTCTCAACCTTCCTAAGGCCGTGACCTCTTAATAAAGTTCCTCATGTTGTGGTGACTCCCAATCATAAAAAAAATCATTGCTACTTCATAACTGTAATTTTGGTACTGTTATGAATTGTAATATAAAAATCTGATATGCAGAATGTATTTTCATTCACTGGACCAAATTTCGCACAAATACCCAATATGCCCAAATTTTAAAACTGGTAGGGTTTGGGGGGGATTGACTTTGTCATTTAGGAATTGTAGTTGCTGGGATTTTTAGTTCACCTACAATCAAAGAGCATTCTGAACTCCAACAACGATGGAATTGAACCAAACTTGGCACACCTAACTCCCATGACCAACAGAAAATACTGGAAGGGTTTGGTGGGCATTGACCTTGACTTTTGGAGTTGTACTTCATTTACATCCAGAGAGCACTCTGGACTCAAAGAATGATGGACCTGGACCAAACTTGGCACGAATACTCAATATGCCCAAATGTGAACACTGGTGGAGTTTAGGGAAAATAGACCTTTATATTTGGAAGTTGTAGTTGCTGGGACTTATCGTTCACCTACAATCAGAGCATTTTGAACCCCACCAATGACAAAATTGGGCCAAACTTCCCACACAGCACCCACATGACAAACAGAAAATACTATGTTTTCTGATGGTCATTGGTGACCCCTCTGACACCCCCCTCACAACCCCCCAGGGTTCTCGACCCCCAGGTTGCAAAACTCTGGTCTTGCAGGTCTTCTGATGTCTCTTTCCCTTGGTCTGGAGAGCCCAATTGAGGTGGTTCAGTTCACCTTGGAGGAGGTAGAGTTCCCAGATTCTTTTTGCATGGTCTGCCAGGGCTTTAATCGTGCTTCTTTTTTTTTTACTTGGGTGATGGTTGGAGTGGTTATGTAAATGTGAAGACTGGTGGAGTTGGGGGAAATAGACCTTGACATTTGGGAGTTGTAGTTGTTGGGATTTATCGTTCCCCTATAATCAGGGCATTCTGAACCCCACCAACCACAGAATTGGGCCAAACTTCCCACACAGAACCCCCATGATGAACAGAAAATACTGTGTTTTCTGATGGTCTTTGGTGACCCCTCTGACACCCATCTTGCATCCCCCCAGGGGTCCCGACCCCCAGGTTGATAAACTCTGGTCTTGCAGCTCTTCTGATGTCTGTGGTAGCTCGGAGAGTCCAGTTTGGGTGGTTCAGTTCACGTTGGAGGAGATTCTTTTTGCATAATCTGCCAGGGCTTTAATTGTGCTTCTTTTTTTCTTTTTTCTTTTTTTACTTGGGTGATGGTTGGAGTTGTTATGTAAATATGAAGACTGGTGGAGTTTGGGGAAAATAGACCTTGACATTTGGGAGTTGTAGTTGCTGGGATTTATCGTTCACCTATAATCAGGGCATTCTGAACCCCACCAACCACAGAATTGGGCCAAACTTCCCACACAGAACCCCCATGATGAACAGAAAATACTGTGTTTTCTGATGGTCTTTGGTGACCCCTCTGACACCCATCTTGCATCCCCCTCAGGGATCCTGATCCCCAGGTTGCAAAACTCTGGTCTGTGGTAGCCTGGAGAGTCCAGTTTAGGAAGTTTGGTTCACCTTGGAGGAGGTGGAGTTTGCAGATTCTTTTTGCACTGCCTGCCAGGGCTTTAATTGTGCTTATTCTGGGTTTTTTGTTGCTTTTTAAAGTTCTGTGATGGTTGGAGTTTTTATGCAGATGCTTAGGTGGGGCATGGCCACAACAAGATTAGGACCCACTTCCTTTGCTGCCTTCCTCCTTGCCCTTCTTCCAAGCCCTTCCCGACCTAAATCCTTTTCCTTCAAGGGGAGAAGCAAGCAAGCAAGCAAGCAAGCAAGCAAGCAAGCAAGCAAGCAAGCAAGCAAGGAAGCAAGCAAGGAAGCAAGGAAGCAAGGAAGCAAGGAAGCAAGGAAGGAAGGAAGGAAGGAAGGAAGGAAGGAAGGAAGGAAGGAAGGAAGGAAGGAAGGAAGGAAGGAAGGAAGGAAGGAGGAGGAGGCGACTGGAGGGAGCGAGTCAGCAAAGCAACCAGCACCAGGTGGCTCTCAACTGCTGCCTGCCAAAAAAATAAAATAAAAAATCCTTCTCTAGAAAACAACTTTTAAAAAGCAGGGAGGGGGGCTGCCTAGAGGGGATTGGCTGAGCCTGGAAGACAGGGAAATTAGGGAAGCCCGCGTCTGCAAGCCATGCTGGTGGCCAGAAGGAGGGCTTGAGGAGCAATTAGCGGGAGGCTCTTGCTGCTGCTGCTGCTGCTTCTCCGGGAAGGCGAAGCGGAGGGTGTCGGAGGGCGCCGGCCCTTCGCCCGCTTCTTTCCCACCCGCGCCACTCGGCCACGGCCTTTCGGACGTCCCGCCACCGCCGCTTGAGCCCCCGGCCAATAACACTTGACCACCAGAGGCACGTCTCCCCTCTCCTCTCCTCCCAACCTGCTGCAAAGAGAGAAGGAGGGAAAGAGAGGGAGAGAAAGGTGGGACGCGGCAGGCTTCCTTCCTTCCTTCTGGGGTCCTTTCTCGAATCTCTCTCTCTCTGGGACACCTGGGATCCAGGGGGGAACCCTCGGGGGGAGGCGTTTCGGGGAGGGAGAGAAGGAGGGAGGGGGCAAGTGTCCCAAGGCAGGGCGGAGGGGCTGGGGGGCGGCCAGGGCTTGGGCCGCCTCCTCCGGCCTCCCCTTCCCTCCCTCCCTCTCTCTCTCTTCCGCCAACCTGCTCCTAAGGGCTGGACGCAAAAACCACAGCGCTTTACCCTCGGAGGCGCGGGGGTGCCTGGCGAGCCCTGTCACCTCTCTTTCTCTCCCCACAGGTTCCCTTCCTCTGCCGTGCGGTGTGCCTTAACGATGGGGCAAGAGGACAAGAGAAGCCCCGAGAGGAGAAGGGGAAAGGCGACAGAAGCCGAAGCTTGACGGCCGCCGGCTGAGAAAGCGCTTCTGCGAGAAGTTTGGGTTTTGGATCTGCCTGCGCGTTTGGAGGAGCAGCGGGAGAAGAAGGGGCGGAGAGAAGCGCTCGGAGGACCGGAGGGAAGCCCCAAGCTTGTGGGGCAGGAGGAGAGCGGAACCCCGCTTGGAAGGCTTCATAGGAAGAGGAGAAAGGGCTTCCTTCCTTGGAGGGGCTTCTTAGAAGAAGACGAAAGCGAGGAGGAGGAGGAGGGAGAGAGAGCGGCTGCGTGGCCGCGCTGAGGCATGGATGTGGGCGCCCTCCTTTCTTCAGGCCAGACCCCCGCCTCGCCCTCGTCCCCTGCGGCCCTGAGCGGCCCCGCTCTGCCTCCGCCGTCCCTCGGCCCGGGCTGCCCCTTTCCAGTATGTTTCTTCCCGTGAGGCGTCGCCCCGCGCCCGGAGCTTCAGGACAATGTGCAGATGGAGACTGAGCCAGGGTGCCACCGCCGCCGCCGTCGCCCACCTGCCTCTTCCTCCTCCTCCTTCCTCCTCTTCTTCTTTCCGTCGGGGCCGCGGCGCCTTCCTGCTGCTCTTCTTCGGGGCGGCGATGGTGCTGGGCGTGATGCCGCCCTCGTCCTGGGCGCTGCCTTGCCGTGAGGAGGACAGGCTGCTCCCGGAAGGCAGGCACAACGCCTCCTCCTCTTCTTCTTCCTCCTCCTCTTCTTCCTCTTCTCCTTCCAGCGTCGGGAGGCACGTCCGGAGCTATGAGCACCTCCGGGGCGACGTCCGCTGGAGGAAGCTCTACTGCTTCAACAAGTATTTCCTCCGCATCGAGAAGAACGGCAACGTCAGCGGCACCAAGAAGGACAACTGCCCGTATAGTAAGTCCAGGAAGAGATGTGTGTCATTGTGTGTTCTTGCCACTCTTTCCTTTCCACCTGTTGTGTTGCTTGCGGGGAAAGGAGTTTTTTAATGTGTCTTTACACACAGCCGGGGGGAGAGGGGGATGTTGTGTCCTTGCCTCTGTTTCCCCTTCCACCTGTTGTTGTGCTGTTTGCCGGGGGGAAAGGATTGTATTCACTTTTTGAAATGTGTCCCCTCGACTCTGTTTCCACCTGTTGTGTTGTGGCGCGCCTCCGAGGGAGGAGGAAGGCACTTTGCACGCGCTCAGCAGCGATCTCGCCTTAAGAGGAGGAGGAAAAGGAGGAACAACGGGGTCTTCTCCCAAGCGTGAGCTGTCCAGCTAAGGCAGCATCTACACGGCAGAATTCACGCTTTCACTGACGGGCTCCATGCTATAGAACAGGCATGGGCCAACTTGGGCCTTCCAGGTGTTTTGGACTTCGACTCCCACCATTCCTAACAGCCTCAGCCCCCTTCCCTTTCCCCCTCGGCAACTAGCTACTATACCAGCAGGGGAAAAGGAAAGGGCCCGAGGCTCTTAGGGATGGTGGAAGTCGCAATCTAAAACACCTGGAGGGCCTAAAATACCTGGAGGAGAAAAGGGAAGGGTCTAAGGCTGTTAGGAATGGTGGGAGTCGAAGTCCAAAAGACCTGGAGGTCCCAAAATACCTGGAGGGTCAAGGAAAGGGCCTGAAGCTATTAGGAATTGTGGGAGTTGGAGCCCAAAACACCTGGAGGGCCCAAAATACCTGGATGGAAAAAGGAAGGGGCCTGAGGCTGTTAGGAATTGTGGGAGTTGAAGTCCAAAACACCTGAAGGGCTCAATATACCTGGAGGGGAAAATGAAAGGACCCCAGGCTGTTAGGAATGGTGGGAGTCGAAGTACAAGTCCCCTGGAGGGTCAAGGAAAGGGCCTGAGGCTGTTAGGAATTGTGGGAGTTGAAGTCCAAAACAACTGAAGGGCTCAAAATACCTGGAGGGGAAAATGAAAAGGCCCCAGGCTGTTAGGAATGGTGGGAGTCGAAGTCCAAGTCCCCTGGAGGGCCCAAAATACCTGGAGGGTCAAGTAAGGGCCTGAGGTTGTTAGGAATTGTGGGAGTCAAAGTCCAAAACATCTGGAGGGCCCAGGTTGGCCCATGCCTGCTGTAGAAACTTTGTATGTGTAGTTTGTGTATTTACGCATTGAGCCAATGTCGAGCTGCGTTGATCCTGCAGCCTACACGAATCCCTGGCCCCGCGCCCAAGAACCTGTTCCTCCACCCTCTCCTCCTCCTCCCACCCGCGTGCATGTGCAGAGTGCTTTCCCTGGAATCGGGAAAACGCCTCCGAAGAAAGCCCACCGCTGCTTGGGGGAGGGTGATCGGGGGAGTCCCCCTCGCCCTTTGACCATCACCTGCCTGACGTTCTCTTGGCGTGACTTTCCTTCACACTAGAGAAAGAATCCCTGGATGTTGGATTGGAGAGGCGAAACAGCGGCTCTTTCCCAGGCTCTTTCCCCGGCTTCCCAGAGCGGGGTTTGGTTTGGTTTTTCCCTCCTTCCTTTCCTTCTCTTCCTCGAGTGCGCCGCCGCACTCACCAGGAGAGCGAAGCTTGGAAAGGGGAGCCGGTGGAGGAGGCTGGCTAGGCTACATTTCGGCTTTTGGGGGCGCAAAGGGGGTTTTTTGCTCTCCCTTTTATGCTCCGGACTTTGCCTGAAGTCGGGATGGGGGCTGTTCTCTCATCTCCGCAACCAAAGTTTGAAAGTGGGAGGCTGAACGTCAAGCAAAGAAATCTTGCAAAACTCAGGAGACGGTTTGCAATTTAGATCAAAATGAGGGAGAAGATGTATCATAGAATCATAGAGTTGGAAGAGACCTCGTGGGCCATCCAGTCCAACCCCCTGCCAAGAAGCAGGGAAATTGCATTCAAAGCACCCCTGACAATGACCATCCAACCTCTGTTTAAAAGCCCCCAAAGAAGGAGCCTCCACCACACTCCGGGGCAGAGAGTTCCACTGCTGAACAGCGCTCACAGTTAAGAAGTTCTTCCTAATGTTCAGGTGGAATCTCCTTTACTGTAGTTTGAAGCCACTGTTTCCTAGTCTCCACGGCAGCAGAAAACAAGCTTACTCCCTTCTCCCTCTGACATTCCCTCACATATTTATACATGGCCATCATGCCTCCTTTCAACCTTCTCTTCTTCAGGCTGAACATGCCCAGCTCCTTCAGTCGCTCCTCATAGGGCTTGTTCTCCAGACCCTTGATCATTTGAGTTGCCCTCTTCTGGACACATTCCAGCTTGTCATCATCTCCCTTCAATTGCGGTGCCCAGAATTGGACACAGTATTCCATGTGCGGTTTTACCAAGGCAGAATAGAGGGGTAGCATGACTTCCCTGGATCTAGACCAATGGTTCCTAACCTTATTTTTTTTTACCAGGGACCAACTGACCAGGAGCCACTTTGTCCAGGGACATTCTTCAACATTAGTACCAAAAGGGTTACAAATCAGTTTTTGGTCTACTTTAGTTTTGGTTTGGGGTGCTGATTAAGAAAATTGCATTGGATAGACCACATCCACTCTAGTTTCTGATACAGAACATATGCCATGGTCAGCGACAGGGAAGGAGTGGTAAGTGGCGCAAAAGGAGCAAAAGTAAAATCAATAAAATAAAATAAAGAGGAAGGAGGTTGAAGGACCAGATTTTCTTCCTCGCAGCCCACTGGTGGTCCACAGTCCACAGGTTAAGAGCCACTGATCTAGACACTAGACTCCTATTTATGCAAACCAAAAACCCATCAACCCTGCCAGGTCTCCCCTGCCCGATTAATGGCATTTCAAAAGAGTTCCACTTCATAACAGTTCTTCCCACCTGTAAACATCTACACTGTAGAATTAATGCAACTTGACACCCCTTCAACTGTCGTGGCTCCATCCTGTGGAATCAAGGGAGTTGTAGTTTTTACAGTCTTTAGCCCCCTCATCCAAAGAGTTTTGGCACCTCCCCAAATTACAAATCCCAGGATTCGATAGCATGGAGCCATGGCAGTTAAAGTGGTGCCAAACTGCATTAATTCTGCAGTGTCTTAGATGCCCCCTTAGTTGGACAGCTCATACTTCCTAGACCTTCCTTCACTTGTTGAGCATTTTTCTTGTTAAGCACCAGCACTTGAGCATCTTGAAGCCTGTGTCTTGAACCTGACTGCTCTGCCTTGTCAGATCCTCTCAGCATGCGCAGCTTTGTGGCATCCCGTCAGGTCTTCCCTTCTTCCCCCCTCTCCCTGCAGAAGGGTCTCATGTTGCAGCCAGGAGAGAGCCTTGTAAACATCTGGGGGCTGCACGGAGTCACCCAGACCCCACACACATCCTGCTGGGTTGGTTTCCTTCCCTAAAAAAGAAATCCTTCACACACATACATACACATGCAAAAGTGTGTCCGTGTGTCTACAGGGCAGATATATATTGGCAGAAAAAGTCTCTCACACACAGCTCTCTGCCTTGCCTGCACTAAAGTAATGTAACCTCCTAGTCACTTTTCTCGCCTGCACAGTTTCAAGAGAAACAACTGCCTGTTTTATGATAATTGTAAGTGACTCCAGGCTGATGAAAATAAATAGCTCATTGAATAGTGTAGATTTTTCTAGACAAGTATTTGTATAACCTGTCTTATTGCATTTTCATATTGGAGAATACTATAGGTGGATTTGTGCAAAAATGTATATGTATATGCAGGTGTGAGGACCCAACAACTTTTTATATTTGTGTTCTGCACCTTACGGTTCTTGGGATAGCTGCACTATATAGTCCTAACTATCCTGTACACGGGCCGAGAGATTTACAAGGCAGACAAGGGAGCCCAGATTATTTCAGAGCTCAGCGAACATCTGAATGTCTCCCGTCCAACATACTTTATCCATGATGCTAAACTGGATGGATCACAAACTCTCTTGACTCAGAAGTAGTGTGAGGATCAAACCTATGCCATAAACTACTGCACCATGTGGCAGTTATATATGGACAGGACAGTGCCAATTGCAACTTCTGTAAATAGAGGGCAGTATGCGTGTGGATGATGTTATACAATATGAAATATAATATGAGAGCATGGTAGCTGCTAGCTATCCACCCATTTACTTTGGCTTAGTGGGATAAAGCAATGCCGCAAGCCCAGATTTCTTTTTTGCTCTTCACACTCTGTCCCTGTTCATTGGCCTATGTCATATTTTGTATACATCAATTTTTGTCATTTAGGAATGCTCATTTGGTTATCAACCTAGTATACGATTTATGTGATATTTCATGCTTTCTGACAAGATAGTACCAGGAAGGAGTCATATGACAAAAGAGTAATCTAGGATACTTACTTTACTTACTTAGGCAATCCCTCGTTGTCCAAGTAAGATGGCCTCCCAAGTGTAGTGTCTTGGCGGTGAATGCGTAGGTGACTGTGGAGCCCTATTCTTGATTCACATGTTTTTCCACAGTGATGGATAGGAGTATAGGAAGCTGCCAAATACCAAGTCAGACCCTTGATTGCTTGTAGTAGCAGCAATTGCTGTAGTAGCACAATTTGATGCTGACAGTAACTCTCCTGGGTTTCAAATAACCATCTTTCCCAACCGCACCTGGAAATACAATGGATCCATCCTGGGACTGAGTGAAGCATTGTAACTCTACTATAAAATATAAAGCTTCTGAACACTAATTTGCTGGTCTCCTATATGTGCATAATTCGACCTATGTGAGGATTTTTCATGCAGAACTTCAGAGCCAGACTAGTTGTTAGATAAAATGGGGTGGACTTGAAGTTGTGAATGCTTACTGACAATGAATGTACTGTCAGTAATAAAATAAGATTTATTTTTTAAAAAAGTTTATCTGGTTAGCTTCTGCAAGTGAAATAGCCAGAGGCACCATTTTGTTTTTTTCCTCAGGCAGCAAAATGTCAAGGGCCATCCGAGCACACCTGAACTCCGCTATGAACCTCATTTAATTGGCATTGGAGAAGTCATTGCCACTCAGTAGAACTCATTTTACAGAGCTGGTGTTATGTTTGAGAGAGGGAGGTGAGCAATCTTTATGAACTCCTTGGAGATAGGGAAAGATACAAATATAAAAACAGAAGAGGAGGAAAAGGAGGCTAAATATAGCATGTGTCAACAAGATGTCACTTTTGTTCGTTCTGCATTAAAGACTCTAACTAGATTGGTAATTTAATCGTACTTCAACAGTAATGATAAAGCAGCCTTCTCCATTTCATTTGAGAGCAGGCTAGCTTAGTGGCTGCCAAAAACAAGCAGTCTGTCATTCAGTAGAGGGGAATGTTTGGAGGTCTACCATTTTTCCAGTCTACACCACCAGCATTTTCCACCCGAAGTGACTACATCATGACTTTCCCCTATTTCCACCATGCAGGCAATCATATTCGATGCTGTGATGCTAGGGATTTGGGGAAATGTCAGCTTCAGTAAATGTTGGTGTGAGAAAGGAGAATTGCCTCCTCTCATGACTGTTCAGGATTCCTTCCTTTGCACAGAACCTCCCTACATGCATATGTTTCAGACTAAGTGCAGATGCTTACCTGCCGGTTAAAGGAGAAGGGAGTGTCAATGTCAAGGAGTATGGCTACAAGCCAAATCCCCCTCCCCCATGTTCTACTTAACTGTATTCTTCAACTACAGCTCTATTATTTGGTGGTGAGGTGTTGTTCACCTCAGGCAACCATCAGTAGCCACTGGAAAAAGGGAGAAAATTGTTGGACAAAGGTGCTGTTGGGAAGCTACCCAGTAAGGTTGACCTGCTTAGGTACTATGCGGTTTGGTTGAGGTTTTCATTTTTTGTTTTTTGGGTTTGTGTGTGTGTGTGTGTCAGAAGTGACTTGAGAAACTTCAAGTCACTTCTGGTGTGAGAAAATTGGCTAGCTGCAAGGACGTTGCCCTGGGGATGCCCAGATGTTTGATGTTTTACTATCCTTGTAGGAGGCTTCTCTCATGTCCTCACATGGGAAGCTGGAGCTGACAGAGGGAGCTCAACCTGCTCTTCCCAGATTCGAACTGCTGACCTGTTGGTCAGAAATCCTGCTGGCACAAGGATTTAACCCATTTCACCACTGGGAGCTTCTAGTTTAGCTGGTGAAATGGGGAAGCATTCAGGCAACGAAATGTCTTGGGCCAACCAGGAACATTGTCTCCTTCTATGAGGATATATATGTGCTGTGCAAAGCATTGTCAGCGCTCCCCCCCCCCACCCTGTTCTGTGGTGAAAGCCACCAAAATCATCCATAGCACTTCAATGCATGTTTATTTTGTGTGTCCTGCGTGAACTTCTGGGTTGCAAAAAGAATTATGCAGAATTTTGTGTGCTTCTGGTTCTTCTATATAACGTCTACCTGTGTGAGACAGTTCAACGAGTAGCTCCTATGTCAATTAGTTAGTGAATTTGCTCTTGGTTTTAATGTGAATTTTAAATGAGATGTCCAAGGTGCTGAAACAGAGATAGGATTCAGCACTTTGGATAATTCCTACAGAGTCTGGACTAAAACCCAGCTCCCTTTCACTATTCCACTTACATAGAGGTAATGAGTTGTTACTGTAGTCTTCTGAAGTCAGTCTGTGTTTTAGACGTTTACCTCTAGTATTCACATAGCATGTGTCTGTAAAGAGGGCTCTTAATGCATGCAGAAACTGCAATTTGTACTGCTTTGGGGAAAATATCTCTGCAATAAACTAAGTTTATCAGATCATTCTTTTCATCTTTACTGAACTTGTGCAGGAAGAGTTTGGAGGAGATACTCTCCCTTCACCCCTTGGACGCGCTTCGTTCTCCCAGAATACTGGACACCTAGATGAAGAAGTTAACTTGACATACAGCACTTTTCAACAGATTTCTTTGCATAATATAGAATATCCTTGGTGGATCTGAACAGAGATCTGCCTGACTAATCAATAGGAATCTAGGAGTACAATAACATTCTCCTGGTCATGTTTCCAGGAGATATTGCTTTTGGTACTGGAAAAAATATATAGTCATGCTGACTCGCAGCCACTGATGCACCTAACTCTTATGAGTGGCCCTTTTAATGCCGTTCAGGTTTGCCACCATTATTACTTCATATCAAAGCAAATTCCTCAGTTTTAACTGTGTTGCCTGTTCAAAATCTTCTATGGAAAGAGGAACAGTTCAAAACTTGGGAAAGTTGAGTTTTGACGGTAGCTCTCACAATCTCTGATCCAGCATGGCCATTTTTGATGACAGCTTTTGTAGTTGGTGCAGTTTTGAAAACAACAACAACAAAAACAAGCTCTAACTTGCCAAATCTTAAGTTGCAATTCTGTACCTGGAAAGGAGTTGTTAAAGGTTGAACATCTTTTTTAACTTACTTTGTTTCTCCGTTGTTGTTTTTACATCAACTTGATACACAAATATCTTCAATGTGGTAGCACTGATGTTACAGTCTTACTTAGATCAGGCTGATTTTCAACAGCAGATCTTATCCATGAGTTAAAGGCCAGTGTGCTACAAAATTGGGGTGAATTGACCAGTGGTTATGGAAATAGTCTGTGCTTGCTGTTAAACTTGTGGACCTTAGCTGTTTACAAATAGTCTTCCACCGATTTGGGTAAACAAGGCTGGTATTTATCAGGAAGCAGTTCTTCAAGTATCCCTTTCTGGCAAAAGAAGTCAGTTACTTCTTTTGCCAGAAAGAATTGTCAGTTACTTTATGACACTGATATGGATTGCAGTTGTTTCCTATATGCAGCTATTGTTGCATTTTACTGATCTTAACCCGTGTGTGTGTGTGTGTGTGTGTGTGTGTGATGTTTATATTGCTCGTTATTACTTTTGTGTTATTGTCTTTGCACTTTTAGTATTTTGTGTGTTTGTACCTTTGAGTGCCTTGTGAGCTGCCCTGAGTCCCTCTGGGAGAAGGTGACGGGGTATAAATAAAGTGTTGTTGTTGTTGTTGTTGTTATATTTGCCATTGGGCTTCTATCTAAATTTTCTTCCTCAGGTGTTAGGTTTTTGTGCTGGCATTGTAGGTTACTGTAATGTTTCTGACTTTATTACCTGAAAAGAAGTTTAAATGTGATTCTGTAGGAGCAAGACAAAATCTGTGCAGATGCTTACATCCAGTTTACAACTGGGTCTTCTTGCCTGCACATGCAGTATTTTGCAGAAGCGGGATAAACAGAGTGTTAACATGCAGTCAGTGACTTTGCATGCACCATGCCTGAGACTTTTAACAAGGCATGGGGGATCTATACATCCTACGTGAATAAATTTGTCTTCCTTCTGTGAAGTCATAGTTATATTGGTCCAGATTTCACTGGGCTTTATTTTCTCAGTATTATGGAGGTGGGCTGGGGAGGACAGAATAAACAAGATAAGAAAAGTACTCCACTGATGAAGGAGCTTCAACAAGATTCATTTCTATAGCGGATTTTGCTCTCTACATACTGTATATTGAGTACTAAATAAAGGTTTACTTTGGCAAATGTTTTCCAACTTGATTACATAGAGCTATTACCTCAACCTTTTCTATACTTTTAGGATAATAGGAATTAGGGTGAATTATGGCAGTTCTGTCAAGCGTCGGAGACAGCTTGCATAATTTAGCATTGCTGGAGCATATCTGTCACTAGATATGCCTGGGGTGGTTTGGGTTTTGTTTTATTTTCTTTGCAGTTAGGCTTTGCCCCTGAAACCTGACCACTCCACACTCCTCCTTACCTCAGTGTCGCAGCTGTGAAGATCCTCCTGGAAATCGTATGAAATTGATTTCTCAAAGGGGGAATAAACCAGCTGCTTAGCGCTTTCTTGAGGATCATCATTGCCATGAGTGAAACAAGTTTTGAGGGTACATACCACAACATTGCCCTAGAGACTGACCATAAAAGTTTAAGGAATGGATATGCCCTATATATTTTTAGAAAAGGAATCAGCAAAATAAAGATAATGACCAAATTCTAGTAGCCTTGTGTAATCATACATATGTTTAATCAGAAGTACGCCCTTCTTATTCAAATGGTTCTTCAGCCTTGGGATTTTTCTTCTTCTTTATGTTGCCAATTCCTTTATCTGGTTGGAGTAGAAAGACATTTTAATTGTTTTAAGTTGTTTTAATTGGATTGATAGTTTAATGTGTTATAGACTTATTACCACATGTTGTTCTGTCTATTTTGTTTTAACTTCTGTTATAAGTCACTTTGGGTCCCATATTGGGATACAACAAGGACATAAATCAAATAAACTAATAAATAATAATGTGTTTAGTGAATTTTGCTCCCAAGGGAGTGTACACAAGATTGGAGTTTCAGTATCCTTGCGTAGGAAAATGTTTACTACTGTTAATTATTATATTGATAAGAAAGGAAATTGTGTGTCCGTCTTTTGAATTTTAATCACATATTATGACTTAATTCATTGACTTGCTGTAATAAAATATACCAAAATTAATTTGAAGAGTGCTAGGATTTTAAGATGTTCTAATTATTCATTATATGTGGAACTATGCCTTTAAAATATGTAAGAACGACTCCCTTTGGAGGGGAAACCACTGAAGGGGTGGCAGGTTAGATAAAAGAATTGCTATGGATAGTTTTCTTCTCTGCCAGTTTTCTAGTGTAGCTATTTCTTCCAAAGCATTCTTATTCACTCTCTCTGGGTGAGTTCAGGTTGATGGTACCATACTCCTAGAACTTCTAATCTAAGGGTAAATCAAGTATGTTTGGAGAAGTTTAGTGGGGAAATTGTGGTTAGACAAAATATTAGACTTAACACAGAGAGGATAATTTCCACCTCACTAAACCAGCAGTTCTCAAACTGTGCTCCACTAAGCTCTTGGTGCTATAGTGAGGGGCTCCACAGCACCATGCTGCTTCCCAACTCTTCCTCTTTCCTCCTCCAAAAAAATGCAGGGAAATTAAAGATTTGAGCTGCCGAAAACAGAAGCAGTAGCAGCATTACCCCAGGAGGGCACAGCCTTCTCTTCTCCGGCTCCCTCACTACCCAGACTCTTTTTCTCGCTGCCCAGACACCCCGCCCCACAACTTTCTTTGCTTCCAAAACCCTATTTCCTATGGCAGAAGGCGTTGCACTGGGTGGCCTCTGTTGTTGTTGTTGTTGTTGTTGTTATAAAAGCTTGGTGACCATCTGTTGGGATTGCATTGATTATAATATATAAGAACATCTTGGGCTCCATGAGAAATGTTTGCTTCAAAAAGGTCTCTGCAGCTGAAAAAGTTTGAGAACTCCTTCCCTGATTGGAGCACCAATTCAGCTTTTTTGGTTCTGAGCATTACATGCCATACTGGCTCAAGATCAAAAATGGGTCCATACATGCTCACACATTTGGCAACACATGCACACTGATACATTAATACATCACTTTGGACTTACCTAACACTGCCAATGCCATTGGTCATAAAACACAGCCTAATCATAATAGAATCACCATTTGCGTGAAAGTTTTCCAATCTTGTGCTATATTGATTGTATTCTTCTTCAGTTTAGGATACCTAGGGATTTTTAATTGAGGATTGGATGCTTCAGTAAATATTGTGCCATTGTTCTTGTTTGTTGTTTCACTATAAGCCTCAAACACATTGAGCTGGAACCATCGAAATCAGTGGGACTAGTTAATTATGATTGCTGAACTTTAGAGAAATGTTTTGATCTCTGATAAAATTTGGTTTTGTATATGATAATTCTTTTTTCTTGTTCTAAAAATCCTGAAGGAATATTTTCCCCCTTGTGAAGTTTTTAATATAGTTTCAATATATTTAGAAAAGAGTTTATTTGGTCTTCCATCAACTGTAACAATTTAGATTTGTTTCAAGGTAGAATTTGCAGATAAAGTTTTCAATTCTGGAACTCTTAAGAACGAGTTTCCGATATTATTATCGAGTCTTCTGAAGTATATATTAGATTTCTTTGCTTAGTGTTCATCAGCACCTTTGACCAATATGTTGATCAATGAATAGGTTTATTTTGTGAAACTGCCGCTTGGTTATTTTATTTTATTTCATCAACTCCTAGCTTAAGTTTCCCCCTAAAGGGATTGAAATTATCAGATCACGTCTATAAAATAAGTCACAATAAATTAAAAACCAGGTCTTTAAGTAAAACTAAAATGGAAATGAACACGTTTAATGTTCTGTCAAGACTGGCTTTTAATATTAGGCAATAATTGCTTTTCTCAAAGTCTTCTCTGTATTGCTAGGGTTTACTTTTTTAATAAAAGTTGGTGCATGCTGTTGACAGATTTTAAAAAATGACACCAGAAAAATAGGAAATTATTAAATGCCTTCTAATAGATACTGCTGTTTCCTAAGTAGGGAAGTTGTATGCTTTTTATTATACTTACGGCTTTCTCATTTAAGCTTTGGTCATTGTTGGAACTCAGTTACTTAATTTATAGCCAGTGACTTACAACTGTGGGCATTTGGGATTTATGAACGCAGAAGGGATTGTATTCTTTTGTGTCTACATGACACTCTCCGGTTACCTTTTTCTGCATTCCCATAGGGTAGACCCTCCACACACTGAACCATAGCTTCATCATAAATCTATTAAAAATATACAGTTCTAAGGAGGCTTTGTCTTCATAAATCTGATTTATAGCCACCTGCTACAGATGACTCTGGAAACATTTGGTAAGAATCGCCTTGACAACCTAAGCAGAATATGGCACTAAGGCCGAAATAGTGCCCCACATTATTTCAACAGGGTTAATCATATTGCTCTCATGCAAGCTTTAATAGGAATTTTTCCTCTGTAAAAGAGTCTAGTAGATGTGTTTAGCTCAGTGAGCAGAACTCTATGGGACCAATCTTATCATCAGTTGCTTTGGCTCTACCACTAGTTTCTTCAAGACCAGCCTGAGTCTGGCATCTGTCTCATGCAGCAGACCCCTTCAACTTTTCCAGCGACCCCTTTAAGGAAATATTTAGTGTGTGTCTGTTGCACAGTCAGTTGGTTGGCACCACTTATCTTGAACTCAAGTCGAAAGGCTTCTGTCATTGCCAATGCTGAACTACATGTGGTGGACGGAGTGCCATTTTGTACATGTAATGGAGAAGGTGCCATTTTGTCCTGTTTCCTCAAGCAGCAAAATAATTTGTGCTGGTTCTGAAAAATCTGCAGTTTTTCAAGCAAATCTGAGTGAACACAATGAGATTTCTGAGTAATTTTGCACAGGGCAGAAGGTGTGTATGAGAGAGTGAAATGGGCCAAGAATTGCCAAACATATCTGAAAGGACCGAGGAACATTAGTTCACTGACAAAATATTTTTTAAAAAACTACAGCCAGGGAACTTAATTTGACTCAAACAGCAATAAATAAATACCAGTGGCTAAAACTATTTTTCATATTATAAAGCAATAAACACACATTCTCTAACATTTCACAGATGAAAACTGGGACACACAGCACAGCAGAGTGTGGCTAAGATGGCAAAAGTTATTAATGAGGGAGAACACACAAGCTGGGAGAGGGTGGCTCCCCTTACTTTGGCTTGGGTCTACAGGGAAAGGCAAGATTCCTCTTTACTCAGGAATTATACCATTTTACATTATATGCTCTCTCTCTCTCTTCTCTCTCTCTCTCTCTCTCTCTATATATATATATATATATATATACACACACACACTCAACTGAACTTGTTTTGATGCATTTTTGTGCTTGACGATTGAAGAGTGCATTTGCTTCTGAATTTGGCATTCATAATGCTGTATATACAGTACACCAGTCTGCTGTCCTTATAGTTTCTAATAAAATAAAGAAAAATGTGTCACAGGGCTTGTGCACAGATGGTTCATGTAATGCAGAGATGAGCAGCTGTGGTCCTCCAGATGCTTTTTGCCTTCAGCTCCCATCAGCCCTTGCCAATAGTGAAGGATTGTGAGAGCTGAAGTCTGGAGGAACACAGTCGTCTATATGTGATGCAAACTGTCTCCTCTTTCCTTTCTTTCTTTTTAGGAAGGATAAGATTTTCACAAATTAGTAGTGTGCGTGGTTGCGTTGCAAGGTTTGTTATGAATAATGTTACAAATATTTATGGTTCTTTGCCAGGGCTACAGAGAACCAACAACGACTCTCCATCTTTTCATACCTCATTTATGGACACTGAAATGTGGGGTGGAATAGGTTGTTCAAAAGCAAAAACTATGAAATGTGAAGAGTGTTTCTCTCTAAACACTCCCAGCGCAAATGTGGCAAACATTCAATTTCTCCAATATTTACCAGTCAATTAGATCGGCCCCCTCTCTCCTGTCCTTCTGAAAAAGAGTAAAAACTTGGCTTTTTGAGCAAGCATTTGGACGTGCAGCGGAATAGATAATTATGAAATAGGAAGAATGAACATGGAATGGCTGGACGATGCTGACATCAGTGATTATATGCTTTTAAAAGGTTTATATATGCTTTTAAAATATTGAGTTGAATGTTTTCAACTGTATTTTTATGAATCTATGGCACTAAAATTGCTATTTCTGTGAGCCATCTTGAGTCGCTGCAAAGCTAAGAAAGACAGGCTACAAATGCTGCAAATAATAATAATAGTAATAATTAATGGGTCATTGCCTTAGAGGTTACAAATGAATCCTCTAAGGGCCCTTCCACATAGCCATATAACTCAGAATATCAAGGCAATTAATCCACAATATCTGCTTTGAACTGGGTTATCTGAGTCCACACTGCCATATTACCCCGTTCAAAGCAGATAATGTTGGATTTTATACAGCTGTGTGGAAGGGACCTTAGTCAGCTGGGTTTAATCCTAAATCAAGGCATTGAAAACCACATGTTTTGGGTGAAATCATAAACATCATTCCTACAGCCATATTTTTATTTTAACGGGACTTTAGTTATATGACACACATTGCAAAAAAGGTGGTTGTGGTCTTTAGGGAGATATTTGTATACTGTGTTGCACTATAGCTGGCAGAATTTCCAATAAACTAATTCTAATTTGTGGCCTGGATTCAACTGTTCTATTTCATTTTCCCATTTTTGTTAGATGGAAAATGTAGGTACTTTTGGAAATATTAAACACATTGTTTTACACTGCTCAAAACCAGCACTTTTCCTGGGGTTTTTTTTGCACATAGTATTATGTAAAAGCCCAGACTACACATGTGGCCATACAGATGATTAAGTGAACATGCAGCACTGAGAGACAGGACCTGCTGCCATCTTTCTGCTCCCCACCATATGCGTGTTTGTTATGTGAACTTTCCTTGACAAGCCTGCTGTTCAGATGTTTGACAGCTGCAGAGAACAGGACTGTGATGTGGAGGAAATACACACAGCAGTCACCTTCCCTGTGCTCCTTCCTCAAGGTGTCAACTTCATGTTACCGAGCTCACTAAAGAGTGGTTGTTGTTTTTTGTGTGGGCTGGCTTTTAACTCAGGAGGACAAGGGCGCCAATTCAGGCCCTGATTAATTATTTTTGGCCTAGAAGACTGATCCCTCAGCTGTCACTAGCAGCAAATATATGTGATGGTTGGGAATGGGATCCACTGGAGGATGGCTGTGGGCTGGCTGGCTAGTTGGGTAAGCACCTCTGGACCATGGTTGGGGCTCGGGACATAATGGGAAAGGGGTGCTTTGCATAAAGGGGAAGGATCTGAGTGGAAAACTTTTCTCCCCTCTGACTTCCTTTGAGCTAGGAAGAGATCTAACAGACCTCCTGCCAGTGAGCAGTCCTTGGGGCAGTTTTGGTGGACTGGCTAAAATTCCATATACAGAATTTCAAATTTTGTACTGTATTTGGTGATTATTTTCTTTGAAATCCATTGATTTTGTAATCAAAGTAAGACTCAATCAACAAATAATGATAGCAGCAAGAATTACAAAAATATATTCAATAAAGCCAGTTGTTAGCCTCTGATACTTTGTGCCTGCCTCTGAGCTTTTGTCACTTCTGAGGGAAAGGCACAAGGAGACTCATATCCCATGTCCTGTCCTATCTAGCTAAATTATAATTGACACTCACACCAAATACAGTGAGCCTTCCACATTTACGGAGTTTGGTTTTTATGGATTTGATTATTTAATATGTTTTCTCTAGGAATCTCTTGGCCTTTCAGCACAACTCTGTAATCTACCTCCACCAGAAATCATGCTGAAGGACTTAAAGATTCCTAGGAAAAAAACTTCTCTGAGCATTTGTAGATCCTCCTCTGGGATTCTATGGTCAACCTCTGGTGGAAATTGGAGTTTTACTAGAACAAGCATGGGCAAACTAAGGCTCAAGGGCCAGACGCTTACCTCAGGCCCTCCTCATTTTTTCTGTTCTCTCGGCATAAGCACATGGTGGCCTACTGCATTCTAATGCAGAAAAGAGAGGAGAGGAAAGCATGCAGCATCTGAGAGCCCTCTGGAGCACACTCTGCCACTGCATGTCTCGTGTGAGCAGCCCCGTCCTTATGCTGAGAGGATGGCCCGAGAAAGGCATGGAGCGGCTGAGAGCCCTCCAGAGCATTCTTGGCTGCCGCCTGTCTCACTCTCCACCCAACATAATGCTAAGAGGACAGACCAAAGATCAAGGGAGGAGGATCAGGGCAGTTGCTGCATGTCTTGTTTTCCTCCTGGCATAAAGATAGATTGAGTAGCCTCATCCTTATGCCAGGAGGACAACCTGAGGATGACTTGGGTCCTGCCCCATCCCCTCCTGGACTCACCCTCTCACAGACCCTCTCCCTCCGGGGCTCATCCCACCCAGCCTGTACCTGGCTGCCCTCACTCCCAACCTGGTCCTCTCATTCAGGCCCACAATGTGGCTCCAAGATAAAAAAAAAGTTTGCCCATACCTGTGCTAAAGGATCTGGAGTTCCTGGCAAGTGTTCTCTTAAGTAAAAATGTGTTATCTTTATTCATTGTTTTTCCAATCGGGGCTCCTAACACCAGGGAATGTGGAGGGCTAACTACAATTCATTGGAAGGTGGGTTAGTTGCCTATCTTTGCTCTATCACAAGTTCTGACCATAGATAGTTTCTCTTTTTTTTGGTTGGAGTTAGTATGGCTACTACAATGGTATGACAATTCTTTCTCTTTTTGGAATAATGCCTGTATTTCACTTTGATTTATACTTCTGCATTCTACCCTAACCTTTTGGAATTAGGCAGAATACAATCTGGAGTTCAAGAGAAGAGAGGGAGTGTAAACCAATTTACAGAATTTTGTAGTTCCTCATCCAATGGATGCGTCATTTATGCTGGGTCTGGTTTTTTACCCCAAAGTGATCCTGGAGATATGGGGACATTAAAACGTGGCTTAGGTCACACATTTAAATAATGACTTTATAGGCATTCTTTGCTTTTAAATTGGGTCACTGGTGTTCTTTCTTTGTACACTCTGTTCTAATTGGAACAGTAAATCATTGAATATGAGGAGAGTAGATTCCCTTGTACGGTGGACAACTGGACTGTGCCTTTTATTGCTTGAAATATGTGCTATGTGTTCTCTTATTGCCCATTAAAAGATGAGGTATCAGTATAAAGACATTACTTTCTTTCATTATTCTGCTGAAGGCAGTCTTTTGCTTCTTTTACTTGAATACTATTGAAACGTGAGGCATACAGTAGTTTTACTACAAGTGTAAAATGGTTTACGTTCAACAGGATGTTTCTGCTATTGGCAATAATTTGGTTATTTTTCTGTGTCACTAATAGTTGCTGTGAGTACTTTCTGCACTTAACTTGCCTTTGATCTCTCTGTCCTCATTTCAACTCCTACCTCATTTACATACACACATAATTATGTCAGTATGGAAATTGTAGGTAACAGTTCAGCATTAGAAGTGGTTTGTAGTCCTCAAAAACCATAACTTGCATAAATAAGAGTATTTGAGATATCTCAGTGCTATTCTTTCTTGGTTTTGCTTTGCAGAAGTATTTCCTGGAACAGCAGATTTGAGTGCTCTAAATGTTGTTGAACCAAACAAACGTAGATTTCTCTAGTTTTATTCAAACTATATATATTCATATCAAATATGTGTGTTTGTAGAATTTGTATGGTATTTGTGTGTTTTTGACTGTGCTGTGACCCACCTCAAACCATGGGGAGAGGTGGGTAAAAATAAAATTCTTCTTGTTGTTGTTATCTGATATAGTGGTTTGAACATTGGATAGCAATCACAGAAAGCCACTGGATGATCTCGGCCTCATCTCACACTCTTTCCAAGGAACTCCTATGATATGGTCACCTTAGGGCTTCCATAACTTGGAAATGACTAGATGATACACAGCAACAATAAAATAACTTGGCTATCTTGAAATGGCTTAATCTTGATGTTTCAATCATGTCAGAATGATAATCTTAGGTATGTTAGATACATACACACACACTTTATTTTTACAATATGCGGAATAGTGTAGCAACACAATTCTGATGTAAACTTATTAATTCTTAATGCACAGAGAAGCCCTTGGATTTAGGAAAAGTTTAAAGATAAATTATGAGTAAGTATATAATACAGGTTGAATATCCCTTATCCAAAATGCTTGTATTTTGGATTGTGGATGTCTGAATAAGGGATGTTCAACCTGCAGTTTAAATAGTAGTATAGAAAAGTAAAACTAGGCAAATGCTGGTTTGTAGGGGAAAGCAAAAATAAAAATGGTGGAAGTGGCATGGTGTGTGTTCATGTTCCCAAAGGAGTGGAAGAGGTTTCATAATATCCCCATTTCAGAATTGCACAATTACAGTTTCATGTTTTGTTTTTGTTTTTAAGAAACCACCAGTCAGGGAGAAGGAGGTGGAGGCAAAGGGAACAGGATGGTGTATATAAAATCATCATATTTTAGGTGTGAAGAAGGAACACAGGAACAGACATTGCCAAAGCACAAATGTAGTGATGGCATTGCTGTCCCACTCTCTTCCAAGTACAAGAAGAGTTATTTTCAAATGTAACAATTTGAAGTAACTGGCTAGAGTTAACAAAGAAGATGTGTTTCTGGCCTTTACTTCTTTGTTACCGGAGGTAGAAGAAACATGAAAAGAATGAGGATAGATTCTTACATTACTAAAAAAAGAAGAAGACAAGTTCAACATGTTTCAGCAAACTTTTTATTGAATGCTAACACGTACATAAGAAATGAACCAAGCAGGTCAGGTTAGCCTTGTAAACAAAAACATTTTGAATCTTCTAGAGACCACTTCAAAGCTTCTTCCAAAATACATACTGGAATGATGTTTTCTCTTTCAACATCCTCCTTTTTCTTAAAGTTTCTGTTAATATGCCAAAGTAACTAGTAAGACAGGCTAATCTTTTCCTTTTTATTTCTGTTTTCTCTTCACACATGCTCAGTATGCAGTTCTGAAAGTAGCTGTGGGCCTTACATGATATATGTTATCACACACAATGGCAATAAAATAGAATCTCATTCTTTCCCTGGTCAAGCTTTATTGCATTGTTTACTGCAAACATGTTGTTGGAACCCAACACTGAAAGGCCCCATCAACACTGCCATACACACTGACCGGTGTAGACTCATCTAATGAAGTTTAAATGCATAGAACTGTGGGCCCGTCCAGACAGATCCATATCCCAGGACCTGCCGCGGTTTTACCCGAGGTGTCCAAATGACGCCACCAGTAAAACCAAATTAATTTAGAACAAAGCAGGGCATTTCTTGGAAGTCTAGAAGTGCCTCCAACTCCTAGAATTCCTAACCATTGAAGAAGCTGGCTAGGGCTTCTGGGAGTTGGAGGCCCAAACACTTGAAGGGCTGGAGTTTGAGGGTGCCTGGTCTACAATGACCATATAATGTACTTTAAAACTGCATTATGCAACAGTGTAGATAGGCCAAAGCTTCTTTATTCATTTCTCTTCACCATCCCAATGCCAACTCTGCAAAAGTTGCAGCTAGAGAGAGGATAAGAAAAGGAAGGGATTGAAGAAGGCCTGAGCTGGGCTAGGCAGGGCTGGGCTCCCATAAAAAGAATTTGTGAAAACGAGCTTCATTGTCAGATAATATGTTAACTGGTGCTATGTATTTAATCTGTTCTTGTAAGAGGTGGGTAAGAAATAAACATTATCATCATCATTTAACTGTGTTCAACAAAAGTTATTTATATATTACTTCTGCCACAATTTGTCTCAACTGAACATCAATTCAATTCCTCATTCTAGTAAAAAGAGCACAATGTACATAGGTGGACTGCACATGTGTGTGTACTTAATTCATGGCAGTATATTGTGCAAGTGATATAGGCATAAAAGTCAAGTACCAAAGGAGAAGAGAAAGATAAGGGTCATATGACAGTAATATTTAAATATTTGAAAGGATATCATTGTAGCAAAATTGTTTTCTGCTGCTCCAGAGACCACAATGTAGAGCAATGGATTCATAGTACGGAAAAAAAGAGATTCCTCCTGAACATTTAGGAAGAACTTCCTGACCATACAAGTGGTTCAGCAATGGAAAATGTTGCCTTGGCATGTAGTGGAGTCTTCTTCTTTGGAAGTATTTAAGCAGAGGCTGGATGGCTATCTGTTGGGGGGGGGGTGTATATTTTGATTGTGTGTTCCTTCATGGCAGAATGAGGTTGGACTGGGGTCCTTTTTACACTGATCCTAAATATGGGCCTGATCTGGCACACTAGATGCCAAACTGGGCCTGACATGAGTCCTCATAGAAATGCCCTTGTCTACCACAGAGATGGGAAGGTGTCCCTGTTACAGTTGGGCACCCACCCTAGTTCTTCCCTGTCACCTTTTGCATCACAAGGTTCCCAGTAGCAACTTGTCAGCTACATTTTCCCCAGTGCTTGATGGCTAAGCAAGGGAGAAGAGAGTGAGGAGAGCAGTAAAGTCTGCCTCCTTTCGTCTCTTCCTTCCCAGTGCTCACCATTATTATGCCTGATATCAGAAAGGCATCAAAGAAAGGTCAGGCAGCATGCAACTGCCAGGGACTGCCAGGTGGGGTACGGTCTGGACAGCTGACATGTAGTTCATGTTTTAGAGATAGGGAACCCCAGAAAGCATTTTCTGCTATCTAGTCAAATTGTCTCATATGTAAAATATATGCTTTGTCTAAGTGTGGTGATGTAGAGGTGGCCATTTTACTAGATTTCAAAACAACTAGTCTTTATAGCATGAATTTAGTAAACAAACTAAGGAAATGTTATGATAATTCAACAAGTTATATGGTTCCTTGAGCTACCCTGCAATTAAACTCAAACCTTTCAAACACTGAAATATTGCTTTATACTTTTAGTTGATACCAGAATATAATATACAGTTCAGAACCGTATGTTGCATATAAAAATATGCAAGTTGAAAAAGAAAATGACAGCTTATCCTGCCAAAAACAGAAGCCTGTAAGATGCCAAAATAGCAATGTTTGACATACTCCTGTCCAATTCTGGCACTAAGTAATGATACTTCAGCATAGTTTGAAAAGGTTTGAAAACTGGGTATAGTATGACCCCAGTTAAATGTTTGCTTAGACTACATGCTAGAGGAAGACAATTAGGTCTTACAATGCCACACAATCCACTTTGTAACAATTGAAATCCAGCATATAGTTGCTATATTGGGGCTATCTCTCATTTTAGCAATAATGTGTGAATTAGTGTAAAATTGTTAATTGATAATATAATTTTTCAGGGATTGTTTCACTATTTTTCTATTTTGAGGTTGCATGATACTGTTCCAAAGTTTTAAAGTATAAATCTTGGGGGGGGGGGGGACCTTTAATACGAAAAGTAAATCCAAAATAATTCCATAAATTAATAACATAATCCAGTTATAAGGCTACAGGTGGATTTCTCTGACTTGATGACTCAGTGGGTGAGTATTATTTTAAACTGTGTGTCTTCTATGGTGAGTGAAAACCCCTTAATGTCCTTTATGTATTTGATTTTTTATCATGATTTTTAATGTTGAAAACAGTACTAAAATACAGGATAACACTCACCTTGTGGCCTTGGATTTTATTCAATGGGGTTTATAAAATAAATCAAATACTTTTCTTGTTGAAGTTAGGAA
Source organism: Anolis apletophallus (assembly GCA_030556195.1). Taxonomy (NCBI): domain Eukaryota; kingdom Metazoa; phylum Chordata; class Lepidosauria; order Squamata; family Anolidae; genus Anolis; species Anolis apletophallus. The sequence continues at coordinate 31,544,464 of JARBWK010000006.1, read as the reverse complement.
TGTCTGTGAATAGATTTGTTTTGTGTGTGTCAGGAACTACTTGAGAAACTGCATGCCACTTCTGGTGTGAGAGAATTGGCTGTCTGCAAGTACGTTGCCCAGGAGACACCTGAATGTTTAAATATCCTGTGGGAGGCTTCTCTCATGTCCCCCGCATGAGAAGCTGGAGCTGACAAATGGGAGCTCACCCGCTCCCTGGATTCAAACCACCAACCTTTCGGTCAGCAGTTCTGCCGGCACAAGGATTTAACCCATTGTGCCACTGGGGGCTCTTTGTGAATGGTTGATCATACAGATAAAGTCACAGATTTACAGTCTAGGAGGTATTGCTTTGCATTGCAGCCAATGATGTCACCCCATAATTTCAACTGCCTGGAGCAGTTACATTTAACTCATTCACACACACACACACATACATACATTCAGGTTTGATTTTATAGTTATGGTTATATGGCCAATCACGCCGCTATGAATTGTCCATCGGTTGTACAAATCCTACTTATGTCTACTTTAAAATAAGGCTGATTTTTGTCTAAATGTACAGCAATATAAGCAATCATAATTGTGAATGGCCTCAATCCAATTTTATTCTCAACTAGACTAGACTTATTAAACTCACATAACTGCTTGTAATTCAGTGAGTCTTCTCCAATTGGAACTAACTATAGAAATGTAGGCCAGGGAAGCATGCAGCCTACCATATGTGGCTAGATTATACAGTCCAAGCATGCCTCACCATTCTCTATGCTAGGTAGGGCTGCTGAGATGGAAGACCACATACTTCCTAATCCAAAATAAAGTCAATATGATAAAGTACTATTTGAGTTTTTTGAATTATTTTCCCTGTAGCAGCATCACATGAGCTTTCCTTTGTGGTGCTTTGGGCGTAGGAGCCATAGAAATGGTGCTTGGGCTTTGTGACAGCCAAGCATAGCAGGAGTTTGTCTTGAATAGCAGAGGACAACATCAGAAATGTGTGAATTGTGTTTTGTCTCACAGAGCTGGTTTGATTTTCTCTCTTCTAGATGAAGATGCTGTTCTTTTCATAATTATGCAGCTCTATGGCTTTGGTTCTGTTGACCCTCACTATCAATCTGTGAGCAGAAGTTACTTCTCTTGAGCCAAATTATTTCTGGCAGCATTTAACTACCAAATACTGAAAGAAAAGCAATGTTAATCTATAGGTATCATGTATATGAAAAATGACATGATAGAGTGCACATGCTGCATGGATTTCAGAAGTCAGAGCTGTTTTGTGTGTCTGTTAGGTATCCTGAGTCAGTTAAACCTAGGTTTGTAAATTCATAAAAAGCGGAAACATTTTAGTGTTTATGATTTTTATCTGTTTGGATTTAGATTTATCATATTTTTAATGTGAATTGATTCAAGATTTTTTTTAAATGTTAGTTTATGAGTTCAATTGACATGAGGTTCATTCAAACAAGTGATTTGTGGCAATTTACACTGCTCCATTTAATGTTGCTTCCTTGTGTTCCTTCTCATTTCCCTGTCCAAATGCTGTCATGACTTTTAAAAAACTGAATATAACTGTCATGGCTCAATATTATGGAATACTGGGATTTGTAGTTTGGCAGAGAAGGCTATACACCTTGTAAAACTTTCATTCCTATGGTTCATAGCACTGAGCCATAGCAGATAAATTGGTATTAAACTGCATTAATTCTACAGTGTAGGTGCACCCTAAGTATACTGTTATATTAGACGTAGATATATATCCAGCCCACGTGACCTCCTCTCCAGATGTGTTCCCAAATGATCTGCAATCCTCACATTGTTCCTTGGCTCTGTTACAGTCTGTTATTATTTTAAGGAACAATTGCACATACTGTAAACTATAGACATGTTTGTGCTTAGTTTCTTCACATTTCCCTTTCATCCCGGGTCAGTCTTGTCCAACATCTTTGTTCACACGAAGGCAATGATCTTGCTCCAAAAAAACCAAAAACAGCAGTAGCACCATAAACAGTTTGTGAGTTTTGGATTATACCTTTGGAGAAAAAAAGTATTTAAAAATGTAATGGGGAACTGGTGGAGTTTACGTGAGAACAAAATGGGATTAGACACATGACAATTACAAAGTTGTTTACAGAAAGTGTCAATAGAGACACTTTAAATAAAATAATAAGTTAGTTTACTTTATCCCACGGAGACAAATTGATTAAAGAGGGAAATAAAGTTTGTTTTAAGAGTGATCTATGAAACATTGCTGTTGGTGGTGTTGGTGTTGCTGTTGTTGTCGTTGTTCTGACTTGTGACAACCCTAATCATGGGGTTTTATCAGGCCCTTAGCCAGAAAAAAAATGGGAGTGAAATATTTTTTAGTGAATCATGCAGAGTAGGTCCATAACATAAAATAATTGAAATGTCACGTTTCATTCTATATTTTATATAGACTTAATCAAATCAAATTTCCATTTTAGGTTAAAAGTTTCAAGTCTTAAAAATGGGAAATGGCTCTTAATTGGTAATTTAGTGGTTACAAAACAATACCACAACACCTGTTGGAAACACTTATAAACTGTGTCAATACACTTAGATAGAAATCAGACTCCATCAATAAACTTCAGTGGACACTGAAGAGTGCAAGTCCAGTTGGTCTGTCTTGCCTCATTTTGCTTCTTATATGTGTTTTCAAACATTTAAGAGTTGAAAATGGCCTGTCATTTGTAGCTGGTCATACTGGCAATGTTGCAGAAATCTGAAGAAGTTTCTTCACATTTGGAAAAATCTGTCTGTCACCGACCAAATATGCTTCCAGTGCATTTGATGGGTTTTTCTGTAGGTGTATGTTTTAGCCTTTTTCTACACTACAGGTCTAACTTTTCCATCAATGTGTCAGTATCTTGGAGGCATTCATTATAAAGTTCCGTGCACTTGTTCAAGTTAGATTTTAAATAGCTACATTGCAATTCCTGAATTACTTCCCTGTGACTTGTAAACCTTTCTTGAAACTGACTGCAGAAACAGTCCAGAAATTGTATGTACACATTTAGCCTATAATAATCCATTGATGTTGGTGAAGTTGCCTGGATATTTCTTTTACAACCTTGCCTTAAACAGATGCAGGGAATCCTAACTTCTCCATCCATAGACTCCAGCACTGATCTTGCTGTGTCAAAGATCTCCTATAATTCTTTCACAGATTCTGTGTTCATCTCTGTGGCTTTTTTAAAAAGAGACTGTTGACATGTTGCAGACTAGAGAAAATGTCCATATCTACTCTTCATAATGTTTTCTTAAGCTGAAGTGATGATGACAGAGGCTTTTTAAAGATGTTTATTGTTACTACAAATTCTCATTCAGAACAGCTAGAAGAAGATGTCCAGCATGGGAAGAAGTCTTACTGTTGTATAGAGGGCTCTCTTGTAGTTCTTTGAGTGTTCTCACCACCACACTTTACAGTTTAACAAAACATAAAACTGTCACTCAACCCAACAGGTTTCACAAGAGGTTGTTTGCTTTTGATTCAGGGAAACTTTTTTTTTCTTCAACAGTTCCAGTCTCATGGATGATGCTCTGAAGAAATTGCACACAGATGATATTGTTCCTTGGCAGTTTCTGACAAGTGGAATACTGCAAGTCTAGATTTAGTGAGTGAGCACTACAATGGATGTAGACAGCCATTAGATATTTCTGTGATATAATTGCCTGTGCATCACTGATATGGCCACTTATATTAGCAGCTTCATCATAAGCCTGTCGGAGACCCCTGTGGGACAGTGTGTTAAACCCCTGTGCCGGCAGGACTGAAGACTGAAAGGTCGCAGGTTCGAATCTGGGGAGAGCGCAGATGAGCTCTCTCTATCAGTTTCAGCTCCTCATGCGGGGGCATGAGAGAAGTCTCCCACAAGGATGGTCGAAACATCAAAACATCTAGACGTCCCCAAGCAACGTCCTTGCAGACAGCCAATTCTCTCACACCAGAAGCAACTTGCAGTTTCATAAGTCACTCCTGACATGACAAAAAAACCTGTCCACACAAGTATTGCACGTTCAGCCCAATTTTCCAGTGTTTTCAAAATAATGCCTACAAGCCCTCCACCTGTGATATCACTTATCTTCAGAAAGCCTATAAAGTCTTCTCTTATTCCTGCAGCTTCAACAGTAACATACTTTACAGAGAGCAATAACTGTTCTGAGGTACTCTCACATCCAATAGCTATTGCTGCTATTGCAGTGTAAATTGCCAGAAAGGTAGGTAATGATAGTGTGAATAAATTATCAAAATTTGGTTGAGATAGTGCTTGCAGTTCTGAAGGAACACTAATTTTTTGCTTCTCATAGACTTAGCATGGTTTCCATGACTGGACAGGGAAATAAACCTTGGTCTCCAGTGTTGTAGTCCAGAACTCAAACCTCTATACCAGGGGTGCTCAGAATGGTGATCGGGATCACCAAGGTGATCTTTGGGCCTCATCCTGGTGATCTTGAGGCCCCTGACCAGGTTTTTTGCAGTTGGTCCTCTTCACGCACCCCTGCACGCTGCAAAGAAGTCCTCCGTCGTTGCTCCTCCCGCTCCTGCGCGCGCCGCCTTTAAAAGCTCCAGAGTCCAAGAGGCAGAATGGGCCCCCTCTTTTGGATTCCTCCTCCCTCCGTCCTTCTCCAGCCACTCAGAGTCGTAGGAGACCAAAGGGGGTGGGCCTGGATGACGCGATGCATGGCTGGCCCCGCGTGCAAGCGCAGAAGCACCCATTCTGCCTCTCAGACTTCTCGTGAGCTCTTGGAGGCGGCATGCATGCTGGCACCGTGGAAATAGGAGCAATGACGGAGGAGGAGGAGAAAGACGCTTTGGGATCATTTCCTTACCGCATCTCAAAGGACGGTCTTTTTACTTGGGGGTGGGTGCTTGATTGTTCTGTGGCATGTCTCTTTTATTTCTAATGTTTAAAAATGGCCTTTTAGCTCCAAAGCCTCTCTGCTTGCTTTGTTCATTGAGAAATATATGTTGGGGAATATGGAAATGTGGGAGAAAAAAGGTGGTTGGATGTATTTTTGCATGTCCCTTTGTTTACCTTGCTGAGTATTAAATGGCCTTGCAGTTCAAAAGCCTCTCTTCTTACTTTCTGGCTGATAATATGTGTGGTAATATGGCAGTGTGGGAGAAATGGGGTGGTTGGATGTATTTTTATGCTCTGTTTTATATTGTTATTAAATTGAAATGTTGATGTTTTATAACTTCATTTTATGTAAACTGCCCCGAGCCTGCTGGAAGGAGCGGAACATAAAAATGAATAATAAATATAAATAAATAAATAAGAAAATAGTTATATGTTTTACATTTCTGGGTAGGTGATCTTTGGGACTTGGTTTTTTAATCAGTAGCTCCCATGCTGAAAAAGTGTGAGCACCCCTGCTCTATACCACACTGACTTTCAGTGAAACTATTGCTTAAGATTTCCCTGAGGTCAAATGCTAAAAACAGGAAGGGCTTTTACTCCACAAAAGTCTCCCCAACCTTCCACTTTCAACAGTTGCTCTATTTCATCTAAGGCAAACAGCTGCTCACAGCTGTATTTGCCACCTCTTCCCACATAAAGGGAAAATCCCAAAGAGCAAGACAAGAGAAGGACTGATGGAATGGTGAAATGAGCGCTCAGCTCAGTCTATTCTGCATCTGGTAGTTCTCCTAGGTGTTTCCCAAAAACTCTTTCCTCACAAAAGAACTTACTACCAGTTTTGCAGATTGGAAATAGAAAGTAGCAAATAGAACAGTCCAAAGAGTCCATCTGCAATGGAAAATGCATTCACAAAATAAAAGTCAGAAAAATTACTTTCTAGAATAATAACTCCCTAAATTCTCAGAACTATACTACCAAAAAAACCCCTAAATTTTCCAAGCTTTTAAAAAGATACTTTACGATTCTGGTTTTCTCATGAAAATGTGCCCTATTACAATAAATAATATAACAACACTGAATCTGCACATTATAAGCAATGTTAGGTTTATTTGTTAGCCTTCAAGTACTGATTTTACATGGCCTCCGTTAAAGAGGTGAACTATCTAGTTTCTTTTTTTCCTTTATTCCTTTTGCCATACCCATCAAAACTTGGTGCCCACTTTCATTTACACATACGGGTTTGCTATGATTCTGGTTTAAAAATTTGCGGCATGCAAGAAAAGGAATGGATTAATAATGTTTTCCTGGTCAGCTACCTTCCCTTAGGCAACTGTCATTTTCTGTTTATGCTTTCCAGAGAGAAAATTGCTTTCCAGCAGAATACTGCAAAGTCATGCTGTGTTGTCAGGAAAAAATAAAATTTCCATTTAAGTTCTACCTAATGTTTTATTGGTTGCTACATAGAAGCTTTTCTTTAGTTGTGCACACAAGCATGTACCTCAGAGAGCTTTGTACCCACTTAGAATATTATTACTGGGTATGTGCAATCATTGAATGAGCCAGAGATCTCTAGCCATATAGCGAAATGACCTTGACCATGTCAGCAATACACCCAATTTCTTATGAGTTATGGATACATGGTGGCAATTGTTTCATATGGAGGTATGACTATGTATTTTAAAAATAGCCTAGGGCAGGTCTGCACAACCCGTGGCCCTCCATGTGTTTTGGACTTCAGCTCCCAGAATTCCTGACCTTTGTACAAGCTGGCTACGGCTTCTGGGAATTGGAGGGCCACAAGTTCTGCAGGCCTGATCTAAGGGTTAGTCTATACTGGTTGCCAAATCTGGAGCCAGTTGAGAGCATTTATCCCCGGACTGGCCCAGAAGCTACCAGACACACTTGGTCAAACTCGTTATTGCACAACCAGGTCAAGATCACATTAGACCAATTGGCCCATGACATCACATTGTCTCCATTGCTGCTCCCAGCCATCCAAACTGCTGTCTCACATGGCACCCGTATTTTAACATCAGCCCACATAATCAGCAAGAAGGAGGGAAAAGTGTGCCCCCCTCCCAAAGTCTTATTTGAAGCCATCTATTCAAAATTAGAAATCACTGGTTTCTACATTGAACTCATAGTCATTATCGTACATAAGTTGCATTCCAGCTCAACCAAAGTGTTTACTGTTCAAAGTCAATGATTTTTAAAGATTGCGACATGTTATTGTTCCTTTTCAAAATGAATCCAAAATTCAATTAAAAGTCCAAACAATAGTATTTGACTTGAAAGGAACAGTTTACTAAAGGTCACTGTAATCTAGATTCTGTCAAACTGGTTCCATCTTGATGATATGTGAGCTTTTATTTTTCTAGACAGCAATCTATGCAAGTTTCTGTGCACAATATTTCTAGTGTGCATGTTTTGTGTACATTTCCCCCTAAATGTGTGCATTTTGAATGCAGGCATGCATTGACAATAGCATGTCTATGCTCATTTTAGAAATAAATGATTTTTTCTTCACATTTAAAAATATTTTATCCTCTTTTCAGTTGGCAGAATGCAATAAAATGTCACAGATATTCAAATTAATTATCACATATAGGTTATAATGCAAATTATGATTAAGTCTCTGCTCAGTTCCAGGATGTGTAGGTTGGGTTAATCTCTTTTTAAAAAATAATGATGGGAGCAAATTCCTAAAACATTTGAGGAGCCCTCAGGAGCCATACTTCATGAGTGATAGTGCATGTCATAGTCCAAAAACACTGACACCACTTAAATAAAACAGTGCTAAAATAGTTCCATATAAACCTATTTCCTATGTTTTATATTTAATTACTCTTGGGATTTATCAGTAGTTCTGACAGTTCTCTATATTCTATTTGGTAGTGGGTGGTTTTTTCCCCCAAACAAACATCCTTAAATTCAAGTGGAGGCTGATTCTGCTTGTCCTATTAAAGGGGCACAGCATACACAATCCCTTTCACGTATGAAGTGTACAACAACAACAACAACAACAACACTTTATTTGTACCCCACCACCATCTCCCCGCAGGGACTCAGGGCAGTTAACAAAGCACTCAAGGTGCCATACATAAAATAGAACTGCGTATCATCAAAACAATACACAATTTGACTGGATACAAACAATGGACAACGTTAATCGATAAATTTATTTTTTTAAAAATTCTAAAACACAGTCACACTTGTGGGGCGTTGGGTTTCTTCAAACACAAACTAAAGTGACAAATAACAATGGTCGACATCATCACAAAAGTATGTGCTTCTTCCTCCATTTTTAAAATAAATGTCTTATATGTATTTTACCCATATACTGTCTTAGTTCACTAACTTTCAAACATTTTGCAACTGGGACTGATTGCTAATGTTAATGGTACAAGTGTTTGGCTTGTGATTTTGGGAAATAAAGTTGTGTCTTCCTCTCTGATCCTTCTTCCTGTTTCCTGTTCTCCATTACACTAGGTCAGGGAAGGTCAATTTTGGTGGTTGCAGGTGCCAAGTTTCACATGCCCTGCTGCATTCCTGCTAAAACGGCTGATGTTGTTGTCTTCAAAAGTAGATAACCAGTGGTTCACTTCTGATTTTGAAAAAGAAAAAAATAGTAAGAAATCTGCTTTTTCTGGAGACTTCCAGGAGCACAACTGTCATTTAAAAAACCTCCAAAACCAATATATTTTTCCTGGCTGTGGAAGTAAATGAGGAACATAAGGAAGGTTCATGGGGTCCACAGAAACAGCCAGAGCCTGCATGGGATATAGAGGCGTAAGGTCCATATATTCCTTACCCCAAATCTAGACCCATATTCACATCTAGCATGTTTTTTATTTATTATATTACATTTCTATTCTGTCATTCTTCAGAAATGCTCAAGGTAACCTGTATAGCTTTCAAGTTGCCTGATTTACTTTCATAGCATGACTGTGAGGTAGGTTAAATTGAGAAATACTTGGCCAACAGTAACTTGATAAGCCTAGTAGCAATTTGAGCCATTATTTTCCCAGCCCCAGACTGACACTAGAAATGCTACATCACACAGACTCACTTTACCAATAGGGTGAATAATAGGTCTGGTTCTAATGTTTTTAAAATGGTACAATTTGTTTTCCTGCACAAATATTTCAGGAATGCAAAATGAATGTTCGACCAGAGAGAAAGGAAAAATGAAAGACCTCTGAGAATGAAGGGTGGAGATGTAATCTCTATTCGATAATTACCTCAAGGAATACAACCAAACATAGTAGAAAAGTTTCACTCACCACTGAGGCCCCTACGGTAAGGTTATATAAGGTTCATTAATAAATCTAAGTTGGAGATCAAATAAAAATTGAACCGTTTCCCTAAAACAGTCCTGCAAACCAAAGAACCTCATTAGTTTAAGAACTGAACCTCATAAAATTCCTTGAAGATCATTTATATGCTCAACAGACAAATACCAGGCCAGGAATGTTTGTCCGGTGCCCACACAAACCAGGGAAAAATAAAGTAAGGACATTTAAAAAGAATCAGAAAACATTGAAGCTTGAGTAGATGTGACGCAAGTGAGAAAAAGAAAGAAGGGTTCAGTGCCACATTCCTTTAGCAGGTGTGCTCTGAAATAAATTAGACTAGACTAGCTTGCTCACATCCTTTGGATCATGGGATCCAGATCATAAATATTCCAATTCCAGAATCTTCTGCTGTGTTGGGCTGGATCTTGATCTCTAATCATGATGCTGCGTTGTCAACCTTAGAAATATGGCTGTATGGAGCTGCTCCTCTCTATATCCCTTATTGATATATCTGTAATAATGCCTGAAGAAATAATAACACAAAATCCAATGTTCCATCAAATTAAATGCATTTTAAATGGTGCCAGAGAATAGGTCAGGTGGGTGCACTCTGGGTTCATAGCATACTTCTTCCCAAGGCTCTGAGGAGACTAAAGATTTTGTGATGACTAAAAACAGAAATCAAGAGCTAGACAACAGCCAAGTCCAATCCAACATAAATACAGAATACATGTTCCCCAAGCAGCCAGGACATCTATTGGATCACCTTGGTTATCCTTAGTGGATGGCAAAGACAAACCACCTTGTAATAAATCTTGTCAAGAAACAGCTATGATAGTTTTGCATTAGGATCACCATAGGTCAGAAATAACTTGAAGGCATACAGAAACAACCAACACAAGCCAGCAAAGACCAGCCTCAGCCCATTTGCTTAAGCAGAGGCATGAAAAACTTCTTTTTTTGCTTATTATCCTTGACTAATAACAGAAGGGGAATTTTAGGTAGACATGGGAAATATTACAATTTCATTATGGTCTGCATTTGAATCTTTAAAATCTCACATTATTCATATCCTGAATATGAAGAAATTTGTGGAGCCTACTCAATTCTGATTAAAAATGAAATGAAATTAGTTTCTCTCTGATTAGTGATAAAGTATTCATATTATGTCCAGAAGCCATGCTGGTAAGTAGCAGTCAAAATGTCAAGAAGTCAAGGAATCACTCACTAGCCAGGAAAATGGAGACAGACAGAAGGATGTGCAAAAGAGTAGTCCGAATGCAGTTCTAGTTATCCAACTAGAGCTGCAGATATACTGAGCCTCTCCCAAAAATACTCTAGTATTGCTGTTATCCCAGGAGGAGGCATGACATTAAACCAAAGGTTTGTTGCATGTGTTTTTTTAATAAGAATTAAATAAACATTTGATTTTTAAAATATTCGGGACAGAAAAAATATTAAGAAATCTGCATGTAGAAGCAACCCAAAACAACCTGTCCAGGGCTTTGAGTGCTTCACTCATGCAAGTCTAACTAGAAAAATTTAGACTTTTATATTTAGCGTTATCACTGTAAAATTACAGTAACTATCATTTTTCCTGATGCACTTCACCTAAAAAACAGATGCAACACAATTTTTTTCATGCTAAAGATGGGGGGAGGGGATCACATGGCCCTCAATTACAATTTTCAACAGTCTTAACACATGGTCAATGGTAAGAAATGCTTGGAACTGCATCCTATCATGGAATCATAGAATTGGAAAGAGACCTTGTGGGCCATCCAGTCCAACCCCCTGCCAAGAAAGTACCCTGTCAACATGTTCAGGGCCGTATTCAGTTAGAGGGTTTCAGCTAGAGTTGTTCTCTTAGAAGATATTAATCATATATGTTCAATATAGTAACAGCTCCTACTCAAGAAACAGAAAGTGAACAGATAAAACATTTTGGGGGAGACAGGAGAAAAAATTGTACTACTGTATTATCATGAACAAAACATGCAATGCCTGTAATGCAATTGTGGGGGGGGGGGGAACAAAAAATATACCACATGATTCCAATCACTGGTCTAAAGTAGAGTAACTGAATTAATTCCTGAATGTTAAGTCAGCACTTACTGGAAATCATATTGATTTGATGAGTCAACTTTAATGGGATTAGTTTAACCAATGTGGACAGGGAGCAATATCCATTGTATTCATTTTTGAAGAATTTGCCAAATTCATCTAAACAAAACTGCATGTTCAGATTGGAGAGATCTCAAGGTTTTTAAAAAAATCTGAATGCAGGAGAAAACGAACTGACAAAAATTGCTCCTATACGTGCCATAATTCATGAATGGCAACAATCATTTTTAGTGAGTTGCGATTTATTAGGCTTGTTATAGATCCTTTTAATATATGCTGTTCACTTTTGAGTTTGTTGTGGTCTATGGTTTTGACACAGATTCCCTCCCATCCTGGAGATGCTCAGTTGCCTCATGATTTTCTGTACCTCTAGAATGCTCATTTTCATCATATCATGGCATTGGAAAAATTCAAGAATGAGGAAAAGGACTGATCTGATCTCATATTAATATAAGAGCAAGCTCTTCCTGGTCAATTTGGTCAGTTACCCATTAATTTGCTCTCACCTCCATCACTGCAGGTTGTTGAAGTCTATATGAAATCCACTTCATCTCACATACAAACCTTCTATGGCTTCATGCCCCAGACCACATACCAAACAGCATAGAAAACAACATCTAGAATTTACCGTATTGGTTTTGTTTCCTTCATTCTGCCACATATACGCTTGAAAATGTAACAGACAGCTGAATCTGCTTAGGAAACAGGAAGTATTTTGCAATGGCTAAAAAAAAGTTCCAAAAGGGAGAAGAAAAACAGAGGGTTTCTGCAAAAAGAATAATATTTTGAAGAAGAAAATGTCCTCTTGACCAGCTCTGTGAATGTGTTTGGCAGTAAATAAAGATGATCAACAGTGGCCCGTCTTGGGGCAAAGACAGACAGGCATTTAAAGTGCAGCAAAGTGGTTTGCATGCATATTTGCTGTCCTGAAAACAAAAGCCACAGAATTCCTCAGATATGTGGCTGAACTTGGACATGTGGTTGAACTAGAATGCCTATCAATCTTCACCCTTAGTCACGTGTCTTCCAGATGACATAAGAAACTTTTGTCATTCCTTCATTTAGCAGTTCAGTGTTTCATGAAATTAGGACTATGAGCATGGGAAAACCTGGCTGGAATTGACCAAAGGCCTATATAGTTCAGAATTCTGTTCCTTTTTTTAAAAAAAAAATTATTAAGGTTTTCTGGTACAGTATATATATAAAAGATAGAAAAAAGGAAATTGGGAAAGGAAAATCTCAGGAAGCTTGGAAGGGATGGAAGGGTGTTGAGGAAGGGAGAAGATGCTGGCCAAACAGATGCCCAAAGGAAGTCCACACTGGGTGGCCATTTTGACAGTCAGAGAAAGGGAAAATGCTTCAACCATGGAAGAGGACATACTAAACCTATATTTTCATAAAATGTGTACATGCTACTTCATGTGATTATATTTTAATTTAAATAGAAATTGAATTCATTGTGCAAACACAAATGCAATATATTTCACTACAATGTAATAATTATTAACTTTATTTAATAATAATAATAAATAAAGTTAATAATAACTTTATTATTAACCTTTCTCCTGATTGGGACTCAAGGTGGCTAACAAGCCCACACTTAGTGAAGTTTTAAAAAGCACAATACAAAAGTTTTTAAAAAAAACAATTAAATAGTAACAGTGTGGTAAAAAAACAGATTAAAATACAATAAATATACTTAAAATAGCCTTTAAAATTCACATCCCCTCCCCAATCCCACCCACACTTCCCCAAAGCCTGTGCCTTGTCTGTGTGCTTGTTGAATCTGCAAACATAGGAAATCCTGGGACTATATAGGCTATAGACTAAACCAATAAAGTAGACAAAGTTCTTTAGAATCTTCAAAATGTATATATAAATCTTATTTGTGCAATATAATATAGCTGAAAATCGCAAAAAATCATACAAAAAGGGCTGGGAATAACCCGATATACATATGAATAGGAATAGTCCAGTATAACAGGGGATGGGAATAATCCGGTGTATAGGGGATTTCCTATAAACACAGAAAGAATCCTAAGGTTGGAATCAATACAAAATACAAAGTCACGTTCTACACAGATATTGAGTTCAGCATGTTATTTTCAATGAGAGTTCTACACAATTTAAATTGCATCAACACAGATTATCAGAGTTCTACGCAATTAAAAGCGACACGGAGGAGTTTAGCCAGTTCACGGCTTGAATCACCAAAGGCTGTGAAGCAGTTCGTTTAAAGCGCCCAGATAGACTCACAGTCTCAGAGTAAAAGGTTTACACGGGCATGGAGCAATATGGGCAGCTGTCGCTGCGATGGTAAAGCTGGAAGTGTGCCAATGGCACGAAGTGAGAGGACGCCACACAGGGGGGCCAGTTTCACGTCGTGTGGTCGCTTCCGCAGGGCGTTTCCAGAACTTCTAGGTGCTCCGTCAGGGAATTCTACTGCCATGGACAGTATCCAAACTCCTTTATGATACTAGAGGACCATCTGTGTAAATATATACCCAACAATAAGCTCAAAGCTACATGGACAAAGGCAGGAGCAGCATAACATGCAAATAAAATATGTAACATACCGATTGGCAGGAAAACAGGAACATCACAAAGGGTAACCTCTAGGGCTGGATTCAGCAAAGGTAATGGGAAATCTCATGAAGCTAAATAATGAATGGACCAGGTGAAGGAAATTATTTCATTAGAACTGAAATTGGGAGGGCGTTGTTGAGCCCAGCTGGGGACTCACTGAAAAAAGAGAACAATCAATTTTGCTTCAGCTTAAAGCAATACCCCTTGTGTTTTCAGCTGTTTGCACAGTTAGCTCCCCCCTTTTGTTTTTGCTTATTGAATCTGCCATCCAGAAAACAACTGTTGATGAGCCAGGCATTTTAGTTCTCCTTTCTTAGGATTCATCTGGAAAATGGGTTTGAATTAAACAGTCCTTTATGTAGAATATTATATAAAGTAGAATATATACTAACCCTCTGATCATAAGCTTAACGTCACTGAAATAGTATTGCTTACTTACTTAGACGATCCCTCGTCATCCAAGTATGATGGCCTTCCAAGTGTAGGGTCTTGGTGGTAGATTCGTAGGTGACTATAGAGCCCTATGCTTGACCCACATGTCTTTCCTTCCTGGTGGAAGGAGGTTCCAGTCAGGGTTGGATTGATGTGCCTTCCTCTTGGCACATTTCTCCCTTTCGCCCTCCATTCATGCCTCTTCAAATTCTGCAGCACTGCTGGTCACAGGTAACATCCAGCTAGAACTCTCAAGGGCCAGGGCTTCCCAGTTCTCAATGTCTATGCCACAGTTTTTAAGATTAGCTTTGAACCCATCTTTAAATCTCTTTTCCTGTCCACCAACATTCCGTTTTCTGTTCTTGAGTTGGGAGTATAATAACTGCTTTGGGACATGGTGATCTGGTATTCGGACAACATGGCCAGTCCAGTGGAGTTGATGGCATAGGAGCATCAATTCAATGCAGTGGTCTTTGCTTCTTCCAGCACACTGACATTTGTCTTCCTTGTCTTCTGAAATATCATCACTAAAATGATATTAATGTCAGGTTATCTATACACATCTGTATTTGACATTTAATGTGCACTAACACAGTGAACCCCCCATTAAAAGTAAAAATATAAAACATATATGTTTTATGGCAACAAGCATTATGCAAAGGTGGATATAATTCTGAACTCTGAGTAGTCATCATCATCATCTATTTATTTATTTATTTATTTATTTATTTATATCCCACCCATCTTCCTAAAGGGACTTGGGACAGCTTACAAAATAGCAGCAATGCACGAAACATAAAATATAAAAATACAACAATAACCTAATCAATATAAGGTACACACAAAAAAGATAAACCATAACAATGAAATTTAACATAGACCATGTCTAATCAAAATGAAATAACAATAAACATAAAGGTTTAAATTAAGAAGTTAAAACATAATATACAAACGCATATAGAACATATAGAGTAGATAACATCTGATGCTCCAAACATTGTAGTGATCTTACAA
Source organism: Anolis apletophallus (assembly GCA_030556195.1). Taxonomy (NCBI): domain Eukaryota; kingdom Metazoa; phylum Chordata; class Lepidosauria; order Squamata; family Anolidae; genus Anolis; species Anolis apletophallus. The sequence goes on along the minus strand of JARBWK010000006.1, from coordinate 31,529,154 downwards.
TTCAAACTTTATTACTGTCAGGCAGAAGTGTTGCTTACAGGATGTTCTAAAACTCAGTACTGTTCATTCTGTAATTGGCTATTTGGAGTTTGGTGGGAATTTAAACGCAGAGGAGTCCTTAGGCAGGTGTGAGCCCTTCCTTCTGTAAAAACAATTATTCCAGGCTGGATGAAGTGCTCGCTGGTTGTTTATTTTATGCTTTTAACACAAAACAGGTAATCCTGAAAACGACACTATATATACCAGTAATTCATATGCCGTGTGCAATTTCATTTCCTTGTGCAAAGAAGGTTGGATTTTTAGTTTTCGCAAATATTGTTTTTCACAGCATCTGTTACGCAACAATATTAATCAGATGTGCTCAAGGGCCTATGTCTGTTTACAACACTTGCTATTAGCTACAATCTGCAGAGTATTAAGGGCTGTGATGGGATGATCAATCTAATAAACTTAATGTGATGGTATGCATGAATAAACATTTTTCTTTTGGTGTGTGTTTTTTCTGATTTTTCTTTTTTGCTACGGAGCTTGGGAAGACAATTTGTTATATCCTGTCAAGTTTCATCTAATGCTATAATTGGCCAAGTGCCTCTCTGTGATTCCAATTTGTGCTGCTTCTACCATCCAGTTCACACGGTTTTCCCAACTAGCACGGCTTTTGTTACCACAGGCAACCCAATACAATCCAAGCTGCTTTTAGAAATTGGAGGCTTTGAACTCTATAACTTCTCTTAAATTTTACTTTAACCATATTCTTCCTTTGACCATGTCAGAGTCCACTAAACAAGTCCCTTGTTTGATGAGTAAAATAACACATTATCCCACTGAAAGCATGAAATAAAGCACTAGGACACTGTCAGTCCAGACCACATCTGTATGTGGAATGGGGAGGATTGCCATATTGTCCTTCACCTCAATGAAGAATTGGCAACTTACAAATGCATTGAAATACAACTTGCGCAATGAGTTGAAATACAACTTGTAGTATTCCTAGCCAAGGAATCACAGGCTGGCACTTCTGGAAGGCACCAGGTATGAAAAGATTGCACTACAGCAGGGGTGGACAATTACCGGCCCTCCAGGTGTTTTGGATTTCAACTCCCAGAAATCCTAGCCAGTTTACTAGCTGTTAGGATTTCTGGGAGTTGAAGTCCAAAACACCTGGAGGGCCGGTAATTGCCCACCCCTGCACTACAGAATTCAGTTGATGAACCCTAGTTCACACGTCTGCCTCCGAAAATCAGAGTTTGGGTGTTAATTAGTTACAAATTATCTCATTTGTAATCAATTTATTTAATTCAATAAAAGAATATAACTATGTATATATAGTTAAATGCTCTGCTATTGTTTTAACTGTTCAATTGTTTTAAGTTTTTAATCTTTGTTTTATGCCTGGCTCTTGTGAGCCGCTGCGAGCCCTTGGGAGTCGGCGTCATAAAGCCTCAATAATAAATAAATAAATAAATAAATAACTAAGTCACATTATGGTTGTAACATGGTTAGAGATAACATTTATTTCATGATGTAAGTTTTTAGTTACTTTTCATAGTCAGCTAGATATAATCTTACTAAATGGAGGAGGTAGATTACCAGATGATTTAAGTCATTGGTTGTGAACTACCTGATATTATGGTCTGCTTGGTTGTTAAGGTAACAGCAAGAATCATTGAATCATTGAGGTGGAAGAAACCTCATGGGTCATCCAGTCCAACCCCCTGCCAAGAAGCAGAAAAATCACTGGACAGGAGAAATGGCATAGCTCAGATGGACAGGAGAAATTTTCTAGCTCAGACCAATTGCTTGTGCCTTTCATACAGTATATATTTAAAACATAATTATATGAGTTAATTACAAGAAATGCAAAAGGAGAGTTATTCTTAATGCACTGTAGCTAACTGCTTTTTGGCTGTTAGGACAAGTGTAGCTAATTATTTAAAAAATAACAGAGAAAGCCAAACGCATCCACCCTTACGTCACACCTTGTAATCTAAGATCACCTGGGGAGGCCCTGCTCTCACTCCCGTCAACAGCACAAATGTGTCTGGCGGGGACGAGAGAAAGGGCCTTCTCGGCTGCGGACCCCTGCCTATGGAACACACTCCCAAATGAGGTAAGATCCACTCCCTCCCTCCTGGCTTTTAGGAAAAAAAATAAAATATGGTTCTGGAACCAGGCCTTCAGACAGTAGCTGTATGTAGAATTTTAGAGGGACATTGACTGGAATGGCGATTCGACTGACGAGACTGTTTTATTGTTTTAATGCTTGTTGATGTATTGTTTTAATTATGATTTGTGTTTAATTGTGGTTTTACTATTGTAATTGTTTGTATTGGCATTGTATTGGTGCCCAATGTAAAGCATTGAATTTTGCCATTATTTATGTGTAAACTGCTTTGAGTCCCCCCAGAGGTGAGAAAGGTGGTATATAAATACTAGGCCTGGTTGATCCATGGTTCTAAATGCTTCAAAAGTACTTACAAAACAAAAGTTCTGGTAGTGCACATTTCACAACTCTAACAAAACTTTCAAATGGCAGTTCCTAATTGGTTCTGTCTTAAAAATCGCCAATAACGAAATAATAATGAACTTTTGATAGAGTTCTGAAATGTTCACCACCAGAAGTCTTGTTTTGTAAGTACTTTTGAAGCATTTAGAACCATGGATCAACCAGGTCTAATAAATACTGTAAATAAATAAATAAATAAATCCCTGAAAGTAAAATCTTAGAAAGCCAACAAAAATATTTACTCCCAGAGAAGTCATTTTATATACCATCATTAGAATGGTAGTATCTCCAAATGATTTTTCTGCGAGTAAGTAGAAAGTCCTTGTTGTTGTGTATTTCAATTCGTTTATTAGGTTTTCTTGGCACAATTTGTTCAGAGTGGGCTTGCCTTTCCCTTCAACTGAAGATGAGAAAATGTGACTTGTCCAAGGTCAATGAGTGGGTTTCCATGGCTGAGTGGGTATTTGAACCCTGGTCTCCAGAGCTGTAGTCCAGTACTCAAACTATTACACCATGTTGGCTTTCTAATGCCCTTATAATGACTTTAATCTGGCCTCATTATTCCAGTTTCTTTAACTAGCCAGTGATGGAATAGAGATAATTCACAAAATGCAAGATGGAATTCAAATATTGCTGCCTTTCAAATGAACACTAAGCTACATGTCTTCTATGATTATGTAAGTCTTATATGCCCTTTTGAGATAGAATTTTACTTGATCCTGGTAAAACTGATCTTGTTTGACATGAGGTGATAGCAAATATGCCACAGACTTCCAGGATGTCCAAAACTAATCCCAAATTTCTGTCAGAGAAAGGCTTTTCCTGTCCTAACAAATACCTTGTTGATGACTGTGCTTCCACGATATCAGTATTTTGAACTGCAGAGCTATGGAGGCAAGGGAAAGGGGAACATTCCCATTCTGTGTACAAATGATAGATTTGTTTTCTGGTGTGTGTTGAATATGGGAGCTGGTATGCACAAATCGTATGTCAAAAGCCACTAAAAGTGTCAGAATCCCACAGGAGGCCTTTGGTGGCTTGTTAATACCTTCTCCTTCAAGGAAACAGCCTAATTCACTTAAACATAATGAAAGCCATGCCTAAAATGGTGAAGGCTTTAAACAGTGTCAACGTCTACAAGTCCTGCCTTCTTTCTTCACCTCCTCCTTTTCTGGCTTCAGCCATTAAACATGAACTATGATGTTTTTATGCCTGTGGTCTTTCAGATGTCACACATGTGGAAAAATGAAATCTTGTAGTTATGGCAGAAGGGGAAAACATACAAAAAAGATTGGGAAAGTTTCTGTCCGTTTCACTTCGCCATCACCACCCTCCCCTTTACCTCAACGTTATTCTCTGCACAGTGTAAAAGAATAAACTTGTATGCTAAATGGAAAGACCAGATGTATTTCTAACCTTTTGCCCTCATTATTCGACTCAACTTCCATTCAGTCAACCAAAAAATTGTCCCAAATAGCAGCTTAAAATAACCAGTAAGAACAACAAAAATGAAGTGACAACATTGTATAATTGGCTTGTTGAGTGGCTTGTTGAGTAAGGTGTATGTGTATATATATATATATACATATCCTACCCAACAAGCCAATTATACAATATTGTCACTGTATATCACTGATATCGAACAGTATAATCCAGGTTATCTTGGTATGTGACGGCTCTATTATCACAACATCTCAGGGCATCATACCACGAAAGTGAATATAAAACAGGCAAAAACAATTTAGAACAATAAAAATAGGTTTAAAAGACATATATATATATATATATATATATATATATATATATATATGAGTTAAATAAAGTTTAAAATTTTAAAGCAATTTCACACCATCTGCAATGCATTTTTAAATCAATCATATCCCAAGGCTCTAATAAGCAGCCATGAATACACTTTGTTCCTAAATGAAGCCAGTGTTGGAGCTACTTGGGCCTTGAAGGAGAGGACATTGGACAGTTGGGGTGCCATAGCTAAGAAGGCATCATAAGCACTAGATTCATATTGGCAATCAGTAATCATGTATTAACAATCATATACAGTATATCCCCACTAAATTCTATGGAATCCAATGATGCTTACTCCTTGGTAAGACAGTATAAAATTGGAGCCTAAATCAGAAAGCCCAATAGAGCATTTAGCAACTCACAATGATGCTCACAGAAGTAAACAATAAATAAACTCACATTTTCATTGTTTTTACATTTACACTGACCCTCAGTAAATTGACAAAGCAGTAATTTTTAAAATGTAATTTCAATACAGGTGTTTTGCTAGTGGCAGTACTCATCTAAATTTTACCTAAATTTTCAGAAAGACATTGAAATGGGGAAAACCAGTATGGAAGTCAGTATGCTATTCTTCCTGCTAGAAGAATTTTAGGAGAGCCAGTGTAGCAAAGAGGGCCAGCTAGACATAGAGAGCCAGTGTGGCATAGTGATTTGATGAGCACTGTAGTAAGACTTTGGGAGATAAGGATTTGTATCCTCGTTCAGCGTTGATGATCTTTGACAAATCATCCTCTCTCAGCCTCAGAGAGAGAATGACCTTTGTTCAAATATTTCCCAAGAAAACATGGTGTTAGGGTTGCCTTAGGGTACATTACAAGGTAGAAAAAAACTTGAAAACATATAGAAGAATTTTGCCTCACCCTGAAACAAACCAAAGCAGCCAGTTTATAGCTAGCAAAATGGCTGAGAAATCACCTTGGTAGACAATTCTGTATAGCAGTGTTTCCCAACCTTTTTTGAGCCGCGGCACACTTTTAACATTAAAAAACTCCGGGGGGCACACTACCAACCAAAATGACACTCTAACACAGTAAAGAACGGCTGGGGGATGGTGACCTGCTGGGAGCAGCTGCTGGGAGTGCTGAAGCTGGGGGAGGAGCCAGGCCGTGCCATGCCCCGCCCCCTCCCCTGGCTTCAGTTCTCCCACAGAGTAGAAGCATGAGCGGTGGACAGGCTTCAGTAGGCGGGGCTCCTACTCCACGTGGCTTCAGCAAGCGAGGGGTGAGAGTCGTGGCGGGAGTCATGGCAGATTGGAGGCTGGCTGGGGAAACGTCCGAAGGAGGCGGTGCCCCGGCCCCTTCTTCTTTTTCTTCACCGCCACTCGGCCCTTCCTCCTCCTCTCCCAAGCAGCAGGAGTTCGACAGGAGGAGGGAGGAAGGAAGGGGGGGCAGAGAGCTTTTCTCACAGCACACCTGATGATCGCTCACGGCACACTAGTGTGCCATGGCACACTGGTTGAGAAACACTGCTGTATAGCCTTAACACACACTATACTAAATGGCACTGAAGTCATTTCTGTAACTTCCTTCCTTACTGTTCCATGAGTTAAGTATACCTTCATTTCCACTTTTCCTAAATTCCAATTTAATACAGGCAGTTTCTAAAATCAGTTATATAACTGGAGCTCATGCAAAATCTCTGCTTTTGACTAATTATTTTCTCAACTCATAAAGTATAAGCCCTTTTGTCCTGTGTCTTTATTACTTATCAGCCTAGGTGCTCCATGCCTCTATCCTGTTACATGAGGGCCAGCACGGTCAAGTCAGATATGGTGATGCTCTCTCGGAGCCTTTTCTAATAACTAATGGAGTGAAACAAGGTTGTGTTCTTGCACCAACCTTATTTACAATCTTCTTCAGCATGATGCTCCAAAGGGCTATGGCAGACCTACAAGAAGAAGACGGCATATATATACACTATCATACTGATGGCAGCTTGTTCAACTTAAGCCGTCTGAGGGCTCGCACTAAGACTCTAAACTATCTAGTCCGTGAGCTGTTTTTTGCTGACGATGCTGCCCTTGTCGCCCATTCAGAAGCAGCCTGCAGCGCCTCACATCCTGCTTTGCAACAGCTGCAGAGCTGTTTGGGCTGGAAGTCAGCCTGAAGAAAACAGAAGGCCTCTACCAGCCCACACCACAGGAAGAACACCATCATCCTCATGTCAGCATAGGCAAATCTGTGCTTAAGTCCGTTCAGCAGTTCACCTACCTGGGAAGCATCATCTCTTCAGACACCAAGATTGACAAAGAGATAGATCACAGATTATCAAAGGCATATAGTGCATTCGGAAGGCTTCACAAAAGAGTCTGGAGCAACAAGCACCTGAGGCAAAGCACCAAAATCAGTGTGTACAGAGCTATCATACTGTCTATTCTCCTCTATGGGTCTGAAACATGGGTCACCTATCGCCAACACCTATGACTCCTCGAACGCTTTCATCAGCGCTGTCTTCGCACAATCCTAAATATACACTGGACTGACTATGTGATGAATGTTGCTGTCCTTGAGAAAGCAGGGATCACCAGCATTGAGGCCATGCTATTGAGAACACAGCTGCGCTGGGCAGGGCACATCTCTAGGATGGAGGACCACCGCCTCCCAAAGATACTACTCTATGGTGAACTCACCACGGGTCAGCGAAATAGAGGTGTCCCCCAAAAGAGATATAAGGACTCCCTGAAACAACATCTCAGGCTCGGCCAGATTGATCACCAACAATGGTCCACCCTGGCCTCACATCGGGAGTCATGGAGATGCACTATCCACAATGCTGCGGCCTCTTTCGAGAAGACATGCCGAATGGGTCTCTAAGAGAAACAACAATGCAGAAAGAACCGCAACTTGGAAACAACATCACCCAAGGAGACTTTCTGTTGTGCTTTCTGCAACCAAACTTGCCTTTCTCAGATTGGCCTTTTTAGTCATCAACGCGCCTGTACAAAGCGTGGGATGAGTCCTTCCTGAATCTTCGTTCGCGAAGTAATGCCAAAGAGGGACTCATGTTCCATGTTGATTGTACAGGAAAGGAGGAAGGTGTGATGGGGCATGGCTTCTTTTGTGTGAATAACTGATTGGATCAAATTGGACTCAAACCAGTTGTCCACATAGCAAAAGAACCAAAAGGCACTCTTTCTATCTGCCACTCTTGGAACTGTAAGCTACTGGAAGAGGAAGAAAAGAAAAATACAAAATAGCCATTCAGGATCAGACTGAAGATTTGCATAGTCCAGCATCCTTTTTTACACAAGCCAAGGCATTGAATGAGTAGCTATCTTTGATAGTTACTTTCCAACAGTTGAAACTCTGCCACAAACTTGAAATTTGCACATTACTGCCATCACTAGTTAATTCTAATGGACTTCCTGATCTCCCTTTGAAGCCATCTAAGTTAGGGACCACCATTACTATATCTTCTAGCAACAAATACCAAAAGGAATAGAAAGCACATACATAGTTCACATTTATAAATATAATAATATAATATGCTAGTGTTCAATTCTAAATCAAACATTTGGAAAGAATTAATTCCTGCATGCCTGGACTACAAAATGGCTCCAAAATAAAGGATTGGGGGTATTTTCCATGTGTTCAAGGCATTCTGTAACTTTGTACTTAACATTTTATTTGGTTATGGACACTGAACTCCAGTCCCTTAGGCTGTTACACTGACAACATTGATGTTGTAGTAGTTTGATTATTCTTTTTGGCATTTCCTGTTTTCCCCAGTAATTGATAAAACAGGTATAAAAGGCCCCTGGGATAGAAAACAAAAAGTAGGTTATGTGGCATGGTCAGGTTAAAAAAATCTTAAATATTACTCAAGCTTTGAACTGAGAGGGTGGGCTTGGCCCTATATATCAATGTTGCTAGCCAAAATCTCAGTCATTTTTTTAAAAAAATCCTTCTTTTGTACTTTGAACTTGGCAAGACAAAGGAACTAAAGTGCTCATGCTGTGAGTTTAGCATCTACCCAACATATTTTTATAAAGCGCTAAGAAGAAAGATAATATACTTGGCCCAGTTCAACGTAGAAAGAGAGAAAAACATGCTGTAATGTGAAGAATAAAGTTTTCCAGCAATAAAGACAGTGGTGTTGCATATTGTAGGGGCAACATGGATGAATGGAAGGAAGGAATCTCTGTTTTTATTTTTGATCTGTCTTTGGGCCATTCTATACCTTTGACCAATTTGTGGTTCTCACATCAGTTTATTTGCCCAAAGTGTTCAAGAGTGGTGAACATCTAGCTTCTCCAAGCACATTGCTTGCCTCATCATTGCCCCTCTTTGCCATTCACTACCACCGCCTATTTGGGCATTTGCCATGTCTATAATATCAGGTTGGCATAGAAAGACTTAAGCTTGCAGGGATGCATAGTTAGTGGTTCCTCATTATGACCAGTAACCAGAATGTTGTCTTCAACAACTATTTGTTGCTTTTTAAAAAAAAAAAAACACCTCATTGACTCCTAAATTGGCTTACAGAAGAGCCATGGACTAAATGGTCATCTTTGTATCAGTGAGACTGAAGGTAAAATTTGGTGGTAGTTTAACCATACCAGCTTGAATTAATCCAAATCACTTTATTTTTAAAAGAGCATTGTCTCTGGTTAATGATTTTTGGATGGAGATCATCAGGTTAGATAAACCTATGGTATGAAGTTTTCTATGTTCCCATGAGTGTAGGCTGAAAAAACCCGGTGCTGAGACATGGTGACATGGAAAACTGAAAGCTAACAAGGTGCTGTAGTTCATACCAATCTACAAAGCCTCGAAAAAATAACTTTACATGAAGTTTTTGGCACACAAAGTTTTTGCCTTCTACTCAAGTGTCACCTTCTTTTAAGAAACCAACCAAACAGGAACAAGCATCTATAACCCAGGGACAAATCCAGATTAAAAAATCTTGTGATTTCTGATTGCAGGGACATATTCCCCCACACGTACATCTGCCCACGGCGGTGTTGCATTTAACCTTTCCCAACACCATGTGTGTGTGTGTGTGTGGGGGGGGTAACCTGCATGAATTTGTCCATTTTGATCGTACTGTAGGAATGGTTCTGCATATATTATGGACATTGTTGTGACACGTCTCTTATGGAGAGGACTTACAGTCATGGTATTTTCCCTATATATGTATGTGTTTGCTATAGTGTATCTTCCCATGTATGTGTACAGCTATGATATATTATTGTGCTTTCGATATATTTGATGTGGATCTTTCTTTGCATGTGTATTGCTGTTGATATATCAGTGTGATTTAAACATTTATAATCACTCTGTTACTCAATGTAGCTTGTTTGTAATACATTTTGATATGTCAGATCTTTGCGCCATGATGCTTTCTTTTTAAAGCATATGTACTGCATACATATTGCACTCTTAGTGGGACATTCACTGCTTTGAGTGTACTCACTGTTTCCCCATGTTTGTGCAGGGACGTACAGACATGTGACAATCCAGATATTTGGCTCAAAACTGTGATATTCCCACACTTGGAAATCTCGCCTTTTTTTTTTTTTTTTTTTTGCCTTTTGTAGTGATTGCTTCTGGGTTTACAGGAAATGGTATCTGGCCACCCTCCTGTTTGCTGCGGAAGCTCCTGGTATAAAGAGTTGCTAAAATGGTCACATGAAGCCAAACACCATACTTTGTCCAGTAATACCAGACAGTGATAGAGAGAGCAATAATGAGATCTAATTGTTTAACTAGAAAACACTATGAAATTCCTGCTGAATAAATATTAGTCTCTTGTCCTATTCCTTTTACTCATAATATTCATCTACTCTTATCAATTGCTCTGATAGTCTGTCAAGCATATATTATATTCTATTGCAATTCATCGTGACCTGCTTCCAAATCAGACATACCTCTTGAGACCTGTGTAGAAACCAGGAGAGGAAACAGGTTTATTTAATGGAACATCATAATGCATTATACCTTTGCATATATTTCATAGAAAGATTAACAGCAAAAATATATTGGAACAGCTTTTCAGACTTAAATTCCTTCTCTCCCTTGGCACTTTCCCTCCCAAAATCTTCCCCTGAAGGGCTAACCCTGCGTTTGGAACTTTATTTTTATCAGAAACTTTGAAATAATATTTTTTTTAAAAAAAGCATAACTTTGACTCAATTGATTAAGAGTATTTTGAGGAGAGGTGAAAGGTGGCAAATGGGGAGGGAAAGTGAGAGAGAATAGGAAGAGGTCAATTAGCAAGAATGAAAGACCTGAATAAATGATTTAAATTTATTTTACTTATTTATTTTCAGCATTTTACCCCGCCCTTCTCAACCTCCATTTACGAGCATCTTAAATGGAGTTACAGATCACTGAATAGAATTAATCTGTGCTAGAAATTTTTTTAAAAAAAGAAATTGCAATAAAAGAAAAAATGTAGGAAAAGAAAAAAAATACCTACTGATAATTGAATATATTGAGGTTAATAAAAGTTACATATCTTTGGTCTCCTTTAAAATCTATAGTGCTCATTAGGAAAACTTTATATAGCATACTAAAACATTTTACAAATATGACTTTACAAACTAAACTTACACTAATATTTTCAATAAACAGGCCACTTGTTATAAAACATTGCTTGTAGATTGTGGATTGCTTACATCTTCTATATATTGAGTTAATTTATTGATCAAAGCTAGAATTCATATTCTAGATTTCCATTTTTCTAGAGTAAAATACTATGTTCTCTTACAAATCAGAATTAATTCTAGTTTAGCAGTTATGCAGTTGAGTGCTCACTAGTAGTTTAGAGAGTTATCATCAATAAAGAATGTGGGTCAAGCATTGATTAAATTCCAATCATCTGTCTTGCTGACTTACCAGTTACTTAAAAGATACATGAGATATCTTATATGCAGTTTTGATTCTTATGACTGAATACGTGTGTGCATATAACATCTATACAACTTGCTTATAGATTTATATATTCTGGACTGTTATCTATCTATCTATCTATCTATACACATAATAAAAGTGAAAAATGTGTATGTGTGTATGTGGCGGAGGTGTCCACTTACACAGACAGCCAGCTACTTCCACAAACAGGCTATAGTTCCAAGTGCTGAGAAGCCTCCAAAAGCACTTCCTCAACTGCCATTGCAGGTTATAGCGAGTGCCATGAATATGTAGCCCAAATGCTGCCAATGTCCTCCCCAAGCACTACGGCCCACCACCCAATGAATACTTTCATTCTGGGACAATTTCATCCTAGATTTGCTGTGTTTTCTCCTCCAGAGGCAGGCATCCCAGGATTCCTCTTTCTCCATTGGTGTGGAAGTTACATGACCCTACCAACTGCATCTCCCTTAACCCTTTCCTACTCTTTTCAGCTGCATAATAAACAGAGCAGAACTGAGCAGCAGCTAAACATACTAAAGGAGTTTGGGGGACTGACTCCACATGATGGAAATTGTAGTTCATCCTGCATCAAGTCACTGACAATGAACCAGGACCACATTTGGAACCCCATGACCAACAAAAATACTGGAGATGTTTGGGGGGAATTCACCTTGATTTATATCCATTGTAGGTACTGGGATTTATAGTTCACCTGCAATCCAAGAGCACTCTGGACCCACCAAAGATGGCCCTGGACCTAACTAGCAGAATAAACCCACTATCAAATTAATTCACCTGGTTTGTAGCGGATTAATTCCAGTTTGTCCAAAGACGACATCTGGACAGCCCCCTTTTAATTGCGAACGTTTCTGCTTTAAAGGGGCTGTCTGGATCCACCCTAGGATACCAAAATCATGCAACAATATATGCTGTAGATTCTTCTCCTGTGATTCACCCACCCTTATTTTCTGAATCAAAACAGAATGCTTGTGTTTCTGCTTCCTATTTGGGTCCTTATCTCCTGTCATGAGCTCAGTGTTGAGAATGAGACTGTGGAGGAATTACATCCTTAATCACCTACCCATGGGAACTTTAACTTGCACCAGAATGCAATAGAATGCATTAGAATGCTACTTTGGGAGAAATAAAAAAATGTGGCTTTAATACCTTTGGATTAGTTGTGTGCTGTTTCTGTAGAGTTGTTTTTCTGGTTATCATTTTTGAGTATTTGACTAATAAAACGCAGCTATTTATACTACTTAAAATTCAGTTTTATTATCTGATATGCAAGTTAAAGTTCCCATGGGTAGGTGATTAAGGATGTTATTCCTCTGCTGTCTCATTCTCAACATTGAGCTCATCCCTAAGGGCCCTTCCAGACAGGCAAAAGATCCAAGAGGAATTGGGAGTTTAGATCCCCAGTTCCTCTTGGGATGGAGGCCACACAGCTGGCCTAAACCCCAAGGTTTTGCAAAGAAGTGTCCAGATACTCATCCCTGCTGATCTGAGATCAGCAGGGGTGGGCATGGGCACTGGCAGGCTTCCCCTGCCTTCCCCCATTCCCCCTGCACTTACCAGGAGAAGACTCCGACAAGATCTACTTTGGGTAGGGGAGGGGGATTTCTGCTCAAAGACTCTCTGTAAGGTCTTCCAAGGAAGAGGAGGAGAAGCAAAGGCTGCTAGCTTGCTTCTGATGGAGGCACTGGTAAGTTGAGAGGAGAATGAGAGCTAGAGAGAAAGACCAGGCAGAGGGGAGGGAAGGAAAACATGTATTTTCCATGCCTGCAGGGATACACAGGCATGGAAAAATGCATGTTTCTCAGAAAGAATCGGATTTAAAGGGCAACTTTTAAACACGTGTTTTGCAGCCTTTAACCCTATTCCTCCTGCATTTTCTCAAAATGTCACGTAGCCAGCCTCCATTTTGAACCAGGAGCTCCTGGGATAAAGGTACTGTATGGATGGGCCCTAGGAGATAGCAAACATTTTGCTTTATGTTTTTTGGGGGATTGCTGTGTGGGGATTGGCTCGCTTCACAATAATTTGTGCATCATCTGTGGGGTGATTATATAGTTGTGGAAAACTGTATTGGTTGCCCTGTTGAACATGATTTAAAAGTGAAAGCTGTGGTTGTATGCCTACTCTTGGTCAGTTAACTATGAAAATATGATATATTTGTGAAATACTGACCGCAACTCTATAAACAGATTAAAAGTGGTTTTTATCATGGCAGATGAAATTATATTTATGATATATAAGATAAAAAGACTACAAGTAGTTCTTGTCAATATGTTGTGGTTTTCAGTGTCTGAAATACACATACAACAGCAATATTGTTTCATATTTCATGCCAGAACAAGCATTTAAATTTAATTTTCTAAAAATCTCAACTTTTAGTGTTGCTTCATAATACTAATACTTCTAGCATGAATCAATAGTTATTTGACTGTCACAAAATGGCTGGGGTATTGTAATTGCAAACCACATTTTTTTGCTTCCAAATATATCTATGTTAGTTAGGGATTTGAGAGATGGCCTTCTCAGTGGCTGCCCCCTTAAGAAGTAGAAGTCCCTTCCCAAAATGGCTCGTCCTTGCTGTTCTTCTTTCATCTGGCTAAACCCTTTTTATTTAGGACATTTTTAAAGAACAAGCCAGGGAACCTGTGTTGTTTCAACTGAATTATTTGTAATCACCTTTATCTTTTAAATTGCTTTTTATTCTTTTACTGAGATGTGAATTGTTTTGCATTGTAAATCGCTTATTTCTATTTTAATGATTTCTTTTTTATGTTTTAGTTGTATTGGTCTTGTAAAAGTGTGACCTGCTTTGAGCCCCAATTTTGAGGATAAAGTGAAATTATGATGATGACGATGACAGTACATCATCAAAATGCATATTTGAATGCATTATTTACTAATTAGGTTGAAAATATCCAATATTGATACCCATAATTTAGCTCTACTTCAATGGTAAACAAACTGTGGTATTACATTTAATATATGAAAATGTGCAACAGACATAACATTTTTGAAGGAGTGGAAGGAACTTTTCATTATGCAGATCCATTCCATGCTCTACTGTCAGATTTACTTAGTTAATATAAGTTCCCCATTTTATATTACTGACTAACCTGTTATTTTATTATTATTATTGGAAGACAGAACTATCTATTTTGAAAAAAGATAAGAGAACAATTCATATAACACTCAATTATCAAAAATATGTTTACTGTGTTATGCAATTCTCTTTCTAGAAGTGTGCAATGCAGAGAAAAATGTATTTTAGACATTTTAGTGCACTCATAGTTTCTGCAGACACATTCTTCCTGTCTCGATCCACCTAACCTTCTGTTTCAGGAGGATTTTTTTTAAGTTGATAGATGTGTTTTCCTATTGTGACATATCTTTCTAATATAATATTTCCTGGGGCCAGCGTGTGCAATTTTATCTGTTCATCACTTTTCCTGACAGATGTATCAACAGGGGATACTCTCAGCAAACTGACTTTTAAGTATGTCATGGGTAGAGCGTTCACCATTACAACCGATGTATGCAGATAATGGACACCACATGGTTGGTTTATAGAAGGGGGGGGCCTGTCTTTTGTGTCTGGCTTTAATCATTCACTAATCCATGAAATGTTGCAATCTTGGATTGGAAGAGCCATTACACTCTTCTGTAGAGTACAACTGTGGATTATAGGTGAAACTGCATTAAGAGTCTGCAGAAGTTAATTAAGCCTGAAAGTTTCCAGTGCTATCTACATCAGCTGACACTCTCAGAAAGCTATATAAACAACTCAGGAGCCCTTATTAGCAGAGTGGGAAATCAACCTCATTTTTTGAAAAACCTATAATATTTTTAGGCAGTATCCCATTTTCAGGCCACACAACTCTCTTCTAACCCACTGAGATTGAAAAGTGGCTGATAGATTCTGGAATTTGTAGATTGGAGAAGTAATGTTTTTAGACTCTGTTTATGAAATAGCAAAAAGCACCATTTAGGGCCCTTCCAGACAGCCTCATAATCCAGGACAAAGACGTGGAACAAAAAATCACAATACCTAAAAGCAAGTCCAAACACAGAATTCTCAGTCCTGGCAAATAGGCCCCTGGCATCCTGAAATGTTTGTTTGCCATGGATTTTAAAAATCTGCAAGATAGACTTCGGACATCCATCTTAAGTTTTCTTTTAATATTTTTATTGACTCTCCAAGATGTGCTGGTCCTCATAAGTGCTGATGCAGATATATGAATATACACACAAACTGCTTTCTTGTCATTATCTCTCCTTGCCTTTATAGTTGCCCTCGTAAACCCTGCTTCCCTTTCAGTCACTTGCCAGCCATGCTGGTGCCCACTATGTAAATTCAAACTCTGTTTAATTTTATAAATATGAGATCATAGAAATGGTTGCAGAGAGTTCTCATGGGAATTGCTTTCCATTTGTCATTTCATTTAGCCGCTTCTTGGTTCCATTGGTCTCTCTGTTTACTAGGCCTGGGTAGGTTCATCGGAATGCTTCTATATTGGAATGAATTCAGATTAAATTCACTTTTGAAGCGGGTTTGAAGCGATGTAATCAATCCAGAAGAGAATTTGCCATTTTGAAGCTCCCGCCATTTTCGGAAAGGAATTGGCGAAAATGGCCTAACTCCATCTTCTTTCCCCTTCTTTCTTTCTCCCAAGTCAACACAGGAGAAAGAAACTCCAGAGCTTCCCACGGCAGCCCCAACTTTCTTTCCCCAAGCCCACCGCCTCTTCCCAGTTTTCACCTTGCTTTTCCTCCGGAGCAAGTGGCTGGTAAAGCCAAATACAGAGGCCTGATCTCCAGCAGAGTCGGGGTTTTCCTTGTGGTGTTGGCAGAAGGCTCAGGGGACTTGGGAAAAGAAATCCTGGGTCTTGTTGGCTCCCCCTTTGACAGGACAATGTTTTCTAGAGCATAGGGAGTGAGTATCCAAGGGAGGGAGGAAGTCTGGGTGGGTCTGCTTCTATTCCTGCATGGCGCTTTGGCCCCAGGTGCCTAAGGCGCTCCTCTGTGGCATCTGGGGTCACGTTTTCCACAGGGAGGGGCGGCCGTGCCTCCTTGCAGTGCCCCCTCCTTACAGCGCCCCCTTGGCCATCAGAGAAGGTGCGCTTTGCCAAGATCCGGATTTTGCACCAGTTCTCACGCGGAGGGAAGAAATCTGCATCCAAACTGGGTTAAATACCCATTTTGAATGCGGATTTTAACGCGGCTTTGTTTGTTTATTTATTTATTATTTCAATTTGTATACCATCCTTTCCAGTTGGCTCAGGACAGTTTACAGCATATCGAACTGTCCCAGAAACATAACGAGTTACAACATAGATACATAAAACCAATGCAGTATAAACTACTTCAACAATATTCTGCTAAAACCAAGAGTGCTCAGAGGCTTTCACCCCAGTTCTCACGCGGAGGGAAGATGGCCAAAGGGGCACTGCAAGGAGCGGGCACTGAAAGGAGGCACTGCTGCTCCTCCCCGTGGATAATGTGGCCCCAGATGCTACGTAGCAGCGCCTTAGAAATCTGTGTCCAAACTGGGTTAAACATGCATGTCCGCCATTAACGAAGTCATCTCGAAATTTCAAATTTTTTCCGGAAAATTTCGGAAGTCAATCAGATTCGAAGCGGACAGCGCCCCCTACATCCAGAATGAGTTTTGAAGCATTTTTTTATTGCCCAGGCCTACTGCTGCTCTCACCTGCTGTTTCTAAATTTTAAAATATGCACATGCGTGGTAACAGTCCATGCCATCCTATCACAAAATGTCCTGTTTTTATGAGTACAGTGATATAGAGTGATGTGAATATTGTCACACATTTTAACCTGTGTTTTTCAGCCAACGATGTGATTCAGTGCACATTTTCAGCAAACGCCATCTAGTCACCCCCCCCCCTTTATTCCAATTTCCCTCAGATTTTAGGGCCTGTGTAGATGGGCCCATAGTGAATGAGAACACAGAACCTGGCCCTCACCATTCCTTCTGTTATCTCCACCCCCACACACAATATAATTATTTTCCTTCTTCCCCATTTTTCTTCATCACTTTCATTTTTTCTTTTCTCCTTGAGCCTTTATTCAGCCTCCCCTTTTATGCAATCAGGAAGAAAGGCTGAAGAGGAGAAATTCAAAAGGTCTCCTTATCCTGATTTTTTTCATGCTGGTTTTTTGAGAAGAGGGCAAGTAATAGTGGAGGGCCAGGGTGAAGAATATGAGGAGGTGGGAGTGGAAACAACTTTCAGATGGAACTTTGCAACCGTACTGCATGCTTCGAGAAATAAAAGGAAATTTAGCCTTCCACCCAGTCTGTGAACTAATTTTGTCTCTAGAGCAGTGTTTTTCAACCTTTTTTGAGTCACAGCACATTTTTTACATTTACAAAATCCTGGGGCACATCACCAACCAAAATGACACAAAATGACACTCTAACACAGTAATACATATAGTTAATATGTTTTTAAATGTATTTATACACTCAGTGAGAAACCTGGACCTGTTTCGATTAACACAACATAGATATCCTGGCAGGAATGGCAGAAAGACACACACGAAGGTCTTGCTCAACAGCTGTCAGTCATGGGAAAACTTCGGCCCTCTGGGTGCTTTGAACTTTTTCCACCATTCCTAACAGCCTGAGGCCCTTTCCTGCTTAAGTGGTTGAGGGGGGAAAGGAAAAGGGCCTGATGGGAATGGTGGGAGTTCCAAGGAAGGTCCAAGTTTGCCCATGCCAGCTTTTGATTCCATCACCACATCTATCTTCAGCCTCTGGCAGTTTGAATATATGTGCTTATCTACGTGATTTTCTACCTTGTCACTATGATTATGGTGCTGCTTCTATAAATTATCTGCAAACTGATTGTGTTATTGTGCGGATCCCGGAACTGACATTGGATAACATCATGAGGATACACTTTTTTTTTGCACTCAATTCCGTGATTTCATCAAATATCGCGAGTTTTCCATAGAGGAGTGCTCCGTGAACTCGCTACTTCCTGGTTCGCAACTCCTCCGCTCTCTGTGGCGACCACGCCAAACTACCTTATGTAAGACTTTTGATTTTCTCTAGTAGGATTGGGTACTTTGAATGTGTTTTTTGCATATGATTATGTATGATTAATTGTGCATTTTGTACTGTGATGTAGCGGCACTCCTTTAATAAGTAAGGGTATTAGAGGTTCCAATTTTCCATGGCACACCTGATGATCAATCACGGCACACTGGTTGGGAAACACTGCTCTAGAGAACTACAGGGCAGGATAGTATTATATAATACAGAGAACTTATTTTCTGCACAAAAATGTTTTCTGGGCAGAATTCTCTGAAATGTTCTAAGATGTGAAATACCAGGAAAAACTGAACAAATTTTCACTGTCTCATTATCCTTCCCATTGCATTTTTTTCTCCAAGTCGTTCCACTGTTCTTCTTGGTTGGGAAATTAATGATGATGGATATTTTTTCCATTCTCAATTTTAAACACTTGGTCTCTGTGTGTGTGTGTGTGTGTGTGTGTGTGTGTGTGTGTGTGTGTATATATATATATATATATATATATATATCCCAAAAAAACTTGTATGTATATCTTTATTGATACAAAACATTAACTAGAGGCAATGTGTGCCAAAACAATGGGCAGATTCCTTCAGAAATGATGCCTCTCTGATACCTTTGTACATAAAAATACAAAACAGATGCCAGCAGCAGACTATGAAAAAGGAAAGGTACACATCTTGGCTTCTAGTAGGTGCCAATAATGTCTGCACTTGTTTAGACATCATTATTGCATACAAAATCCAAGATGGGCAATAGCCAGATGCTGTATTGTGCTATCCAACTTTGTTCTTGTACCAAAATCTCCCATGCCAAAAGCGATGTTTATATTATTTTATTGCATTGTGTAAGAAGAGAGTGAGTTGAGCTAATTTAATGATTAATCTTAGAAACCTGGCAGCATGCATTTAAACTTGAGCTTGTGTTGCATGCTATTTGTAGAAGTAGCTGTATTCCAAATTGACTGAAGTAGGTTTCCTTATTTGTGCTGTCCAGAGAGACCCTGTACAATGTTTTTTTAAGAGCTGAAACTACTGAAAAGCATCTCTTGGTTGATATCTAGTAATGTTTTTAAGGTATTGGTTTTCTGTGTAGTTTTTTTTCATGTATTGCTTCATTGGTTATTGAAGGCAAGGTAAGTGCAATAGGATGGAAGAATTTTTTTCTCTTGGTTTGGTCTCACAAAACAGTAGGTCAGGACTGGGAATTGTGTGGGGTCCAGTTGTAATAACTTCCATCACTCCTTACTTTAAGGCAGAGATGTCAAACATGTGGCTCTCCAGATTTTTCAGATTCCAGTTCCCAGAAGTGTTGTCCAATGGCAAGGAATTCTGGGGGCTGAAGTCTAAAACACCTGGACGGCCACAAGTTTGATATCGCTTTTCTAAGATATGCTGGAAAGGTCTACTCAGAATTGCAGCTCAACAATATCTGAAGGCCACATTATTGCAAAAATAGCAAAGCAATTGCAAAAATTAATTTTGGACCCAGAGAGACAGGTGGGCCTCAAAATGTGGTAGAAATCCATTTGGAGGCATTATGTAAAAAACAATCCTCAGGGTGGAAGTGCTTTAAATAAATAAAATTAGACATTAGCCACATGAAAGAAGAATAAAGCCACACTCATTAACATCAAAAGTGGCAATACGAAGCTTCATTTGACCTTTTTTTGAACCACATATTTTAGTCTCTTTCTCATTTTCCATACTCTGGACCTGGTTTTGCCAACTTTCTTAACTTTTGTTACTTCTGAAAGAAAAGGAAACTGTGATAATGGATCTTTGGTTGGGTATGAACCTAAATATGAGTCAGGACTCCCATTACTTGAAGATCTGTATATTCTGGATATGAAACAGTTGCCTAACCAACTTCTACAGACTCTGATGAAGAGTAATGGAGACTGGTGTTACAAAGTGCAAAGAATAGTTCGAGGTAATGAAATCAAGACTGATCCAAAATAGCATCTGGGAATGAACTTCTAAACATCAGATAGGAATGTGTACTAATTATTGGACTGTTAATATATTACATGTGTCTGCTGAGTGGATTTGGTGTGACTAAAAGCAAGCAGTAGCATAGCCAGTAGCCCTGGAGTTCAGCCATCATAAATTTTGTATTCAACCTTAGCTGCTTTATGACTTCCTCCTCATTAAAACATGTAAGAGTCTTCTGCATCAACTCATCATATCATGATTTCATTGACCTCTGAGTTCATGTAACCACAAAAGAGTGTGACAGGAATTGATGAGAATTTGATTTCAACTAATTTTAAGATAACATTTCTTTAATTTGTTCATATTTTGAATAGAATGAACTTGATATTTCAAGAATCCAACTGTGGGGTGGCATATATGTCCACCAAGTTTAAGCAGTGTAACGTTTGCATATTCAAACTATGCTGAATTAAGATTACTATATTTTTCTTCTTAGAGATTCCAGATCTTTGATTTATATTTTATATTGTTGTGCACAAATGGCAAAATGGGAGAATTTACTTTGGTTCATTAAAAAATGGGGGGAAACTTTATTGACATATTTGAATTTCTTAATAGCTGTGATATAAACAGCTTGGAGGCTGAACAATAGATTATAGAAAAATGTCAAACTGACAGACAGTATTTTCCTATTCTTCCAGTATGACAAGGAGAAAGTTTGATTTAGCAGCTGAAAAATGTTTGTTCAATTCTGAAAAACTAAAAATCCCATTGCTAGATCTTTCACAGAATGGTGGGTTATTGTTGTTCACAAGAGATAACTGAATAGGTTGGACGTTTGAATCCGGGGAGAGTGCAGATGAGCTCCCTCTGTCAACTCTGGCTGCCCATGCAGGGACATGAGAGAAGCTCTCTCAAGAATGGTAAAACATTGAAACATCCGGCATCCCCTGGGCAACATCCTTGTAGACTGTGAATTCTCTCATACCAGAAGCGACTTACAGTTTCTCAAGTCGTTCCTGACACACAAAAACCCCATGAATATTCTGTTCTTTGTAAAATACTGCTGGAATCTAAATTTGGGACTGGTCTCTAAGGTACAGAGATGGACCCTCGCCAATGGGGAACAGGGGCTCACTTTATTTACTATTTATTTGCTATGCTTCTATACCGCCTCTCTCAGCCCGAAGGTGACTTTACCACTGTGTAGAGGTATTTCCCCATTCTTCAACTAGGAGCCACAAGTACTATGATGTTATCATGTCACCCTTTCTCTGAATAGTTATGAGGTATCCAAGAGAAAAGGAGCAGTGACTACCACAAGGAAGCACATTTACTTATACTTTTTACTTTTGGGGTTTTCTTCTTCTTCTTCATGCACACCATTTGTGGGATGTGTATTTTCACTGGTGATAAAAGATGATGGCTTTTTTCTGAGTCTGCAGATCAGACAGGAATCATTGGTCCAAATTTAACTAAAGTAAGGATACTTAAACTTGATGTATTTTGTTAGCATTTTAAATTTTGTATTAACTTTTGTATTAACAAGCATCTCCTGCATGTTGAGAAACCAAGTGTCTGTTGAGGGAACATATTAATGATTTTACATACACTGGAATGCATTAATAGTTTGGAAATGTTCAGAGGGGGTGGGCATTTACTTTTTCATGCAAACCCTTTTCTTTTCACTGGTTTGACATTTAAGAAAGATGCTTCAATATTATCCCTTCTTTTTCCCTTAGATATATAATCCTTGCAGGATCTCTCTATTAAGCTTTTAAGAATGTATTACTATTTGGCAAGCCATACTCATTCAACAGGCTAATTATATCAAGCATTTACACTTTATATTTGCACAAGCTTTAAAAATGTAAACTAATTAATGTTCCAGAAGCACAGGAAGCAATAAAATTTTAGTGGGGCTTAGCATGGAATGGAACAGTGCAATTTTAGTCAGGCTATTGGACTAAGCGGGAAACTGGTTTAATGAAACCCTTTGGTACTGTGCTTGTCCACTATCTAACAAAAATACATAAAATGCTTAGCTGTATGCTTCTGTGGATTTGTGTTACTGGTTCACTTTCCAGGCATTTTTCAAGTCATATTGAAACACTAAGATCTCATTAATTAAAATAAGTTAATATTTTTATTACACAAGTAATAACCAATTGAATATTGTATTGAGTAATGGAATAGCTTGCTTTCATATGTAGGATTGCATTTACACTGCAGAATTATAGCAGTTTGACACCATATTAACTGCCATGGCTCAATGTTATGGAATTCTGGGATTTGCAGTGCTGTCCGACAGCTCTGGTACAAGCTCAAACTACAAATCTAGGATTATATATAACTAGCTTGGGACCCGGTGGTGCCCGGGTGATTTGAGAAGTGCAGCAGAATGTAGAGTGGGTCATGGGGGCTCTGTGTGCCAAGTTTGGTGTTGCAGTGGTATCATGAAATTACTGAAGGTAGTAGAAGTCCCATCATCTGTGGTCCACCCTCCCCCAAAGTGTAGTAGGATGTAGATTGGGTCATGGGGGTTTTGTATGCTAAGTTTGGTCTGTATTGGTGAATGGATGAGGGTTGCATTGTTTTTAGGAAGTGAGTGAAGGTACTTCAAGTCCCATCATCTGTAGTCCGTCTCACACAAAACTGCACCAGGATGTAGTGTGGGTCATGAGGGCTGTGTGTGGCAGGTTTGGTGTTGATTAGTCATTGGATTAGGTTTGCAGCAGTCTTGGCAAGTGAGGGAAGGTACTTCAAGCCCCATCATCCATGGTCTGCCCTCCTCCCAACTGCAGCAGGATGTAGAGTGGGTCATGGGGGCTCTGTGTGCCAAGTTTGGTCTTGATCCATCATTATTGGGAGTTGCAGTGGTATCATGAAAGTACTGAAGGTACTGGAAGTCCCATCATCTGTGGTCCTTCATCCCCCAAATTGCAGTAGGATGTAGATTGGGTCATGGGGGCTCTGTGTGCCAAGTTTGGTGTGTATTGGTGAATGGATGAGAGTTGCAATGTTTTTAGGAAGTGAAGGTACTTCAAGTCCCATCATCCGTGGTCAGTCTCACACAAACCTGCACCAGGATGTAGTGTGGGTCATGAGGGCTCTGTGTGCCAGGTTTGGTGTTGATAAGTCATTGGATTAGGTTTGTAGCAGTCTTGGAGAGTGAGGGAAGGTACTGCAAGTCCCATCATCCATGTTCTGGCCCCCTCCACACTTCAGTAGGATGTAGAGTGGGTCACTGGGGCTCTGTGTGCCAAGTGTGATCTTTATCGGTGTTTGTTGGGGGCCGCAGTGGTCTATGGGAGCAGAGGGGTGTGAAAGTACTACAAATCCCATCATCCATTGTCAGTCCTCCCCCGAACATCACCAGGACGTGAAGGCAGTCATGGGGGTAATGTGTGCCAATTTTGGTCGCAGCAGACTTGGGAAGTGAGTAGAGGTACTTCAAGTCCCATCATCCATAGTCCACCCTCCTCCGAACTGCACCAGGATGTAGAATGGGTCATGGGGGCTGTGTGTGCCAAGTGTGGCCTGTATTGGTCCTTTTTCGCGGCCTCAGTGGTCTGTGGGAACCAAAGTGTTTGAAAGTACTACAAATCCCATAATCCGTGGGTCATGTCCCTCGAACCGCACCAGGACGTAAAGGGGGTCAGGGGGGTTATGTGTACCAAGTTTGGTGCAGGTCCATCACCCGCGCTGGTTGCTGTGGCCTGTGGAAGTGGCAGCCAATCAGAACGCTTGCTCATACATACATAGAAACATACAGACAAACATACAAACAAACATTCCGCTTTATTATATATAGAGATGGAGCTATGACAGCTGAAGTGGTGTTGAAGTGCTATAATTTTGCAACGTGGATGATCTCTAGGTCTTCTAAGCTCATTTCAAAGAAAGATCAAGTTTTTAATTTGAAGGAGCATTTATTTTAATTGTCAGGCATTTAATGAGAAAGGGATCATCACAAGAAAAAAACCCCTTGTTTATATGTTAAGAAGTTATATGACCACAAAGATTTCACCCTTCCTTTCAGAGATTATAGATGTTAAGAATGGAGGCCCCCATGTACTGGCTTTGGGAAAAGATACCACTGCAAGATGCCATTCTTCCATAAAGATTTGACTAGAATTTCAAAGTTAGTGGTATGTTCTCATCAGTCAACTTTTGCCATTCTTACAGTGGCTTCCTAAATGTTTCCTTGCTCTCTCTTCATGAGCTTTTATATTCCCAAAGAGTGGATGTGAGCTGCTGAATGAGACAATTGCTGAAAACTTTCTCTGCCAAGTGCAATTCAAAATAGGGAGGGGCCCAAATAAAAAACAAATGTTTCAGTAGACTAGAATTTTCAGCTACAAATTGGGTTTGTTTCAAGACTTTATGGTTGGAACATCTGCGAATTCTAAGCCTGATCTTGAATTTTGGTAAAATATTGCACCCAACTCAAAACCTTCTCAATTGTTGTAGAACATTAAGCATTTGTCACCAACTATACACTCAGTACCTGTCCAGACACTACCTTTATCCCATATAGCAAACAGGAGGGTGACCAAAACACCATTCCGAGTAAACACAGAAGCAATCACTGCAAATGGCAAAAAACGTGAGATTTTCAGGTGCGGGAATATTATTTAATGTTGCTCATTTTTTTCTGCCTGTAGAGGAACACGGTTTGTTTTGTGGACCATACTTTGATTGTTGTCAGCAAACAAAATCCTCAACCACCTCTTCATATAGTAAATGGAAAGTGATCATTGTGTTTTCTTGATATTCTGTCAACTGAAAAGTAGTGAATTTTTTCTCAGATTTGTTAAAATTGTGTGGTGTGTATCACATTAAAGCATTCAAGGAGCTTCAAACAACATTGTCTATATAAACAGTGGCTTTGTTTGTATCTGAATATTCTAAAGCAGTGTCTCAAGGGAGCTATGATCCCAAAGAATGAATTATATTTTGCTTCAGTCCCATTCGTTATAATCATTGCGTCTCTTTCTGTAATGAATATTTTGTGTGTATGAACCTTCACATTGCCAGTCCATTTATGGAGACCACATACATTTTCATAGGGTTTTCTTAGGCAAGATATACTCAGAGATGGTTTTCCCAGTTCTTTCCTCTGAAATATAGCCTACAGCACCTGGAAGTCTCCCGTCGAAATACTAACTAGAAGTGATCCTGCTTAGCTTCCAAGATCAGACAATATATGTGGCTTTTAGGGTATTTAGGCCCTGTAATGCTTATAGGTTAGAATTTCTGGTGTTTAAGGAATCAAACGTACAAACTTCATGCTGAACACTATCAGAATAATCAAAGAGAGCAAGGAAACTCTACATTCTGCAGAACAACACGTGTTCACACATGGATTAGACTTTTATGTTCCATTGTGGCCCATAGCTTAATTCTCTCATTTTTTTCTAAAATAAAACTTACTAAACTAGGAGGTCATTTTCAATAAGAACAGTCCATGTTGAGCATGTGATTTATAAAGATCCAGATCTAATGAGGTGTTTAATTAATTTAGAGTAAACCAGGCAAAGCCTGGCTCAATTCGCATTAATTTGCTTTTACTGGAGGCGTCCAAACGACCACATTTTGAGCCTGTCTGGATGGGCTCTCGGATGAACTGATGAGGACCTCTTCTTGTGATTGCAGGAAACCTCTGACGATGAGTCAGAGAACACTAACTTAAATCCAATGTTAGTTGCAAATCCAGTAAATCTTTAAAGTTTGTGGGATATTAGGAAATCAGTATCCCATTGATTCAGTGGATCTATTCTAATTGGGTCTCCCAGTTGGATTTAGGCAAGTTAATCCAAAATCCAGGGAAGTATAAGACAGCATCCATTGTTTGTATTTGTGTATTTATTAATTGCATCTCCAAATTATACTGCCATGAACTGTACAAAATAACTCTGAAACATTTGTTTGTTCATTTTTTAATGTTATCTGTTGCTTGTATATCCCACTATTCCACTAAGGAGGGCAGGTTAGCATCTGCAGCTCTTTTCCTCTCCGCTTCATTCTTACAACAACCCCACTTCATTTTTACTACAGGAATCGATCAATTGATACGATGTCAGGAAGCAGCTGTCTTCTTTGGAAGGGGTAGTTATGAGAAGATATATGTTCCATCATCCATATATTTACTAGATTACACGACACAATAGATATTATTATGTTCAGCTTCTTTTGCTGAAAGGGAAGTTGCTGGGAGAGCCTGTCATAATCCTGCCCTGTGTAATGTGGCCCCACACACTGTGACTGCTGCTGTCATCATAAATTTCTGTCTCTCTCACTCTCTTTCTCTTGACACCAGAACTCCATTGCATCAGAGTTAACCTTTGGAGCTGATGAAGTACCTGGCGGCTCACATAACCCTGACAGATAGAGAAGGTGGCAAATGCTCAAAAGCACTTGAGAGCAGAGGCACTTTAATCTGTCAGCAGGTGATCATTAGGCTTATGGTGTGTGACATACTTGTGATCACAGCAACAGCTCTTTGCTTTAGAGTTGGTTGTCTGCCCTCCAGGGCAGCAATTTATAATTTGTACAGGGAGCACCAGATCAAATATTGTTATACTAAAATTTGCTGAAGTTCAAGATCTGGGGCATGGAGTTTGTCAATAGGTGCTAACGGCGAAAGCTTCCTTGCAAGTAAGAAGCTTTGCATCTAGATAATATTTGTTTGTTAAAATGTCATTACTGATTCTAATGTGAGTAGATTCTTAGATATTTGTGAACAGTTTGCGATAATTATAAAGTCCATAGTTCATATCCCTTATAGCCTGGTGTATCTTCTTGGTTATATACAGCCAATACAAAGGATTAAACCTAAAATACTTGGATCCAGTTGGTGGATGGTTGGATAACCATCAATGATTTGATACATAGCCTCTGGCCACAAAAGTCTGCTGTTGTATCAGATGCAGTCACAATTATTTATTTATTTATTATTCGATCTTCTATGCGGCCACTCCCCGAGGGCTCGGAGTGGCTCACAGTCCACATAAAACCACATAAAAACAGAAATAAAACATCAGTTAAAGCTAAATCAAACTAATAAATTAGTTTGCTTTAGGTCAGTGGTTCCCAACCTTTGGGTCTCCAGGTATTTTCGACTTCAGCTCCCACATTTCCTAACAGCTGGTAAATTGGCTGGGATTTCTGGGAGTTGGAAGTCCAAAACACTTGGAGTCCCCAAGGTTGGGAACCAGTGTTTTAAGTCAAAGCTTTCCAAACATTTCATGATGATGACTCACTTTTTAGTTGTACATAATTTCATAACAGAGGACTTCAGTATTACTAGCAAACCAGAGGTTAAACCAACCTCTTATAAGAGATATGGACACATACAAAACGTATAACAAGAAAATATATGGGGAAACAACATATTTCATGAAAAAAAAACGTGTGTGTGTGTGAGAGAGAGAGAGATAGCTTTATAAGATAATAACATACATTTCCAAGATTTTTATAATTTCCCATTACATTCACACAACCATCTAAACACTGCAGCCAACACAGTGCCATGTCGTGACACACAATTTGGAAAGCTCTGCTCTGGCTGCTTATTTCACACTGTGACTTTGACTGATTGGGTTGCTACTTACTGGTCTGACTCAAAACCAAATGCTTTGAGCGTACTCTGTTCACTGCCACTAAAAGTTGGTGATTGTGGTGATAATTATTATTGATAGCTGATTTCCCTTTCTTTCCCATCAAGTGATATTTTAAAACTCAGTTTAAGACACAATTTAAAGTATAAATACATTTTACCATTATATTATATTATGTTTTGTATGATATGTTTAATTGTTTTATAATTTGATGTGTTATATTTATTATTTGTCGCATAATGTGGCATTGAATTTTGCCATAATCTGTAAGGTGCTCTGAGTCTCTTTCAAGGTTGAGAAGCGTGGGGTATAAATATAGTAAATAAAATAAATTTAAAAAATAAAACTCAGTTTAAATTTAATAGAAAAATATTAAATTTCCTGTACTGATAGCCTTCAAGCTACAATGCTTGAAAATATTTCAACACACTTTGAAAGTTGGATCACATTCTCAATTTCAATATTTTCCACGTGTATATCAACTTTTTTATTATCTTTCTCATTCCTCCTTCGGAGATGGTGAAGGGTGTAGATTCTAGCTTTTAAAAGTTTGGGGTTTTTTAAAAAATGAAACTGAATATACTAATGATTATACTGTTGATTAAAATTAATAGGCTACTTTACTTTGGCTTAGATGTGAAGACAATGTTGATAAATAAAGTTATACTTGATGCTTTGTGTTGTCGCAGTTCAAAGCAGCAAGGAAGCTTTGGTTACATTTAACCTCCTTGTAAGTCTTTGAACTTGTACCTTTGGTGAAGGGGAAAGATGAGAGAAAGGACTTCCCTGAAATTTTAAGTACATCAAAGGCTTAAACTAAACATATAGGACAGATGCTTTCATCGACCTGCAGCGTATCTCCGCTTCTCATCTTTAGCAGCACAATCATTCCTATTTCCTACACATCAGAAAGAGGAGTGTTTGTATAATGCCAGAATAAAACAAGAATGAATATTCAGGTTAACTTCTGCCAGTTCAAGTGATGCCAAATACCGAGTGACCTACAGAAACAAGATTGAGAAAGATGGTTGTGCTAGAACTTTACCTTAATATAAAACAACAGTTCTGTTCTATAACTTTGGCACTCAGCTCACTCTGGACCCATCAACCCTGCCATATAATGCAATTTCTTTGGCATTCTGGAGCAACACAACTTGCTCCAGAAATTTGGAATGTATTTTAAAGTAGAACCCCAGGAGTGTATAATCTGTTCTTTCTGGGAAACAAGTATTTCAAAGAACAGGTGCAACAGTTGAACAGTGTCTAGTGAGTTCTAGTGGCTTCCTTAGAGTACAAATATGGCTGCTTTTGATATGCTTCTATAAATTGTGCTGATGTGTTTAAATGAACTTTGTATGAAGCTTTCAGGAGCATAGTTAAACAATAGAATTTGCTGCCACAGGACATACATTCTTGTATCACTGGATGGTGTAAGGATAGTTGTTCTTAATCTTTTTTGGATGAGTGGTGTCTTATCTATGGGCTTCCTTTACATCAAAACTTGCTAAGACACATTTTTCAAGTGGAAAGCATTTCTCAAGAGGAAAATCATTTTTTTGGTCGTTGGTTCACAGACAACAAAAAGCTCACGCATGTACTATATATAGATCTTTAAAAGCAACTTTAAGTGGAGAATAGAGAAATACATGGGTTCCAATGCTATCAGTGACTAGCAATCATGATAAAAAGGAGAAAAGGAGAGAGAGAGAGAGAGAGAGAGAGAAAAGGAAATGTGGCTAGTGTATTTGTATTATCTCTATTATGAGAGGGTGTGTACTAGGCTTGTGTTGGGAATCAGCCTGTGTTTGTGTTTCAGGATCAGGATCATGATGCTTCTGGTATAGGAAATGATGATGGTGCCGAGGCTGAGGTGCAAGATGGAGATGGTTTGGTCAATGATTTTCATGCAGAAAATGACAGAGAGGCCCCAGTGCAGAGGGCAGTTTCTCATGAGAATATTCCTGCTGGGCAGTAAGATGATGGTTTACTCCCTCTCTGTGTGAGCTCTCAAGATTTGGGTTTGGACAACAATCTGACACCTGGGAATTTTAATGAGCAACCAGATAAGGAGTTGAAAAATGGGCGGCTGAAGTTTAGCCACGATCGGCAGCAAATTCAAGGTTTATGTCACTCTGAAAGACTTCATCAGATAAGAGCCAAGAGTGGGGGGAAATGAAACCAATGTATGGGTTTTGGGATATAAGGTTTGCTTGAAGGGGAAACCTGTTATATCAGGCATCGTTTGGAAATCAAGTTCATGTGCCATGGAAATCCTGTTCAAGGGGTCTTGTTCCTGTGGATATTTTTAGCCTTTTGGTGTTGACTAGCATTGTCTGGATTGTCTTTGTATCCTGTTGATTCCTGTCTGGATTAATACTGCTTTGGATTGCTTTATTATCTTTTGTGGACATTGCTTTGTGTTACTGCATTTTTACTGAATACTTTTTGGAACTTTCTTACTTTCTTACAAGCATCTATTTCTACTGGCTATTTTAATATGCTTCAGTAAAAAGGATTGGATTTTCCACTCAACGTGTGGTGTGTTTAAAGTCAGGGGGCTTTTCCTGTTCTGGAGTGCAACAGCTTGTTTGATCCAAAAGAAATGGTTTAAAATGCATTTTGGATGTAGAGGTGCTGGTGGTTTGGAACTAAAGTCAATTCTGATTTTTGCAGAAAAAAGAGTTTGTTCAAAAGTTTTCAAAACTTCCGAAACTTCCAAATCCTTCGTTAATGGTTTCAAAGTGTTATTTTCTGTTTCATTGGGTGGTATTTACTTTGAAGTAGTTGTTTTATTCCAGAAGGAGGGAAGCAAAGGGAAGAAATCCATCCACACTGGGTTAAACTGCTGCTCTTGCCCAGGACTGATGGGGAGAGAAAGGAAACTGAAGGAAATCTATACAAACTGGGTTAAACTACGCCTCTCGCCTAGGAGTGATGGGGAGAGAAAGGAAACTTAAGGGAATCCATCCACACTGGGTTTAACTGCTGCTCCCGCCCAGGACTGATGCAGAAGAGAAAGGAAACTTAAGGGAATCCATCCACACTGGGTTAAACTGCTGCTCTCGCCCAAGACTGACGTGGGAGAGAAAGGAAACTTAAGGGAATCCATACAAACTAGGTTAAACTGCTGCTCTCCCCCAGGACTGATGGGGAGAGAAAGGAAACTTAAGGGAATCCATCCAAACTGGATTAAACTGGTGTTCTTGCCCAGGACTGATGCGGGAGGGAAAGGAAATGAAGGGAATCCATCCAAACTGGTCTGAAAAGCTGAATCATTTCCCACTCACTTACCGATTCGTAAGAAAAATGGTGGAAAAAGCTTCAGAAGGGCAAAAGGACTTCCGGTTTCCTTAAAACTTCAAAATTGTTTCTAAAAGAAAATCTTTCCGAATTTATTCCGAATTACGAAGATTCCGACCAAACCTAACCATGCCTAGTGTATACTCACAAATACCAGCTGCTTGGGAGCACAAGCAAGGCATGTTGTTTTATTCATTCTCTCATTGTGGATTTCTTTAGTTAGTTACTGTGGCAGCAGAATACAGGACCGTATGGACTTCCGGTTGGATCTAGCATAGCTGTTCTTGCATTCAAGAGTGCATCTACAGTATAGAATCAGGGCAATTTGATCACACTTATCTTCCATAACTCAATGCTTTGAGATCAAGAAAGTTCTAGTTTCACAAGGTATTTAGTCTTCAGAGTGGTGGTACAAACTACAAATCCTAGGGTTATATAGTATTGAGCAATGGCAGTTAGAGTGGTGTCAAACCATTCATTCTACAGTGTAAATGTACCCTTAGGACCTAATCCTACGACACTTGGACATCTCTTCAGGCACAGAGCCCGTCAGATCCCATCACGTGATATTAGTCTACTTCCAGTTGGGCTTCATGCTTGAAGTGAGGTTCAAGTGTTGCAGGAGGCAGGAGGCTTCTCATGTTGCATATAAAACAATGGGGGGAAAGCTGGGTGGCGACGCTTTCCCACGTGTGATAAGGTGAAGTGTGATGCAGGAGACGGGGCGATGAGGGGATGGGCCCCATGCTGGGTTCACTCCAATAGCTATAAAATGAGGGAGAAAGGAGCCCCTGGAGTTTCACCAACTATACTAATTTATGCACAACTACTATAATAAAATAAAAACTAAATTTCCTTACTCTCATTATAGTAATGAATGTTTCACTAACTATACTTAAGAAACACTTTAGAAATGAAATGCTAGAGCCCCCCAGTTTTGTAATAACTTTTGAACCATTTTTTAAAGGATCGCACATCCCTATGGTGACCAGGATAGGTTGAGGGCTGCAAAAACACCTTTGAATTATTACCTTTCTCCAGTCTCCAAAATTACAGTTACAGAAACAGAAGTAAATTTACAGTTTTTTTGTTTTGGTTTTTAGTCATGCAACATGAGAAGCCTCCTGCCTCCTGCAACACTTGAACCTCACTTCAAGCATGAAGCCCAACTGGAAGTAGACTAATATCACGTGATGGGATCTGACGGGCTCTGTGCCTGAAGAGATGTCCAAGAAGGATTAGGTCCTAAGGGTACATTTACACTGTAGAATGAATGGTTTGACACCACTCTAACTGCCATTGCTCAATACTATATAACCCTAGGATTTGTAGTTTGTACCACCACTCTGAAGACTAAATACCTTGTGAAACTAGAACTTTCTTGATCTCAAAGCATTGAGTTTTCATATCTGTCCGCAAAAACGTTTCAGATACATGAAATTAATCCCCGCACCTAATGAATTTACCCATTCATGCTGTAATTCAAATGCAGAGAGAAATGAATTATACAACTAGGGAAAAATTACTCTCCAGACAGAGCTATACATTTTCTATTATTGGACCTCTGATACAGAGATTTGTTTCCTTCTGTGTTTAATCATTTTTTCCTCTCCTTTACATTTCCTGCGGAATCAGCCCCATTGGACTTAATAAGATTTGTCTAAGCTTGCATTGTCAATTAATTTGTTATACAAATAAAGTTTGCTGTGGATATTTTCTAGCACTCTTCTGCTCCTGATATACATTACATTACATAAAATATAGTTCTTTCTGTTTATTAACTGAGAGATAATTTGAAATGGACCAATTTATGCCAGATATATCATTCTGAAGCCCATCCATGGGAGCACAAGGAAGCACCAATCTGACTTGACTTTTATGTAATGTTTCAGTTTTATAGCATAAAACCAGCCTCTCTCCATTACCAATCTTCTGCAGATAAATAATTGGATTTTTGTTTTTTAAGTACCATCCAGATACCTCTCATTTTCCACAAACAAGACCTGGATTACTCTCTTCCAGAGAAGAAAAGCCAGAAACACCATGAGGTTTTGTTTTGTTTTGTGTTTTTTTAAATGTGGAAACAAATATGAAACGCATGTGTGCCCAAGGATTGAACACAATGTTGTCAGACTCCGGCAGTTTACAACCACACATCAGACTGTCCTTTCTGAATTGTTAACCTTTTCAGGACCACAGAATCTGAGGGCTTCCTCCCTTTCAAAATACTGTACTTGCAGCTTCGTGCATAAAAACTGAACCATGGATTGGCTCAATGTGAAAGACTGGCTTTGAAGTCTTATATGCTCTACAGTGTCTCATCAGACAAAAGCCTCCGGTGGTACAATGGGTTAAACCCTTGTGCCGGATGAACTGGTTGACTGAAAGGTTGGTGGTGCAAATCCGGGGAGCGGGTTAAGGTCCCGACCATCAGCTCTAGCTTCCCATGCAGGGACATGAGAGAAGCCTCCCATTGGATGGTAAAACATCAAAAAAACATCCAGGCGTCCCCCGGGCAATGTCCTTGCAGACAATTCTCTCACACCAGAAGCGACTTGCAGTTCCTCAAGTCGGTCCTGACACACACAAAAATCAGGCGGGTATAGGGCTCTGTTTCCATGTGCTTCTGAAACAGATCCCCAAAGGACTCCCACAGAGGTCATCATGTGATGTAAGAGCACTTCTAGTGGGACTCCATTTAGCTCCATTTCTGTAGCACATGGAAATGGAGCCCTACACCTGTCTACAGGAGTTGTATGTTACCCAAGCCTTAAGATGAGAGAAAGCGGGAGAAAGACAGGTAAGGACGTGGGGAAAAGTAGAGGGAACGGGGTAAGATGGTTCACTTCACTTTCCCCCACTTTGCATCCTGGGACCTTACAATAATTCCTTTATTACAGCTATTGCATTGGCTTCTTGTTTTTTTTCTCAGCCTCATTCGAAGTGTCATTTGTCATCTTACAACATTCTAAAACAGGAGTTCTTAACCTTTTTTATTCCATGGATCCTTTTATCAGTCAGATGGAAACCACTGACCCCTTCTCAGATAAATTTATGACACGGCTTCAACATGTTTGTTACCTATTCTGTGTTGCCAGATAGTTGGAGAACTGCATCATCCAATACTTTGTCTACAGCAGGACTGTGATCACATATGATCTAGTGTCAGGTCTCACAACTACTGTAATTTCAAAGTATGGGTGAGCTTAAGTGATTTTTCAAAATATGCAACAATTCTAATGTGATATGAAACTAAAATTACTGTATTTTATTACACATATCCATAAGTGAAGGAGATGCCAGATTTCAGTGAGAGGTCAAAGAAAATAAAGATAACCAGGTTATTTTATTTTTTTCAATTCAAACTCATGGACCCCCTGAAGTCTTTCCATAGATGTCTTTATTCCTAGTACAGAATACACACTTGAATTTTTTAACAGTCCATTTTACACAACATTGTAACAGAGTCCTCTTGCTATTTATTTCATTCGTTATTTTTTCATTTATTCTGACCAAACCTCTTGTGATTATAATGCAAATTAAAGATCGTACTCCAATATTTGTAGATGTAACATACTCTGATTATTCCATTCCATTGTCATCTCTAGAGTTTGTGCTCAAGAACCATGCAATCAAGTTACCCCAAAAAATTTTAAGGTTTTAAGTAAATTTACAATTTTGTGTTGGTCCGCTTTCACAGGCTTCATGGGCCACATACAGCCCATAGGCAACAGCCCGATAAAAAATTTAGCCATCCCTTTTCTGAGCAAATTCTACTTCATTTATGTACAGAGTTCAGTACTACTTCAGTGTGTACAGAGCTATCGGACTGTCTATTCTCCTCTATGGGTCCGAAACATGGGTCACCTATCGCCAACACCTACGACTCCTCGAACGCTTTCATCAGCGCTGTCTTCGCACAATCCTAAATATACCCTGGACTGACTATATGACTAACGTTGCTGTCCTTGAGCAAGCAGGGATCACCAGCATTGAGGCCATGCTATTGAGAACACAGCTGGAGGACCACCACTTCCCAAAGATACTACTCTATGGTGAACTCGCCACGGGTCAGCGCAAAAGAGGCGCCCCCAAAAAGAGATATAAGGACTCCCTGAAACAACATCTCAGGCTCGGCCAGATTGATCACCAACAATGGTCCACCCTGGCCTCACATTGGGAGGCATGGAGATGCACTATCCACAATGCTGTGGCCTCTTTCGAGGAGACACGCCGAATGGGTCTCGAAGAGAAACGACAATGCAGAAAGAACCGCAACTTGGAAACAACATCACCCAAGGAGACTTTCTGCTGTGCTTTGTGCAACCGAACTTGCCTATCTCAGATTGGCCTTTTTAGTCATCAACATGCTTGTAAAAAGTGTGGGACGAGTCCTTCCTAAGAATCTTCGTTCTCAAAGTAATGCCGAGATATATTACAGCATGCCATGTTCACTTATTTTTATTGCTGGATGTTGTTTTCTTTCTTTAAAATGGATTTCTGATTAAAGTTTTAATAACTGCCTCCCTTCCCCCTGGGAATTTTATATCTTCGTGCCCACTCTTCCTTCCCTTGGGGATCTTCTTATCTTGCTTTAACCAAAATGGGCATGAGCTAAGAATGTCAGCTTTGCTTTATTCTCCTATAGTAAAAGTCACAGGCTGTAATCATTACCAGCAATATTAGTGGCACACCAGTGTTTACATCCTGAATATGCTTCTAATTTTCCCAGTCAAAGGCAAGTTGTTGGAGATATCTTAATGTTAATGCCAAACTTCAAGGTTATGATCTTGAACAGAATATTTCCCAGATGTGTGGTAAAGTGAAAGGTGGCACAGCTAACAGAACCTGACTTCCTATCTGTGTTGGTCTAACTCAGGTGAATTCTAAGTCAGGCTTAATTAAAGAATGAGCCCAACAAGGTTTCACCTTTGGAGTGGCTAGAGATGAAAGGATATAGCTTGTGTGCATGATAACATAATCCACATGTTGAGGAAAGTAGAAATCGGCTGTCAGTGTCTGCATGGTTTATAGCACCCCCTTAATCAGTCACTTGTCCAACATGAACAGTCTTGGAAAATATAAACTATGGTCATATATTATCAGACTCTTGGCCTTTCACTAGTGTGTCTTGCACAATCCTATTTGTCCTCAGTGATTAAATCTAATTGACCCATTGTTTTTCAAGAATGACTTCAGTAGTCAATCAACATGCTTAGTAGTCTCATTGTCTCATACTTCTGACTATATATACATACATTTACATTCATAGGTATGCTACCTTTGAATTTTCTTGCATAAAGTTACAAGCTTGACCTAATTTTGGCAAAAGCATAACTTTTTATTAAAAACATTGAGTTCCAATGCT
The DNA here is from genome assembly GCA_030556195.1 of Anolis apletophallus. NCBI lineage: Eukaryota > Metazoa > Chordata > Lepidosauria > Squamata > Anolidae > Anolis > Anolis apletophallus. The sequence goes on along the minus strand of JARBWK010000006.1, from coordinate 31,492,689 downwards.
TTTTATCAAATGTGTAGAAGTGCAAAGTTTAAAGTGCTTGAACTTGTTGTATACTCTTAGATATTTTAGAATTTCAACCATACTTTATATTCAATTTTATATTGTTTTAAATTGTTTAAATTGATTTTATTGTATACCATCCTCAAATGTTTTCCTGCAGAATGTTCCTCAAACTTCAAGTTTAACAAAAACATTTAATCAACAATGAATGCTTGTCAAAACTTCTGAATCATAGGACAAGGCTTTGCAAATACTGACATGGAAGGTCATGGACAACATCAACACCGTTATCACCACCCATATATTCAGATCAATCCCATTTTTGGGACAGAATGTCTTGCCATTTTTGCATTTGATGACATAGAAGAACTTTATACTGTCATAGAGATTATCAGTCTAGGGTTTCCAGTATGGCTGTTCCCTACATTGTGAATTTTAATATTCATCGTCATTTGAATATCTTTGCTAGCAAGATTATCCACATGTACATCAGAGTCCTGCCTTGAAAAAGGATCGCAGCAGGAGTCAGACTATGGACTTCATCAGATAAGCAAGAGAGAAGCAGGGGAAAGCATTGGGAAGTGTGGGGACCTGCCTTACCCCATTTTCTCCTGGCAAGGCCAATCTTCATGGATGACCAGCTATCCCATTTCCTTTTCCCATTTCCTTCCTGTTTTCTTCTACTTCCCATCATTTTCTTCCACTTCCCTTGCTTTCTTCAGACAGGAGTTGGATAACATCTGATTCCTGAAAATGGAATCTTCTCTCCATTTTAGCACACTGGCGGCATGGATTTTCACGATCAGCCACCAGAAGTGGCCATGCACCATGGGATGGCTTCAGCAGGACTCTTGTTTTGCCAGCATGCTAAAATGGAGTGAACATGGAGAGAAACATCCATATGATGAGGTCCAATGTCAACTGGGTCTGACCATTCTACTAGAGCTGGATGGAGTCACACAGACTGCTCCTCAACCAGTTACTAAGACAGAGCATGTTAGGGCTCCTTCTGGAGACCATGTCCAAAAAGTATTTAATTCAGCAATAGCAAAACTCAATGTTCCTTTCACTTCTACATTTCATCCTGCTCAAATTCCAGCTATACCTTCATGTTCCACTTAATCTTCTGATTCACTTGATTTATCTCCTTCTCCACTGTTTGGACTACTCCATTGACTATTTCTTTCATGTCCAAGAAGACTAAGACATTGTCCAAGATTGTGAAAATCTGAGCAGAGCATTTGGGCCAGCAGCCTTTCTATATAAACCATGTTTTTCATAGTATTGATACAATATAGTCTTATGCTGCAACTAGTGTAACCTATTTTCCAATTGTTCCCCGGAACAGTCCTAATTAACCCTCTGTTGTCTGATTTTTCCAGCTGTTTTTAAAATGTTCTAGTTTTTCTTTCCCTTACCCATTTTTCGTTGTTGTCCTCATCTTAATTCAGTCATCGAAAAATTAGTTCAAAGTGCAAAGATGTGGTGGTCATGTTGTTTGTAACTTGAATGAAAAAGCAAGCTTGGAGACAGAGAGATAAATGTTGTGAATAAGTTCATTTAAGACTTTAAAATTAGATATTTATCAGAGGTAAGGCTTGTTTTCTTCAGTATTTGGATTTATTGCTGGAGAACACACATAACTGGGATAAATTATTGGACTTTATGTATAAATGTTATATATGAAAACAAGTTTCACATATGGAATAGAGAAAACAGAATTAATGTATATAGCCAAGATGGCACACGATTGTGCAATTAGGTCATGTATCCAAGTATATAAAATATAATTACTCTCTATTATCTGCAGCTGTCAGAAGACAAGATGGTAAAATAATATAGAAGCAAACTTATGTATAATGAGAGCACAAGGGGCACAAAATTACTGTGCTCTTCAGACTTCCCAGCCTTCCAGATTTCCCAGCAAGACATTTGTGGTTCTTGTCTCAATGTTCTGAATATTTTTAATGACGTGTTGAAAGAATGTTTAGGGAAATGGTGCTTATTGTTATTACATCGGAGAGAATGTTAAAGAGGACAAGCCACATGATCCCAACAAGCAGTCAAGTATTACGTATAAAAGATTAAAACGCTGTGAAAACATATGTCAGGTGCATGCAGTATAATGGGCAATTGTTTACATATGTGTACACAAGGCCTGGCCTTGAGTTAGGCTTAATACAGTTGCATAGGGAAGTTTAAAACGAACCTCTCTAAAAATGCACAGTAAAGTCGTTTTTTGACCAATGCATGCTGCCACTGGGATGTCAGGAGTGGAAAGCCAGTAAACCTGTAGCCAACATTTCAACTTCACTGCCAGCCCGAAGTGGCTTATGTCCAATTAGTCAGACAAGCTTACAATCTAAATAAGACAGAATGCACAAAGAAAAGGGAATGAGAATCATCAGATGATGTTTTTTTATCTCCCCCAGAGAGGAGCCCCCACTGGCGCAATGGGTTAATCCCTTGTGTCAGCAGGACTGCTGAGTGAATGGTCAGTGGTTCGAATCCAGGGCATGGAGTGAGCTCCTGTCTGTCAGCTCCAGCTTCCCTTGCGGGGACATGAGAAAAGCCTCCCACAGGATGGTGAAACATCTGGGCACTCCCCTGGGCAACATAAACCACTCCGAGCCTTCGGGGAGTGGCGGTATAGAAGCTTGAGGTATAAATAAATAAATAAATAAATAAATAAACGTCCTTGCAGATAGCCAATTCTCTCACACCAAAAGTGGCTTGCAGTTTCTCAAGTCACTCCTAACATGGAAAAAAATCTCCCCCAGAAATAAAACAATGACAACTGGAATATGAAGTGAGGAGCTCCCAAAAGCCTCTGGAGCCTAGGCACAATGGAGGAATTTCTGGCTGTTCTTCTATCCCTCAGAGGTCAGAGGAATGATAGTTGGAATATGGAGGGAAGGAATCCCACAAGCACCTGGAGCTTAGGCACAATGGAATTATGTCTGGTTCCTCTTCCCTCTCTTGGGAGTCAAGAGGGATGACAGAATATGGAGGAAGAGGCTCCCACCAGCAGATGGGTCAGAAGTGTGATGTAGCTGTACCTGATTGCTCTTTTCCCTTAGAGACCAGGGCAGTAGCAATTGTGATCCAGAAGGATGAGCTCTGGCAAACCATGGAGGACTAGGCAAGATGCCGCTTTACCTGGCAGTTCTTTCCTCTCCCATCCACAAAGAGGGCTAATAATATAGCATCTAGGATTGCCCTGTATTTTTATGGAATTAAGAGACAATTCCCAAACTAAAATAAATAACACTATGTTTCTCTTCTTTTTCTTTTTCTTTTTTTTAAAAGAGGTAAATATTTAATTTAAGTGGGCCGGTTTCATAATAAGCCTGATATTTTTATAGAATGTGGTGTGGATCCTGTAACATTTTGGCATTCACTCAGCTACAATTTCCATTGCCCTTCAGAGAGGGTGATGGGAACTGAAATTCCAAAAGTATCTAGAGATATACAGGTTTCCCACACCTGTCTTGCTCAAGGTTGCTGAAAGCTGGCATTGTGTCTGGAGCAAGGTGTGTGATCCTCCTACTAAATTTAGCAATAGCTGTTACAGCCTCTCTCTAGTCTTTTAACAAATGAACATTTATTTTTGCAATGTGTTGGTGTTTTTTTTTCATTGCCCAGGTTCCCAGGAAGTTGAGCTCTCCAGAATCCTGGGTATTTTACCTTTCTGAGCTGTCTCCTCAGCCCTGGATCAGGGTTTTGTCAGATGAAGAATTACGGCACTGTGATCCACTTCAACTGTCATAGCTGTATACTGTGAAATCTTGGAACATCACACTAGAGCACTTTAAAATTGGTGTCTGCCTCCTGTAGCTTAGTGAGGCTGTTTAAAGCCCCCTTCCTAAACTACAAGCCTGATAATTCTCCAGGAAACAGAAACTAGATTTAAATTATATCCATTCTCTAGTGTGATGAGGCCCATAGTTGGTGAGTCAGGAGAACCTTCTGTCTGAGTAGTATACCCCTCCTTAAAGTGCAGTTCTCAGGATTCCACATAGCGTTATAAATCTGTAGTTTGAAAGGGCCTCAGTTCACCTACATGACTGCTACTCAACAAATATTTTCAAGGCCTAGTTCTCTCGTTTTCGTTTTTAAATCACATTTGAACTGGCAGTCCTTTAAACAAAGAACTGTCCTCCATAAAGTGGGAGATGTGGCACTGGCTACAACAGAAATACACCAAAAAAAGTTTTCAATAATATCTATCTGATTGTTTATGTTATTGCAATTGAGCCTAGGATAATTGGAGTAGGGGAGGCCATTGCTTATATTTTTGGTCCATTATAAAGCAATGGGAAAACAATGACAGAGAATACTGTATACAACTCACTCGAAGCCATAATTTCCCAAGCCACAGTAGCTAAAGGATGAAGGTGAAACAGATCCACAACTACCTGCCTTGAGATTCTTCCGAGTCCCAAAATGATTTTATATCATCAGTGCTTTCCTTCAGCCACAAACAAAGGGTTAATAATGTAAGTTCAAATAAACTATAGGCCTCAATTTTCAGTGTTTTCTGGAGTTCCTGAAATATTTAACTGGTAGGTTACAATCTGGTGAGATAACATAGTTTTGACTAAGTATGTAGCGATCTAAGAAAGCTGATAACAAGCCCTCCCTGAAGTAGCTCTGCTACAGTGAACTGTGCCATTTCAAATCCATGCCTGTCTTTTGCCTTCTTAACACAGCAGCTGCTTTATCAGTGGTGCTTGTCACCCAGTTTCTCTGAAGAGGAGGAAGGGAAAGAGGTTTCTGGCCAAAATCCTAACTAGATTAATATTCAATCAGGATAGCCCACCAAAGAAATGGTTCATGGGGGAGGAGAGCTTTGGGTATTTATGATCAGTGCTGCAAATAAAATGTACACTAGAATTGGGCATATTTATGCTCCCTTTAAGACAGAAGGGGATAAAATTATTGATAGCTGGAAGTATTTGAGAGAGAGGAGAGGGGAAGGAAGGAGAGAGGGAGGGAGAGAGAGTATTGGTGTGTATGAGAGTAAATTTACTCATCCTATAACATACAATCAAGATAGTGGAAATATATGGCACATGTACATAGAAGTTGTATATTTTACTATATTCTCTCCACCATTTCACAGATGAAAACTGAGACATCAGTGATTAAGATTTCCTAGATCAGCGGTTCTCAGCCTGGGGGTCATGACCCCCAGAGGGGTCAATTGGCCGTTTCCAAGGGGTCACAATGTCACCTCCTTTGGCCTCACCCTCTCCGCCTCCCTGCAATGGCTGCTGGGCCTCTGGGGGCAACGCAGGAGAGCTCAGGCCCGGTGGGGAGGCGAATCTGGTGGCGAGGAGGAGGAAGAAGGAGGCCACACCCCTGCAGCAAGGCCTGTACCTCCATTTGGAGGCACCGCTGGAAGAGAATGGAAAGGATAAAAGGCCTTTGTGCTGCTGCCCTGCCCTTCCCTCCTCTCGCTGCCCTTCGAGGCCTCAACTTCTGGCGGAAGCCTCGAAGAGCAGCAAGAGGTGTGCGGGGCAGCGGCACCAAGGCCTGCCTTCGTCCCTCTCCTCTGGGCTCTTCTTCCTCCTCTCCATTTGGGCTTTCCAAATGGATAGGAGGTGGAGGAAGGCTCTGGAGGAGGAGAAGGAAAGCAGGCCTCTATGCCCTGCGCCGTTCTCTTTTTGCCTGCCATCCTCCTTCTCCTCTGGGGTCTTCTTCCTCCACCTCTGTCCTCTTGCAGTGGAGCCTCCAAATGGGGAGCAGGAGTTCAGGAGAAATTTTCAGGATGCTCTTTAAGAACATAAGAAGAGCCCTGCTGAATCGGACCTCAGCCCATCTAATCCAGCATTCTGTATCACACAGTGGCCCCCAGTTGTACACGGGGATCTCGAGCAGAAGGGAGGGCAAAACCTCATCTGCTCCCGACCCCCACAACCAGTACCCAGGGAAATCCTGCCTACCTCAACCACTCCGAGGTGGCACTTGAATGTCCTTTTCAGTAACTACCGATACACTTGGTATCCATTAATCTGTCTAATCCTGCCTTGAAGTTGTTCAGGCTGACAGCTGTCACATCCTCTTCAGGAAGTAAATTCCATAACCCAATGACCCTCTGGGTGAAGAAATATTTCCCTTTATTAGTCCTAATTTTCCTACCTTGGAGCTTCAGGGAGTGCCCTCTAGTCCTAGTGTTTTGTGACAAAGAAAATAATTTTTCTTTATTCACCTTTTCTATCCCATGCATGATTTTATACACTTCGATCAAGTCACCTCTTAAACGCCGTCTTTCAAGGCTGAAAAGACCAAGGCGTTGCAACCTGATTTCATAAGGGAGCCGCTCCATCCCTTGGATCATTCTTGTTGCCCTTTTCTGTACCTTTTCCAGTTCCGTTATATCCTTCTTAAGGTGCGGAGACCAGAATTGTACACAGTACTCCAAATGTGGCCTTACCACAGATTTGTAGAGAGGTAATACAACATTTACTGACCTATTTTCGATTCCCTTTCTGATCATGCCTAGCATAGAATTTGCTTTTTCACTGCTGCTGCGCACTGGGTTGACATCTTCATTGAGCTGTCCACCAAAACCCCAAGATCCCTTTCCTGGTTTGTCTCGGAAAGCTTTGACCCCATCAATTTGTAGGTGTAGTTGGGGTTCTTTGCCCCGATGTGCATGACTTTACACTTGTTTAGGTTAAAATGCATTTGCCACTTTGTTGCCCATTCACTCAATTTTGAGAGATCTTTCTGGAGCTCTTTGCAATCAGTTTCATTTTTAACTACCCTGCACAATTTAGTGCCATCTGCAAACTTTGCTACCTCAGAATTCACTCCTACATCCAGATCATTAATGAATAAATTAAAAAGTAATGGACCCAAAACTGAACCTTGGGATACGCCACTTCTCACCTCTTTCCACCCAGAGAAATGTCCGTTTATTACCACCCTTTGTTTCCTACAGTTTAGCCAGGTTCCAATCCAGGACAAGACCTGTCCCCTGATTCCATGGCTGAAGAGCTTATTTAGGAGCCTTTGGTGAGGGACTTTGTCAAAAGCCTTTTGAAAGTCAAGGTAAACAATATCAATTGGGTCCCCTTTATCTATGTGTTTATTTACACCCTCAAAGAATTCTAACAAGTTAGTAAGACATGATTTGATAGCAGGTGAACTATAACTCCAATCCTATTTTTCCTACTTTCCCCAAACCTCTCCAGTATTTTCTGTTGGTCATAGGAGTTCTGTATGCCAAGTTTGGTTCAACTCCATGTTGTTGGTGTTCAGAATGCTATTTGACAGCAGGTGAACTATAACTCCAAGCAACTGCAACTCTCAAATGTCAGGGCCTGTTTTCCCCAAACCTCTCCAGTATTTTCTGTTAGTCATGGGAGTTTTGTATGCCAAGTTTGGTTCAATTCCATTGTTGTTGGAATGGAATGTCAGGGTCTATTTTTCCCAAACTCCACTAATGTTCAAATTTGGGCATATTTAGTATTGAGTATTGCCAAGTTTGGTCCAGATCCATAGTTGTTTGGCTTCACAGTGCTTTCCAGATGTAGGTGAAATACATCTCCCCTAAATCACTGTCAATTCCTCCCAAACCCCTCCTGTATTTTCTGTTGGTCATGGGGGTTCTCCATTACAAGTTTGGTCCAGGCCTATAATCTGTGGGGGTCACAGTGGTATGTGGAAGTCAGACCTGAATCAATTGAAGATAATGCAAATCCCATCATCCGTTGTCAACACTCCCCCAAGCATATTGTTTTTGTGATGAATCACTATGCTTTAAGTATGTTAAATTTGTAACAATAAAAATACATCATGCATATCAGATATTTACATTACAATTCATAACAGTAGTACAAGTAGCACCAAAAATAATTTTATGTTTGGGGGTCACCATAACATGAGGAACTGTATGTAGGGGTCATGGCATTAGAAAGGTTGGGAACCACTGTCCTAGATTATCTAGGAAAGGCAGTTTGTTTTTGTTTGAGCTCACTGGGAAGGACAAGATTCTGCTTCTTGCTCTCCCTATCCTACAGGTTATTTGAATGCATACTTTGCCCTAGCCAGGGCCGTAGCCAGGATTTTGATTCGGGAGGGGCTGAGTTTGGTTTGGGGGGGCTGAGACTGGGTGGAAGAGGGTCTACCCTAGCAAACCTTTTGTATTGTTATCCCAATAACCCCATTAATGTGGGATATAATGAGCATGGTGATCAGATCATGATATGAATAAACATAACAGTTTAAATACTGTACCAGTAAGGCCTTTTCGCGGACCACCCTGAGAATTGGGGGGGGGAGCTGAAGCCCCCTTAGCCCCCCCCCCTGGCTACATGCCTGGCCCTAGCCCTTCTCTATTTGATCAAAAGAAGTAAACTGAGGACAAATTGAGATGAGGAGAGAAAAAACAGGATATTTTTAAAACAGCTGAAAAAGTGGGATGACAGAGCATTAATAGGGCACATCTATACCAACTACTGAATATGAATTGAAAGCAGCTCCAAAGCATAGTGTTTAAAGGATGCACATCACAAGCACATGTAGCAGCACATATTAAGGCTTTAAATCGGGATAAGCACAGCCTGGGAATACTCCAAAACAGCCCACAATGTGCATTAGTATAAACTTAAGTATAAACCACATTACATGGTGAAACCAATTAAGGGATGAGCACTATGGCAAGCTGCACATATACATTATAGTGGGGGGAGTTTTTTAAAAAATATGAATCCTCTAAATCCATAGAGCCATGAATACTGTTGAATCTTGGAACGCACTCAAAGCCAATCTCTGCAGTGCATATAGAACATGACCCGGTTTCAAGGATTGTCATGTAATCAGTTCCACCTTGAAATTACTTCCTCATCTTCTCCTTTCACGCTGACCTAAGTGGTCAGTGTAATTGTGTCCTAAAACTTTTTCTGCCAAATCAAGACATTTGGAGCATTTGTCACAATGGCACAGAATTACTTTAATGTGACCTGCAGACCTTTGATGCTCTGACATTGTGCAGTCACTTGATTCATGGATCTGACACCTTGGAAGAATCCCAAGTTAAGATATAACTTCATGTGTACAGTATTGTACACTAGATGGCACATTCTCATAATTTCAAATAGACTTATGATGCATTAGCCAAAAACCAGCAAAAGAACTGGCCACCACTAAACCAAAGAAATTTATTCTGTCATTTCATTTGAGATCCTATATTCAGTATCTTTATTAGACTATAATTCCCAAGTATCTTACAGAGATATAGAGGTATAAAACAATGAAACTGTTGCCTTGAATTCATGCGTGGCCTGTTCATTACATGGAAAAACCACATGCTGCCTCTTGCACAAGGACAGATTTTATTAGTCTTAGCACAGTGGCAGCTCTCAATTCCTATTAGTGAAAGAAGCAAAAGGAAAAGTTTACAGCATGCAAAATACTCAAAAAGTAATAATGTTCTAATTTGTCAATCTATTTCAGCTGGAACAATGTGCACATTTTTAATTCATTCATGTTGGGATGACTAATGCCACTTGACCAAGTCACTTAGAAAATATTCACTAATGTGTTTCAAAGAGCCCACCCATGAGAGTGAAACTAATGAATATGTTGCAATACTGTTAAGGAAAAAATGCATCCAATGCTGGATTCAACTGCTGTATGTTTTTATTACTCTTCTACTATTAATATGAAAAAAATTATTATGGTCTGGTAATGTTTTATATATGATTTTGATATTCTTATTTTCTTTCTCCCTTGCTTGGCCATGGAAACCCATCAGTTGATCCTGGGCAAGTTACAGTCTCATTCTCAGAAAAAGGCAATCTCAATCCCCTTCTGAAAAAAACTGTTCCCAAGAAATTCCCATAATAGGGTTACCTTGGGGTTGTAAGTCAGAAATGTCTTGAAGGCACACAACAGCAACCAACACTAAAAAAAACACTTAACAAAAATTATATTGAAGCTTAACAATAACCATCAAAACTAAAAGAGATAGAAATGATCTTACAGGGTTTTCCAAATACCTTAATATATTCAGCTTCTGATTTCAAAGTCAGGAAAAATGTGAAGAGTAACAATGTGACGGTCTGGATGAGGTCAAACAAATTGAAACTGAATCCAGACAAGACAGAGGTACTCCTGGTCAGTTGTAAGGCCGAACAGGGTATAGGGTTACAGCTTATGCTGGATGGGGTTACACTCCCCCTGAAGACAGAGGTTTACAGCTTGGGAGTGATCCTGGACTCATTGCTGAGCCTGGAACCTCAGGTTTCGGCAGTATCCAGGGGAGTTTTTGCACAAGTAAAACTTGTGTACCAGTTGTGCCCGTAGCTTGGGAAGTCAGACTTGGCTATAGTAGTTTACACTCTTGTACATCCCAAATAGAAAACTGCAACACACTCTACATGGGATTGCCTTTGAACACTGTTCGGAAGCTTCAAGTAGCCCAACGGGCAGCAGCCAGGCTGCTCATTGGAGCGGTATACAGAGAGAGGACATCCCTCCTGCTGTGTCAGCTCCACTAGCTGCCAGTCTGCTACCAAGCACACTTCAAGTGCTGGATTTAGCCTATAAAGCCCTAAAAGGTTCCAGCCCAGTTTACCTGTCTGAACATATCTCCCTCTATGAGCCAGCTAGGAGGTTAAGATCTTCTGGGGAGGTCCTGCTCTCAGTCCTGCCTCCTTCTCAGGTGCGATTGGCAAGGATGAGAGACAAGGCCTTCTCAGTGGTGGTCCCTCAGCTATGGAACTTCCTCCTGAGTGATAAATTATGGAATAGTGCAATGAGAAATTGGAAAGACCATGGATTGAGTGATTTTAAATAAGTGGTTTTAAGGTTTTATATGTTTTTAACAATTGTTTTAATGTATATGTTCTTATTATGTGTGTTTCTTGCATCAAATTGTTGCCTATATATGTAAGCTCCCTTGATTTGAGAAAGGTGGAATATAATTATGGCAAATAAATAAATAATAAATAGGGGTTTTGTGTGCCAAATTTCTAATGGAGCCTCTTATAAGAGAATGACATAAAAGTTTAAAATTTCATTTGAAATCATTTTAAATGTCCTTCAAACGTAACTTTCTAAAAAGCAAACAGAAAACATTACTTGTAGCACCAAATAAAATGACGTAATTTTTACATTTACATTGCTTTTCAAATGTGGCTTCTTTTAACCCTTTTTACAAAAAAAAGTTACTTGTAATTCATTAGTCCTCTGCTGTGGTCTTTATATTTTCAGGATACTTCTGGACATACTAAGCAAGGCAGACAACTGAGAAATAGACTAGCTAACAGATCCAAGCATGTTATGTCATGGCCATGAAATTCTTTACTAATTTTTCTTCATGAAACACATCATTTTAGATATTTTCTTCCTACTGAAATAAAACCCTCAAAACAGTTCATTTTTCAAAGTCTGCTGTTTCCTGTGCAGTAAATGTGGTTTTCTGTGCAAAACAACCACATGCAATTTTTTCTCAGAATAAATACCAAACTGCAAAGTCCATTTTAGATTGAGTTCCTACAAGTGTCTCCTTCACTTTGCGATTTGCAGTTATTACAGGGCTTTGGACTGTCTGCATTATCTACTTTGTGGTTTTATGAAGGGAAATAGATAGAAGTGCACTCCTTTGAGAGTGTCCTGGCCAGCTGCTTATAGATATAGGTCTTTATCATTAAATCTGACCCAAACTAGTATCATTATGCAGATAATGGTAGCCAGCCATGCAAGTCTCTTTCACTCTGGTTTACCCAGTTTCATTGTACACTGTATATTCTGCTATATTCCCCATGTAAAATCCCAAAATTCTACTGCCACCTATTCATAAATTATTTGTGGACTTTGAAAGTATTCTACAACATGGGTTTCTTCTACTGGTTTGCTCTATATCAGAGCCAATGTAGTGTAATATTTAGAGCAGTTGACTGGGACCACTTGTCTCCATTGTGCTTCTTCTCATTTGGTTTTCTTGTGAAGGAACTAGGGCAATGTAGCTATCTTTCATCCCCTCCCAAGCTCTATTTTAATGATCAGAACCAACCTTTGACTCCTTCCATGGCTGCTTGTGATTTTCTGTAAATAGATTCTGTTTCTGTCCCATTATTTTGTGTGTGAAAAAGCTAGGAAACAATGTACAAAACCACACAGCCTTCTTCTTAATGATCCCTCTTTATGGAGTGAGATGCCCAGCCATTCTTTTGTTCCCTTGTCATTTTATATAATGAGTACTTGCTTTAACTATAAAAAAGCAGTTGATTTTAAGGTAAGTATATTTGGCTCCTCTGAAGAATAGGCTTCAGACTTGCGGATCTATAAAGTCAGCACATGAAATGACTACAGGGCATCTCTCATGTTGATATTTGGAGTGTTTGTAATTATAATGAATTGGAAATGATTTGGACATTGAGAACCATGCTTTTACAGTGGATGTGGTCAAGTGGGATTAACCATAATTGTTGCAGTTTACAGAGTTCTGAACTGCAAAAAAGTGTATTATCTGCCTTAAAACAATTAGAAAGACCACAAGTGTGTTTTTTCAAAAATTCCAGAGAATTCAGACTTGAATTGAGCAACTACTGCCGAGAATCACCAAGATGAATTTATTACTTTTTTGCCTGTCATTTATGATGAAGTCTTTTTTTACACAACTTGCCGAAGAAAGTGCTGTTAGCCTTAAAACCATGCTTTTCTTTTTACAGCCCAAGCCACCCTAAAGACCCCAGAGCTTTCAATACTTGTTCTCCTTCACAATCACTAAAATCAATCAGAAACACCAACTTAATGCAACTGCACTCAAAACAGGTCAAATGGTAACAGCCTGTTAGAGCTTTTTTCTTGGTTGCTGCTCCACAGATGTAACAAACAGGAGGATGTTGTTCCCAGTTTCCTGAGATCTAAAAGGGCAGAATCATTAGATCTTATTTAATTTGACCTGATGAAGAGCATATGTACAAACCATGTTAGAATTCCTTTTCCTTAAATTCAGTTTTGCATCTACTGTTAACCGTTGCTCCGCAATTTTGCTTTGTCCACATTGCTCAAACATACCTTTACTTTTCACATATCTCCAGATTTCATTCAAAGAATACACCAGTGTGAGCAAAAAACACAATTATGGCAAATAATCTGTTTTTGTTGGGAAAAGTAAGATAAAATTGTGTGTGTGTGTAGGGGGGGTGTTTGTTTAATGCGGAAATCAGCAGAGTTTGCATGAACAAAACTGTGGTGCTAGAAATATTGATGTGATTTGTAGCTCTTCTTTCCCCGTGAAGAGAGATCCAAGGTTCCTCACAACAAAAATATAAGAACATAATAAATTGTAATATTAAGGCAGTCTTGAACAAGTTACCTATCTAGTTAAAGCTCTCTTGGTAGCATTTAGCAAAAGCCTTCCTGAATTACAAAGTCTTTGTCAGTCAGGAAAAAAAGTTCATCCTTGCCTAGATTTATCTTTTAAATTCATATGAAGAAAGGTTTTTTCACTTAAGATTTATCATAAGCATGTATTTGCTTGTCATATTCATATTTCACTTTTCATCTGATGAGCTCCATACAGTGAACCAGGACTAAACACATTTTATTTACTCAACAGTCCCATGGTGCAGCTTGGCCTGAGACATAGTGCTTTTAGACTTTGTGGCTGAGAATGAATTTGAACTCATTTATCCCTGTTCTTTCTGCAACATATTGTCTCTCAGTTTTGACATCTTCCAGAATTGTAAAACATTTTCATCTATCAGCAGGCAGACGTTTTGGAGAGCTTTCCTTTGTGTATTTGGAGCTATTCACACAATCTACAAATTACTCCAAATGAAATGATAGACTGAATCCTAGTACTCAAATCTAGGGGGATCGTGATTTTGGAATGTTTCCCAGTGCTGATTTGCTTCCACATGGAGCAAACTAACCACACCGAGAGATGTAATGGGCCACTCTAGCCAATACATGCAGGAACCATGCTTTGAGGTGGGAAAGCATTACAAAAATATGTCACACTATTTTCAAAGACTTCTCTGTTTACTTTAGTATGGCAAACCAGTAGCTGAAGGGCAGTAATAGGAAACTAGTGCTATCAATGGAAATTATCTCCATCAGAAAACCATGCAGTGGAGAAATGTGGATCAGGAATAATTGTGAATATGGGAGAAAATGGTGAGACCATTTAAAAAGAACAACCTTATACTCCATTGGAACAAATAGTGATATTAATACCCCTTTTAGGTGCATGACTATACTAAAATAAGCCCCAGTGTGTCAAGCCTACAAATACAATCTTCCAATCTCTAAGCCTTCTCCTTGTGTAAGCAATAAAATTACCTGACCCCTTGACATTTAAATATAATGGATTAATATGAGAATAGAAAAGTTTTTGTATTGTATATATAAGATATCTTAAATGCATTGAGTTGGAAGAGTCCGACCCCCTGCCATATAGGGAAAGCATAATCAAAGCACCATCACCACCCCCCAACAGATGGCCATCCAGCCTCTGTTTAAAAGCCTCAAAGGAAGGAGCTTCTACCACACTCCAAGGCAGAAAGTTCCACTGTTGAACAGTTCTTGGAATTTGTCAAAAACAAAATATTTTGTTTGCCCATTCTAATATGTACCATCTTCTGTTAATACTTCAGCAGTCAGCGAGCAAAGCTCTCCAGAAACTAAAGGTTTCACAGACTTACTGGACTAGGAACTTTTTATTTTAGTCTGTCGCAATCCTCACAGGCATATGATGATAAAAATGTATAATTGAATTTTAAATCATGTGAGCATAAACTAATAAAATTCTTTGAAAATGCTAATATACTGAGGAATTAATCCAATCTGGCATTGCAACAGAAGCCACAACAAAAAAAATCCCTATGTTTGTCCCTATTGTGTAATGGGGAGAGGAACAAAATCCTATCAATCACAAATCAGGAAAATATGTCATCTATGGCTACAGTGAAAAAGTAGTGACCTGCAATACTCTAGAATTCCAGTACAAATGGTTGAGTGGACCACTTGGTACATCCATCCAATTTCCCTTCACTGTCTTTCAAATTAAGGTAGCAAATAATGATAGATTAAAATGGATAAAATTTTCTTTTCCTTTTGATAGTTGCAGTGGTATCTGTCATCTTAACGAACCAGAAATCAAGTGGCCCCATTCTGTCTGTAAGAATTGAACATTTGGTGCAATCCACAACTCAAGATCATTGAAACATGTTGTGATTCTGACAAGCAGCGGCTCTGGAGTCCATTTTGCATGAGGTTCTTGTCTAAGAATTAGTTCCATTTGCCTTTTGTTGGAAAAAAAATAGCTCAGATTTAATTTGTTCAATCCATCTGCTTTCCTCGAAAGAACACCCAAGTGACCTCAGCACTTGGAAGTAACTAGAAAGAATAATGGTTATTTCCAGTTAATTTTTCTTTTTAACATTATGACACAACTGCAATGATTGCTGTTGCCATTTAATCTCCCCAAAAGTGGCATTTTTCTAGTTATGGAGTTCTGTCCTCACTATGGACCTCATCACATGGATGTGCTTAAGTGGGGGAATCTGTCAGACAGTAGGGCGAAGTCGTGGGGCAGTAGGGGAAACCGTCAGGCAGAGCCTCACATCGCCCCCTTATCATCATACGACATCTCCCATCTGCCTCTGGCTTACTCGATGAGAACACAAGTAGTCATCTGTGTTCTTAAGGCTGCCTCTTAGCATGTGGCCGAGACACACCTACCAGAAGTAGCCCTGCGTCATGTGATGTGCTCTGGTGGGCTCCATCCTGGCTGCATCTTGGCAGCATCCTAGGAAGGGGGAAAACCCCCTTGTGATGAGGTCATAAATGGCTAGAGAGTAATATAGTCCAGCAAGGGCTTATGGAGTTGAATAAAAGAAACTCAGATATAGCAAAAAGTAACCATTCTTCTTACTTCTGAAAAACAAGAGATACTAATTTTAAAGGAAAAATGTTAAATATAATGGTAACTTATTTGCAGGGCCTTATATTTCCAAAAATAAGTTCCTCATACAACACGTAATTGATTTACCAAATTCACTGTTACAAAATTTGGAGAAATTTACTAACTTTAAAGAAGACTACACAGTTTAACAGAAGTGGGTCTTCTGCAAATCCATGTTTGCAGGCACTTGCAAAGAATAGAACAGTGCAAGTGAGAAAGAATCTGAAGAATATGAGTAGTTCTAAGATCATGAATGGTCTTTTTCTTTGTTTCATATGATTGGAACCTAGCATTTATTAATGAAGTTAAGGCGGCAGGTGGGGGATTCTGGGCGAATTAAAATAGTACTCCTTCACATGTTTCAGTCAAAATATGCAATTCAAGACCTTTATTTATTTATTTATTTATTTAGTTAGTTAGTTAGTTAGTTAAAACATTAATATTCCACCCTTCTCACCCCGAATGGGACTCAGAGTGGAGCACAGCGTATATACGGCAAACATTCAATGCCGGGACAAGAATTCATTATATGCATACATAAACATTAAAAACATTTATCTCAATATGAAAATACACTGTTTAAAACCGTCTTGGTCATCTGCGTCACATCTAATTGGCCTGGTAAAGTTTCCTATCTCTGCTTTATTGCACTGTCCCGAAAGTTTGGTCCCACAACCTAGTTTTAACCATCCTTCTGAAGGACAGGAGGGAGGGGGCCGATCTGAACTCACCAGGAAAGGAGTTCCATAGCCAGGGAGCAATATCCGAGAAGGCTCTCTCATCCCCTGCAATCGCGCCTGTGACAATGGCAGGACAGAGAGCAGGGCCTCCCCGGAGGATCTTAAGCTCCATGATGGTTCATAGAGAGTGAAATGCGTTAGGACAGGTAAATTGGCCCGGGGCCATGATGATCAGAAATCATGATGAATTTTAGCAATGACTTAAGGTTACCAATTGTTCAATGTCATAATGGTAATTTATTACCTTTGGTACCCAAAATTCTAAGTTTCACCATAGCAGTGTCAAAAATTAGCAGTTTTACTCTTGTTGAGTTTCTCAGTTCACCACCAGCATTGCCATTTTGTCCTATTTCCATATTGAATTCTAAGACCTTTCTTCTTTCTTTTTTTTTCTATAAAGAAATTTGACATATTTTGTGTGCATTTTTCACTTTTTGTATCTGAAAGTCTATCCATCCACATTATTAATTATACATATTTTCAGAATCCTCAATATGGCATCATTTCAAATATTTAAATATGCCTGTAATGTCCTCTCTCAATCTTTACTCCAAACTAAACACACACATCCTCAACAGTTAAAACCAATACTCTGACACTAGAGCTCATTGATTTGGCTAATACAACTTTGCAAGTTGTCAGTATATTACAATTAGGTAGATATTTTATTCAAGTATAACTTTTTTTCTGACAAGCTCTGTGGCTCATTTTGTTGTATTATAGCCCAGATGCTCACTGCATGTACAGCAAACTTTGGTGTACGCAAACACTTCCCATGAATTTTTGTTCACCACAATATCAGACTCATCTCTGCCTGAACAGCTTGACTGAAAGCCACAGAGCTGATTCCGGCTATGCATGGAACAAGTCATGCTCACTGGGAGCGGCATGTTCACATCAGAGTGCCAACAGGGGTTTGGAGCAGGAACTGGTTGTTGTTGCTTTTCTCCCTTTTTTTGGTACGTGTTAGTTGGATTGCTGAAGGGATGCCAAGCATGGTACTAAGTTCACAAATCCTGTGGCAGAAGGGAAGAGAAAATGTTTTGGCTGTTGCCTTTCACATAGACCACATTAATTGCTGATTCCTGTCAAAATTGATTCTTTCATTGTTTGAGGATTAAACTTGAATCTCTCCCAATCTTCCCCATCTCACACACAAACATGCACACATATGTACAATACATACTGTCTTCATAAAAACTATACAAAATGTGACTGAAAACAAAAATATGCTGTAATGTTTAAACTTCTTTGGCTCTATTATTAAACTATTAAGCCCTGAGTGAATGCAGTTTGGACAAATTTCTACATTTAATTATTATCACACTGTAAGCCTTAAAAACAGGTCAATGTCCCAATAAGTAATAAGAAGCTTAGAGTTTAAATTTTGGCTAAAAGTGACAAGAAGGAAGGTCCTGCCCCTAACTAAGCATATTGCCAGATATTATGTGATTTTATTCAGAAAGGTACTTTCAGAGCTTTCATGTGTGTGATTATTATAAAATCACAATTTTCTTATGCACAACAACTGTTTCTCTTAATATGTCTTACTGTCAACTGTTTCAGTCATATAAATAGCTTGTTAGCATATTATTAATCCCAATACAGTCATTAGGAGGACTTATTATATGCAGTTGCATGTGGCCTTTTTGTACAGAAAGCAAGTTTCCTTTGCAAAAAAAAAAAGCACATTTTCTGCACAGAAAATAGAATGTTACCTATGCTGTTTTCTTCATAGGAAACTTGTTTACTGCTCAGGGGGGGGGGGAGAATGTGTGGATTTGAGTACATGTCCTCAACTGTTTTAGGACCCTCCTTACCAAGAAATTCTGGTATTCAAGAAAGCTGAGTGTTTTTAAAAAAAACTTTAAAACATATTTTGAGATACTCTTTCCACCCATACCATGTTTTCCTGAAAATAAGGCACTGACTTATATTTATTTTTCAAACAAAGCAAGGGGCAACACCGTAGTGAGCAAAGTAAACAAGCTATTCAGGTGATGAAAATACTACAGTAAACAGGTGTGTATCAAAATATCATATATTCAAATATGTCATTAATATTTCATTTACCACAATGGGATGAGATAAGTACAATAACAGGGGTACAAGTGGATAAACCACAAAGCAAGCACACCACTAGAAGTATCGTACATACAATATTATGCAAAACAGCAGAGTACATTTATTTTATTTATTTATTTATTCGGGTTTCTATGCCGCCAACTCCCGGAGGCTCGCGGCGGCTTACAGAGCCGAAGGCACAGTAAAATACAGAAGGTTAAAAACAATTAAAACAAAACAGCACAATAGAAACAACAACATTTGATGTGGTGGCGCAACCAAGAACACGCGGGCCTACCAATCGAAGGCCTGCCTAAACAAATGGGTTTTACAAGCCCGCCTGAACGGGAGCAGGTCCTTCATTGCCCGGGTGTCGGCCGGGAGGGTGTTCCACAGTGTGGGGGCTATGACAGAGAACGCCCTCCGGCGGGTGGATGTCAGCCGTGCCAGCTACACCGAAGGTACCTCCAAGAAATTAGCATCCTCGGACCGCAGTGATCTCAAAGGGCAATATGGAATGAGACGGTCCCTCAGATACGCTGGCCCCAGGCCGTGCAAGGCCTTCAAGGTAAGAACCAACACTTTGAAGGCGATCCGGTGCTCAATTGGCAGCCAGTGCAGATCCTGCAAAACAGGTGTTATATGGCAACCTGCTGGAGAGCCAGACAGGAGCCGGGCGGCAGTGTTCTGCACCAGCTTGAGCTTCCGGATCGCCGACATAGGAAGGCCAACGTAGAGCGTGTTGCAGTAATCTAGTCTTGAGATGACCGTGGTTTGGATCACCATGGCGAGGTCGTTCCAGGAGAGATAAGGGGCCAGCCTCCTTGCCTGTCGGAGATGGAAAAAGGCCACCTTGCTGACCGCAGAGACCTGGGCCTCCATGGTCAGCTGAGAGTCCAGCTGGACTCCCAGGCTCTTCATGGAAGACGATGGGCATAGCGCCACACCGTCCAGGGTCAGAAGCTGGACATCTACCCCACCCGGGCGGCCCAGCCACAAGATCTCCGTCTTCGCCGGATTCAACCTCAACCTACTGGCTCGCAGCCATCCAGTGACGGCTTCGAGGCAGTGCTGGAAATTATCGGGGACGAATCCCGGCCTGCCCTCCATCCTCAGAATGAGCTGGGTATCGTCCGCATATTGGTGACACTCCAGCCCATAACTCCGCACCAGCTGTGCAAGAGGCTGCATGTAGATGTTAAATAACAGAGGGGAGAGAATGGCCCCCTGCGGAACTCCACAAACTAATGAGGAGCCCTCAGAGACCACCCCACCCCTCCTCACACGCTGAGATCACTGGTGGAGGAAGGAGGTCAACCATTTTAGGGCTGTCCCCCTCACTCCAGCCATGGCCAGGCGGTGGGTCAAAAGATTGTGGTCGACCGTGTCAAACGCTGCCGTGAGATCCAATAACACGAGCAGCGCAGACCCGCCTTGGTCGAGCTGGCAGTGGAGTTGGTCTGTGATGGAGACCAGAACCGTCTCCGTCCCATGCCCCGAACGGAAGCCGGACTGGAAGGGGTCTAGCCATGTTGCATCATTTAGGAAGGACTGCAGCTGCTCCATTACTGCCCTCTCAACTACCTTGCCCAGGTATGGAAGATTCGACACTGGGCGGTAGTTGGAGGGAACCGCAGGGTCTAATGATGGTTTCTTCAGTAATGGAGCTACCACCACCTCTTTTAAGCACTCTGGAAAGACTCCTTGCTCAAGGGAGCTGTTTATGATATTCAACAGAGGCCCACGTAACCCCTCCAGGCAAGGTCTAACAAGCCAGGAGGGGCACGGGTCGAGGGAGCAGGTGGTAGGCCTGGCTGCAACCACAATCCTATCAACAGCATCTGCGTCCAGTGGCCGAAACCGCTCGAGAGTGGGCCCGGCGGAGGGCCACGGGGTCTCAAGCTCCCTTACTGTCTCAACCGTGGCTGGAAGGTCCCGGCGGAGACTCAGAATCTTGTCTGTGAAAAAGCTCTGTAAAGCACCGGCAGTGAGGGCCTGATCACTATTTTTTGGGACAGTAGGGACCGTCGTCAAAGACCGAATTACCTTGAACAATTGGGCCGGGCGTGAGCTAGCAGATGCTATCAAGGCGGAAAAGTATCCATTTTGGCCGCCTTGACAGCATGCTCTTTAACTAGCTTATAAGCAGATACTGAGGCTCCGTCGCGGAGTTTCCTCCACTCGCGCTCTAGCCGTCTCCTCTCTCGCTTCATCGATCTAAGATCCCCTGTATACATTCAATATAAACACAGTATTATACCATATAGATGCCAATGGCCAGGAAGGAGATGAAGTCTTCCTGGCTAATGGATCGCTACAGTTCAAATTAAGAAACAGAGTACCTTAGTAGGTAGCTAGGAACTGTAGGACACAATTGGAGGATCCCAAAAAGTCTGTGTCAAGCGGAAAAGCAATACGTTCACAGAAAACGCTGAGAAATTCAAATAAATGCAATGTGCATGTGCGGACACGCTCAGTGGCGTGCCGCAAGTGTCTCTGGGTGTCGTAGTATGTGAGGAACGCTCTACAGGGCCTATTAGCGCAATGCGCATGTGCGGGGCTCGCCAAATGGCGAGCTGCAAAGGATATTGGTCTTAGTAGTTCAATGAAGGATAGGCTCTGGAGGCATCCAGTAAGTGTCTGTAAAGCTGACAATTGCAGAAGTTCGTAAACAAGGGTCCCGTGGAACCTCACAGTAGTAAGGGCAGCGGAGAGGAGTGCCTGACGGCGAGAGAGACCTACAGACTGTTGCTGGTCAATGCTGGGAAGCAGCAGCTTTACTGGTGTTTGTGTGGGGTGAGAAACACCCATAGACTGCTGCTGGTTGGTGCTGGAGGAGAGAGACACACAGTGCTGAGTAAACATTAGTCACAGCTTTACTTTCCCCCCCTGAAGACGCAGAATACTTAAAGCAGAGCGTCCTGCTCCTCACTTCACTGAGGAGACTTTTACTTTCACTTTCTATGTCTCCCACCATGCCTCAGCTTGCAGCACACACAAAATGACTGGGACCTGATGGGGGAGCCGACCTTGTACACTGCCTATCATTATGTCTTATTTTCGGGGTATGACTTATATTGTGCAAATGCTTAGAAATCCTGCTACGGCTTATTTTATGGGTCTTTCTTATTTTGGGAGGAAAAACAGGGTACTTGATTGCTTTTAATCAGTTGACAGCTGATCATCAAATAGCCAACCCAATTTGACTGCCAGTATTTATTTATTTTTTATTTATAACATGTATACCCCGTCCCATTCTCCACCTCCAAAGAGGGACTCAAGGCGGCTTCCAGCAGGGAAAATTTTGATGCCAATACAATTAAAAAAGCAATAAAATACACAAATAAAGTGATTATAAATATACATTAAAAACAGTTTGCCAAGTTTAAAACATCCTCCAAATCAGTCCAAATTGCAGTCCATAAAATCTCAACTTCAGCAATAAAATATGTCTATTCTACGAATGCTTGCTCCCACAGCCAGGATTTAAACTTCTTGCAAAAAGACAGGAGGGAGGGGGCAGATCTAACCTCCTTAGAGAGGGAGTTCCACAGCCGGGGGGCTACCACGGAGGAGGCCCTGAATCTCATCCCCACCAAGTGCAACTGCCATGGTGGTGAGACAGAGCAGGGCCTCTCCAGTATGCAAATACTCAAAAGCGAAAAGGTTAAACACCATAAGTTATTTTTTAGAAGAAAAACTCCTTTCAAAATTATTCCCTGCTCTCAGCTACCCAGGCAAATTGGAATAGTTGAGTTTTTGTATAACCTCTCTATTGATACACTACATGTAGACTTGTGAGAACACACAGCCTATAGATATCCAAATATCTAAGCACCAGATGTTGTATATCTCTGGGCTTGTGGAGGAACATTTTTATTTGTTGCATTTGTATACCACGTTTCTTCCCAAGTGGGACCAGTTATCTGGCTCTGACCAGATAGTTACAGAGTTTTCTAAAATTTATCTCCCTCTAGTCAGATAGTCATATATTACAGACCATGCGGCGAAGGCCAGAAAATGATAGGACTACGTAACTAGCAAGAAGAAAGCTATCATACACAACCACTCTGCTCCTTGCTATAAACCAATGGATAGTGCAAATTGGTTCTTGGTACTTTGATATTTGGATAGTCTGTGTGACCAATACACTGCAATGGGGGGAGGAAGGAGCTAAGCAAATCTGCTTTCCGTACATACATTTGGAAGAGCTGAACATTCCCCCACAAGTTGCAATGAAACTGTGCCCGTAGTTGCTTCAGCGGGGAAAATCTAAACACATTTTATTGCAAACAGACCGGTGTGGTTTTTATGTTATCTGAGAGGGCACGACAGTGTGGGACATCAGACTTAGTTTAACCATACCCCCAGAATGTCAAACACACTTGCCAAAAGTGAATGTATCAGCTTTATACGGCTGAGAGATTTAGTTTTTATCTAAATGTCCTATAAGGAATAAGGAAGAAAGTGCTTACCACTGTTTCTGCCTGTTGGGATGAATCTGCCATTCTGTTGACATATGCTATAGATTTAATTTAATGCTGTGGTTTAGATGTCTCTTTTGATAAATTTCAGTGAAAATCTACACTAAGAAGAGTTTGAGCTGTTTCAATATTTATGGAATTTAAAACACAAGGATAGGAGAGGAAACATCATAATTGAAACAACATTTGTGTATATACTTGCTGTGAAAGTTTCTGAAACTGGTGGGATGGTAGGTTGCCCTGCATATTAACAGGATTTGGGTAAGGTTCAGATAGATCTGTTTTAATTCTCGCTATTTATCATATTTATTACCCATGAAATCCTCTGCTCTCCCTCCCTCCTTAATTATGAGATTTGAAGTCTTAGACCTAAAACCACTCTTGTTTTCCTTCTTTTCTTGTGTTGTAGGCATATTGGCAATAACATCTGTGGACATTGGAGTTGTGGCAGTGAAATCCATTAACAGCAATTATTATCTAGCCATGAACAAGAATGGAAAGGTCTATGGATCTGTAAGTATATTTCACTTTCTTGATCCCACATCCTAGGGTTCAAACATATATAGTCCAATTGTCCTTGGGTAAACTTATTTTGAGGAAAACACATTTAAGAAATTGGGCATCAAGAAAGTTTAGTTTCCAGAGTATTTATTTATTTATTTACAGTATTTCTATTCCACCCTTCTCCCCCCGCAGGGTATTCAGGGTGTATTACAATGCACATATACATGACAAACATTCAGTGCCAATAGACATACAACATATATAGACAGACACAAAGGCAATTTGACATTCCAACTTTCCAGCTTCATGAGGGTATGCTCGACCGTCCACTTGTGCCACTGAGTCCTTGATGGAGTACTTCCTCATTCTTATGCATGCTGCTGGAAGGTTTTATGGTATCACAAATTAGTTAAATTAGTCTGCCCACATAAAGTGGTACCTAAATTTCCTACTTGACAGATGCAATTGTCTTTCAGGCTGCATAGTTCAACAGCAAGCTAGACTATTCATGGTTGGGAACTCACTTTGGCCCGGGCTGGCTTTGAACTCATGACCTCTTGGCAGTAGTGATTGAATGCAGCTGGCTGCTAACTGGCTTCACAACAGCTAGTTAGTGCTCTTGTCTGAAGTTTGCTTTTTACTAATAACCTACTAAGTTTGCATGGCAGACACTGACATTCCAACATAGCATGTAGGAATCTTTCCCAGACTACTTGGAGATAACACTATACGATTCACACTATAAGATTATAGCACCATTATTCCACTTTAGCTACCATGGATTCCTTAGATTTTTAATCTAGAGTCCTCTGGCTGAGAATGTCTCATCCCTTCCGAGCATTCCATTGAATATTGCCATAGGAGTTAAAATGGAATGTAGCATTATAATTATGTAGTGTTAATGAGCTCAAGGACTGAACCTGAGATGTTAAGCATGCATATCATGTGATCTATGGCCCATGTCCACTTTCTTCATAATTCTGCTGGTTAATTGCCAGCATATGTTGTTCAGTATTTGCTGCTAGGTTCTTTTCAATGGAGATACCAAACATAAAACCTGGAACTCCTGTATTGCAGGTTCAAAGTTCTGTCATTGAGCTATAGTCCATTCCTTCCAGATACTATTCTCTCCTTCCCTCTTGGGCAGGGAAAAAAACCTCACTGGGGATGCATATGAGCAGCTGAATGGGGGAAAGTGTGTTCTCTTTCTCCATCTGGGATAATGAAAAAATGTGTGTTAATTTTTTCAGTAAATGTTTATATTTGCTTCTTGAATTAAGTCTACAACAAATATAACAGCTTCACGGCTTCCCATAAAAATAAATACCTGTCATTCAGAAGCTACACAGCCTGGAAACCATGATGTGACATTTTAAAATAAAGCTGGCACGCAGCTGCAATGTTATTGAAGTTTTTAAAAAATATTTTTTCTCAGGTGCAGTATATCTGCAGTTTCTTACTAGGGTTTCTTCTCTTAAGATAGTAGCATAGGATCATATAGCACAGTCAAAAAGCATGGCTGCAGTGGTCATCATAAAGTATAGGATCTGAGTTTGGCAAAACTGCAATTTACAAAATTGAAAAAAAAATACTTGCATTTGAATAATCCAAATCAGTAATAACAAAAGAGAAGTGATACAAATTGAGTCTGCAGATGAATGCTGTCCCTTCAAACCCAAACGGGGGGGGGGGGGGGGTGAGATAGGTGAGGAGGAGGAGGGTAGTGGTTGATAATGAAGAATGAGGTGCATGTAGAGCCATTATTTCTCTCTCATCACTGGGAGGGATTTGTTAGGTTCTTGATTTGCTTGTAAGTGTTACGATGGTAACAGCAAGATTCAGTAGCACAATTGTAAAAAGTGATTTGTAGAATCAAAATATATTGGGTCAAATCATCAGTGATTCTTACTTAGGATAGTTCCAGTTCTATGAAAGACTACACAAAAATGAGTCTTAGGACGTCATCACATGGGAAAATGTACCCGGGTCCACAATACTTTCACCACAGTTCAGGGACAGACCCTGCCAGATCCCATCAAATGACGTAAAGCTACTTCTGGTGGGGCTCCATAGTTGAACTGTGGGAAAAGTGTCATAGGGCACAGTAGTGAGAACATGGGTGGCTTCCCGTTTTCTCCTTGCCAGAAATGGGGTGAGCACAAGGAGAAGCTGGGCAGCAACGCTTTCCCCCATAAAATGGGAAAGGCTGCACTCCGAGTGATGCAAGGCATGGGGTGATGGATTCCCCTGCTGAACGCTGGTTTCACCATGCTGTCTAGTGAATCTCCCCTCTGCTGCCTATGTTGGGCGACTTCATGTGATGAAGTCCTTACTGATTTCAGTATGACATGATCATACATAAATGTGTATCACAGCAATACATATGTTTAATTTTTTTATTTAAATTATTCTATAAATTGACATAAAGCAGAGGTAGAACCTTTTCTAGACTTATATGTGAATAAATAGAGTAATCTATTTCATAACTGTGCAGATCTACAATTCATAAAACTTGTATGCCCACCTTTTGACTTTCTACATCCATCTGTATAAACCTAGGCTGTAATCCAGTTCTTAAACTTAATTACAATAGACAAAGTCAGTCAATGGGAAATTGGTAAAATAAATGCATGAAAATACCATTGATTCAATATGCCTGCTGTCATTGGAATAAGCAGTTCAATGTTTATAGCCCTTAGAATAGCAGGAAGCATGAATAAACTTTCAGATTTTTTTTTCCTTTTCCCATAAGTCAAATAGAAGAATATCTGCTAGCAAAAATCTGTTTCTCCCCCCAAAGGCCCCCATATCCACAAGAACAGTAGGATTCACAGTCATGATTTACTGTTGCTGACTGGATTTGAGATCAAAATACCAACAAGGGAAATACCAGGATTTTTTCCTTGTTGGCTATGCTATGCAGAACATTTTGTACCTTTGCACCAAAATCATGATTAACAGGTTATTTTTGCATGGTTTCCAGTATATATAGTTAGACTTTTCATTTTCATCAAGACCTCCTATGGTATGGTGTAGCAGTTTGGCATTTATATGCAGATGGATATGAAAAATAGCCTCAATAAAAAAAATTCTCAGACATTTCCAACATAGTTTTTCAATAAGATATGAACCATGTGCAAAACATGTGTTAAAGCTCAATAATGACAAAATCTACTCATAGGTTTGGTGCCTAGTTGAACTTCCTAGGAGTTATTCATGTGTATCTGTGATATGTCCCTTTCATGGGAAAGGATGCTAGAGCTAAGTAGACTTGGATTCTAGATCTATAGAAAAAAGACAGGCCAGAAGAATCAGATTAAAATTACTTGAAACTTGCACTTATGATCAATTGATTTTTAAAAATGAAAACAAATTGTGCATAGTACAGTGTTCCCTCATTACTTCGTGGTTCTCTTATTGCGGGCTCGTTGTTTCGCAGGGAGCAGGGAGGGAACAGTATATAGCTGCTCCCCATTCCTTCCTCGCCAAGCTGGGCACCCAAGGGGTCTCCAAGGCAGGGAGCAGTTGAGGGCTCGAGGAGAAAGAGGAGGCTGCCGCCCAAGGGGGCCTCAACAGCGGTGTCCTCCTCCTCGCAACCTCTGCTGCTTCCTGCTCCTTCCTTGCCAGGCTGGGCACCAGGCTTGGACACCAGCCTGGTGAGAAAGGGGCCTCTGAGTTGGGGAGCAACGGAAACAGCAAGGAGGAGGCCACCGCAAAGTAGGGTCACTCTGCCCACTCAATTGGATTTTCACTTATCGCGAGTGGTCCGGGAACAGAACACCCGCAATAACTGAGGAATCACTGTGGTCCTCTTATAAAATAAAATATGAGCACAGACTTGTAATTGAATTGATTGCCAACTGTCCTAAAACTTTTTGGTCAAATTAGTTGCAACATTAAATGTATAGTTACAAAGGACATCAATTTCTGTATGTAGCTGTTGTTTTCAATTAATTGCAGTTTGGGGAAATGCTAAATTTCATTCAGAATGCAGCTAAGGAGCCATGAAAAATTGGAACACAAGCTGTCCTGAAATGCACTTTCCAAATATTAAAACAAAAGTTGAAAGTTACCCAATGTTACAACTTAGTGCTTGGCTTAAAAATATATCAGATATGTTTTTGAACTCTATTCAAGAGTACATTTAAATGCAAATGTTGGAAAAATATAATTATAGTTATCAGAAGGAGATCTGAACACTTTTCAGATATATAATGGTAGATGAATTAGCCTCCCCATATTAGCTTCAACAACTCATTTTAACAGCCAGCAGCAGCATCAGGTGAAAATAAGGTATACAGGCAGTCCCCATGTTACAAACAAGATAGGGTCTATGATCTTGTTCTTAAGTTGAGTTTGTATGTAAGTCAGAAGAGGTACATTTTAAAGTGTAACTCCAGCCGCACACATATGCATGCATGCATACTTTGGATAACATAGAGAAAGATTAACATACCTGTGGTGTTTGTTTTGCTGTCTGTGCCCCTGTTCAGAAGATTTCACTTCACTTTCTGGCCCTGTGATAATTGGATTTTGAAAAAAAAATGGTTTGTTGCAGAAATTGGGTTGTTGTGGAAACAAGGATTGGAGATAAAGCTTCAGAGGAAACACCTTTTCCCCATGATAACTTTCAGGAATAATTTCCCTTCCGAGGAGTAAATTTATCTCACTTCCTGTTGTCTCACCTCCATTCTTAACTATGAGGCATTTGTAAGTCCAATGTTTGTAACCCAGGAACTGCCTGTAGTCAGCTGTTGATCAAGATACAAGAGCAATGAAGTTTGCAGTCCCTCCTCTCAATAAGCGATGCTATGGCAATCAGAAAAAGGATTCCTCTTTCAGTTCCTTGTGACGGCCCCAATAGCTGGCAAGAATGAGGGGGCTGGAAAGATGAGCCTTTCTCAAAACCCATTACCTGATGCCATTTACCATTAACCTGGTGATTCAGACCAGACAAACACATCTAAGCGTATATAAAATATCAACATATGTTTCGTAAGGGTTGACAGCCACAGGCAACCTCTGTTGAAAAGGTTCAAGACCTGAAAAGGCATTGTGTTTGGCTTAAAGGCAAACAAGCCTCCGCCCAACAAATAAGAAGGGAGAGCAGAGACCTTGAATAGGCACAACAGTAGTTATCGCTTGGATTGCAGGCTGCTCAGCCATGTTGGTCATGTGATCCCAGTGTCCCTGAATGTCATGAAACATATTACATGTCTTGTTAAATTATGACATGGACATATTTTATAGAAATTGGTGTCCTCTTTTGACCTCATGCCTGGTAATGTACTTCCTTTTTAGGGTCAATGTAAATTTTGGCATAGACCTATGCAAAACAAAACAAGTGCTCCTAGTCATAAATTTCCCCTTTCAGATTCTAAGGGCACAGTGTAGGATACAACTAAGTAAAAGAAGTAACCACACAACAACAGTCAAATAAAAATCAATGTGAAGGGAAATGGCCAATTCTCTCTAAAGTGATCTTGTATGTGTTCAATTCTGATTGTCTCTCTGTGTGTGTTGTCTTTTTCTTTTCAAACAGAGGGAGTTTAACAATGACTGTAAACTAAAAGAGAGGATAGAAGAAAATGGATACAATACATATGCATCATTCGTTTGGAAGCACAACGGAAGGCAAATGTTTGTGGCTCTGAATGGAAGAGGAGCCACAAGAAAAGGACAGAAAACCAGAAGGAAAAACACCACAGCTCATTTTCTCCCAATGGTAGTGGAGCCTCAGATGAAGGACCTGTTCTATTGATAGCAGTTGAACCAAAGATCATTTGTCACAAATACTTTGTAATCCTCTTGAAGAGGAAAGGCAGAAACAGTGCAGACGTCTGCTTGATTGAAAAGAGGAGGGAAGCCTTTGAAGGTTTTGTGCTCTCTGCTGGCACATGAAGTACTTCTAATTAGGTCTGTGTCATATCTTATAATCAAGACACAAGCTGGATCAAATGGGATGGGAGCTCCTTCCAGTGTGAACAAATATATTATTAATAATAATAATATTATTATTCATCTTGCCGATAGAACTTAAAGGACATGAGACAATGTATTGAATGATGTTCGGTGGAAGTTATTTATGGAATACTAACTCATATCAAAGACCTTCACTGCTCATTCAAGCCTGATGATCCAATGAACAGTGAGGCACGCAAGCATTTACTGGAAGCACATGGATCATATGCAGAAATAAAGAAGATTCTGGGATGGTGTTGTGGAAGAAATAAATAGGATTAAGAATTATAAGCACATTAGAGTAAAACTGTTCTAACAAAATAAATAGTATGGTCCCCCCTTGTATGCTAATGCCATGGCTTTGTATTTCTCCCTAAATTATTTATTTAATAGGATGTTAAATATCTTTCTTCTCTTTTTTTTGTTTGTTTTGAAGGAGTTTCTTGGTTGCTTCCTGTTATGTAATTGTCGTTTTCCTTCTTTCAGTATTGTATACAAGATCAACCAAGTCAGATGTCAAATGCTTACATAAGTAGCCAAGTCTAGAGAATCTCTAAGGCTTAAAAGAAAATCTAGGGCGATGGTTTTTGTTTCATATTGATCCCCATCCTGGCTTTATTTCCTTCTTCTTTCTTGAAACTCAACTTTGTCTTTTTAAAATTTTGCACTTAAAATCAATAGGGTCAGATATGCATGGGAGTCACAACATGAACTCTGCGTGCCAGATTTCACTAACATCCTTGATGCCTTTGTCCCTCACAGGAACAAAACTTCCCATAATGCATCATCTGAAGACTCTTGCTGCTGTTTTAAAATGGACAAGTTGAACTGGTCCTCAAATGTGCATTTCCAGCCAAATGGATTCAGTTCAATGCCTGATCCCAAATATGGTGAAGTTTAAACAGAAGTATTTGCTTGATTGTTTTGGGGGGGAGCTATATAGCATCCTATATTTGTGATATCATATCTTTTCAGAGTAATGCTGGATTGCATATGTGGAGCTGATACCATCTGGTGTAGAAATTTGCCCTTTTTCCCAATCTTCCATAAAGTTAGTTAAAAAAAGAGAGCCAAATCTTATCATCTTTCAACTCAGTCAAAATACTTCAGAATAACCTATACATGAGAGAGAGAGAGAGAGAGAGAGAGAGAGAGAGAGAGAGAGAGAGAATATTATACTCTATTGCTAGAGAATAATATTTGAAAACTGTCCTAAAGCTCGTCACATCAGTTTAGGATGTAGTGCGTGTGCTACTAATGCCAATTGCAAACATTAGTATTGGATCCTATTACAATTCAACAGTTAAAACTGGAAATATTTTAGCTCAAAATACAAGATCAAACTAAGTATCAAAGATGTGCATTTTCCTGCACATGAGTGCACTGCACTGAGCTTCAAATGTGTGTTTGCATTCCTCAGAGATCTTGCTTTTGAAAATTACAAAGTTCATTTGGGGTAGTCAGTCAGTTGAGAAACCTTTCATGCCAGATTGCCAACAGGCTTGAATGGGCTTTATCACCAAAAAAAAACCCCCAAGTAGTTGTTTCTTGCTACTTTCTGTCATCACAATTGCTGATTGGGAGGTTCTTCAAAATGATTTGTGATACAAAGCCCTCATCAGGGCAATTTCCTACTGAGAAGGTCTTCCAGCAAGGTCCTGTCTGCTGCATTACAGTGACTTGACATGAAGAAATTGCAACACTGATTATCAGTTGTTATTTAAATGTGAAATATGGAAAAATTTCTCCTCTAATGTACTCTTGATTCAAAGAACTGAAAATCACTAGATAAAAATATTCCTGAACTGTGGCACTTAAGATCATGAGTAATTGTTTATATATTCAGAGAAACAGTCAACTATGCACAACTATATCTATTGCTACTTACCTAATTATACACACACGGATAACATATATTTTTAGTTTTGTGTGCATACATTTCTATATACATAGAGACTGAGAAAGAGGGAGAGCTGGCAATCACCTGTGTGTATATGGATAAGTTCCCAAGTTAATATTTTAGGGAGAAATCTGAAATCCAGAAGGTAGACTCTTGTGAAGCCACAGGGATGTGTTCTTGCAATGTCATAGAGGCAAGACTGAGAAGGGTTGAGAGAGATCCAGAAGTGTTTCTAGGCCAGCTGATTTTGGAAATGGGCATGGAAGGCATTGAAATAGATGAGCAAAATGGAGGTAACATGACAACCCAGACCCAGGGACAAAAACAAAATAGAGGACAAAATATAACCAGCAGCTACAGCAGTTACTACCATTCCTGCTAGGACTATCCCGCTGCTCAATCTTAGTTGCAGCAAACATGGCACATCCAGATTTTTTCCCAGGTGCTGTGCATGGGGAATATGGAAGACCCTGTCACAATGTTGTTCCCCCAGTTCTTCCACCACATTATGCTTGTGCAAGTGGGATATTCATGAGTCATGACTCTGGCACTCTACTTTCTGCTCTGCTCCAGGTGACATGATGTCCCCACTAATCAAAAGCTCTGCGTCCAGTCGCCTCCTAATTCTCCAGGCTAACGTTTTGTAAAACACCAGTCAGCTCTGGAGCCAGCTGGAAATGGTTGGAAAGGATACCCAAGCTTTAACACAACCTCATATATAAAACACAAACCTTCTCTTCTTCTAGAGGTGCTCACTGTGAGAATTCTCTCCCTAACTGGAGACTTGGGAAAACATAGCCAATTCCCGATGCTTCAGCCAGCACCTTGGACTGCTAATAGGAATAGGAATAGGTAGAGTTGAAGATACAGATTCTCTGTGTATAAAAAGCAAGATGTCAGCAAAGTAGGCACTAGCCTAGCTTTCTCATTCATTTTTAATGTGTGAGATGGTGGGTGTCTTTCATAGGAGATCATTCAAACAAGTAATTCTCCATCTGCAGCCTGAAGCAGTTTAGAAAAAGATTTACATATCCTCCAGCTATCACAGTTGGGTACAGGATGGTCCCAGTTAATCCTCTGCCATCCTACATTTTCAGCTGCTTTAACAATGCTCTGGTTCCTACCTCCTTTTCACACTTTCCCCTTTGTCCTCAGATTACCTCAATTCCTCTAAAAAGGCTCTTTGCAATCCTGACAACACTTTGCTGTTGCTTGACTACTACATATGTCCTAGTTTTCATCTGGGAAATGTTGTAAAATATAAATTTACAATGTGATCTGCTAAGACTAAGATAAAAGTCGTGTTCCTTCCTAAAGTAAAAGCTGTATAATCCCTCAAAAGTAACGTAGATTCTGGTGCTCATCTACCCTTGCCCACTCCAATACTACCTAGAATAATCACATTAAAATGAACAGATCTACTCCGAAGCAAGTGACTTGAGGACTGCAGCCACTATTATCTTCTGTGTATATAACTTTTGAGAGCCAATCTAAAAAGCAACATCTTTCTTCATTTATTGCAATGTATACAGTGGCTCTGAAATGCAATATTGGGTATATTTTTTAATGAAGTGCTCCTATTTTCACGGCTTACACTGAGTAAATGCAGTCTTCAGTTAAACATACTATCGACTTTG
The DNA here is from genome assembly GCA_030556195.1 of Anolis apletophallus. Classification (NCBI taxonomy): domain Eukaryota; kingdom Metazoa; phylum Chordata; class Lepidosauria; order Squamata; family Anolidae; genus Anolis; species Anolis apletophallus. The sequence continues at coordinate 31,459,471 of JARBWK010000006.1, read as the reverse complement.
TTCAATTGAAAAAAAAGCCTATATGATTTTTTTGTTTTACTTTTTGTTTCCTCTTTAACTTTAGAGAACTGTGGATAGTTCGTCAGTATAACCATAATGAGATTCATTTTGTTAGAGCAAGTTAAGTAGAAAACTGTACATCAAGTCAACATGTACCCCACTCTTCACATTGTATTCCACTAAATAAATAAATAAATGTGTATGTCTTCTGTGCAGTGTCTGTAGCGGGGAACAGAAGTAGTTTTATTAATGCTAAGTTCGATCAAAATGCTTTCAAATAACTATATTGATGCTACAGTTTTGTCTTTTGATATTTCTTGTCACAAAATAAATCAGTTCAGCTGTCATTGTTTGATCATAGCATTGTGGTACAGAGATTTTCAAACTATATCCCTGTTTTCAAACACAAATACATAAACTCTCTGAAGGACGATAATGGGGGTAAGTGTTGCAATCTGTTAATTTATTTGAGTCAGTGTTTCATGAAGTAGTCTGTAAAAAGTGGAGAAAACCGGGTATGATCCCTCACTACATGGGAGGGATTGGTGTAAGACTGACTCCAGCTGTTATTTCCCCCACATTGGCTTATGTGCAGAACAGTGTGTATGCATTTTCCTATCCTCATCAGACCATGGATCCCAAAATGGGGGTGGGGGAGGAGATGGGGTGGATTCTTCCCCTTCCAAGACTAGGCTGAGCCTCCCTAAGATGATCTGGCAGAATTGGACCACCAATGCAATTGAGGCTCCTCAGGTGTTATTAGTCTGAAGTGTACGTAATAATCTAGTGGAATGCTTGTTATTGAGCCATTGCAAAAACAATAAAGGCTGAAATGGATTAGTCTAAATATTTTAGTGGACCATATCTTGTCTGATTTTGGAAGCTAGGCAACCCTGGTTAATACTTGAGCAGGGTGCTGTAGGCCATATTTCAGAGGGTGGAACTGGCAAAACCACTACTTGAGTATTCCCTGTCTAAGAAAATCCTACAAAATTCATTGGGTCACCATAAGTCAACATGCAACTTGAAGGTGCACATACATCTACATTCATTACAGGATGAGAAATCATAATTACAACTAAAGGGACTGATACTTTGGCATGAGCTACTACAAGCACACGGAGAGCACTTATAAGTAAGTATACATTGTGCTTGTGTTTCATATTTCAAGCAATCATTTTATTCAGAATCCACCGTTTTCTCACACTTGGACACTTTCAGAATTTTAGAGATCAAATTAAAGACAGGTTGAACATCTTTATCTGGAATTCTGAAATCCAAAATTGTTCACATGGGTAGATGAGAAAATGACACCTTTACTTTCTAATGTTTCAGTGTACATAACCTTTGTGTCATGCACAGAATTTTTTTTAAAAAAAATGCATAAATTCACTCTCAGGATAGATGTGTAAAATGTGCATGAAACACTAATTTTGTGCTTACACTTGAGTTTCAACTCCAAACTATATATGCAAACACAGATACTCTAAAGTTAAAAGATATTAAGAAATCAAAATTGGAAGAATATTGAACAATTGGTAAAAAATAAAATAAAGCCGTTTACATTTTAAGCATACTTAAATGATAACAAAGAAAGCAATTTGCTGTCCCCTGCAAGTCCCTGCAAGTAGGCAAAATTAATAACAATCTGCCTCCCAAAATGTATTGCCCCTGCCCTATCAAGCTTAAAATATAGTAGTTCTAGAGTCTCTGCATCTAACCATCTCTCTCATCTAGAATGCAGCTTATTCAAGTGGCTTAGAAGAAAATACCTGCATGTCCTTTAAAATGAACTGTCTCCAAAGTTTTCTCCTTGAAATAGGAAATGTTAAGGCTATACTTGCTAAACCTTTAAAAATAATAATGCCTTCAGGGATGGCTGGAGTTTCCATGCCGTGAATCCATCCCTGGTATTACTCAGAACTGTGAAGGAACTATCCAAGGTGTGTACAATACCAAGAATAGCGCTTTTAGGGCTCAAACTCTAAACCACTATCACCACCACACTGACGTGGAAACCACCAGCTACTACTGTTAGCCTCCAACAATAAGGAATAATCCAATGTAATGGACTTCCAAACAAACACCAGTGAAATGCCTGGTGATCTGATCATTGCCTCGACTTTTGCACTGCTTCCTTTGATTTCTCTGGAGCTTTGTCCAGGACAACCCCAGCTGAATGTCAAGCAGATGACAAAAGTCAAGCAGTCAATGAAGCATTATGGCTAAGGTATATTATTAACTTTCTTGTCTTGTTTCGTAGATGAACAAAATGTTTTCAAACATGTAAAACTACCAACAGTGTGGGGCTTGGGATGTTGGAGTTAAAATACAGTAACTTGAGAGGGACTCACGAGATGCTTGTTGTCATATCGAGGGAGAGGTTACATTTGTTTTGTGTTACATTTGTTTTTTGTTTTTTCAAAGTGATAATTGCATCTGACAAGGCATGATGGACCACCCGCAACAAAAATTAAATGTTTGGTTGGCAAATAAAGGATTGGATGACCACTCTTCTTAACAATATCTATGGAATAAATGAGGTTCTCATGTCACACAGAACCATTAGCTTGCTTTGGGGTATTGGGGGAGGGGAAGTATAAACAGTTATAATTATAGGATTCCAGAACTCTTAGACACATTTCTTACAGAAACCTACTGCTGCTCACAGAGGCCCAGGAACAAACGAAAAACACAACTCCACCTCACAAAAGCACACCTACATACTCAGCCCAGGTACATGAAAGTAAAGATGTGGGAGTGAGAATGAAAAAAATGTTGCCTGTCTAATAAAATTTCATCCCATCCCTCACTCAAAATCGCTCTGGTGTTTCAGATGAAATGAAAATTTTCATATTCAATTGTCATCTTGCCTTAGGTGCAGTATGCAGAAAGCAAGGTTGGCAATTTTACCAGAACTGTTTTGGCTTCCTGTTGAAATGCTTACAATGTTTCACCTGTGGTAGGAACTGCCATATTAACTTCGAACCATCCTTTAAGTGGAATTTTGATCCCATCCCCAAAAAATCTTGGAAGTGGAGACTGGTAACCTCCTTTACAGGTTCTAGAGTATTTATACAAGCCTCCCCCACCCAAAACAAACACACACAAAAATCATGTCATACTTGACATACTTTGGTACCCCCTGTCGCAGTGAGTTTCCCAGAGTAATACCGTTTTTCTAGGACACAGGATCCATCAAAAAGCTAAGGAAGGAATTATGCCCCTATCCAGATATTGGTTTTTAATTCCCAGCATGTTTTATCATTGGCTATACTTGCTAAGGATTATGGGCAAGGCTAGACTAAGATTGTTAGGGCCCTGGAGCAATTCCAAAATAAGGTCTCATTTCTGCACATGTTTGAGCTATTTTAAGAGAGAAGATAGAAAATTAAATGAATAAATACTAAATGCCCCATTCCAAGAGTAACATAATGATCTCACACATTTTTATTCAGATACAAAAGTATTAATGACGTGATGGAAAAGGAATGGAAATTAAGTCCCCAACACACACTGACACTCTTTCCCTTCAACACTGTGGCTTTTAGTCTGTGAGGGCCCTGGAGCACTTGTGCCAACTGAACCACTGATGATCTGACCTTTAGATGGGAGATGAAGCACAACAGCATTTGGAGAACTCCATGATTTCCATGCCAGTCAACGAGGAACTTCTCCAGCACAGTACTGATGATAACGATAACGACCGGCCGGCGTCTCTTTACCTACGGAGATGCCGGCCGGATGCCACCCGACCACCCCTCTTGGACCCTGGTGGGCAGAGCAGCGGATGGATCGGAGCCCTCAGTCTTCGAGGGCGGCTGCTTGGCCCCCGGATGCGTGCCTGTTTGGACCTGGCTGCCCCTTTGGACATTCGGCTGATTCCAGCCAGATGAGCTGCCTGTTGTCATCTCGGTGCAGCAGGGACGCTGCGGTGGATGGACCCGACCTTGGTCGGAGCCGGGAGAGCTCTGCAGACTCCTTTGATGTTTCTGCAGTCGTAGCCCATCCATCCAACTACCGCCCTCACCGGCAATCGTTCTCTTGGTTGACGGGAGGGGCATTGGTTTTGGAAGCCAACATGGCGCCCAGGCCTGAGGATTCGGTGCCTGGGGCTCCTCCCCTTCCGTCTTCTTCCCCTCTGCCTCCAATGGAGCCGGAACGGACACAAGCCCCTGGAGATTCTGCCACCCAGTGGGAGCCAGACGTAACAACAGCAGATCGCTTCGATGCAGTCCCAGCTGTTCAGCCTAATGAGGCACAGAGCCTCCTCTCGGCCCCTGGGCAGATGGATGCAGACCGGCCAGAGATGGCGACTGCCCCAGAGGACACCACGCCTGTCTGGATGTCCTCTACCTTGGAGGAGCATGGACCCGGAGGCGACCTGTGGCAGAAGCCGCATGACCGCCCTAAGAGGCAGAGGTGGTGATGGAGGAGGAGGGGATGGCGGCGTTTGACTTCCGTTCTCTCCACGAAACCCCGGAGCAGCTCGGCATCCTGCAGTGACCGTGCAGCTTCCAGGGCCACTGAGTCGCTCACAAATCTACGAGAGGGGAAGAGGCTTGGATCGTTCCATTCAAGGTCCCAGAGGTTGCCTCAGACCAGGACTTTCCGGAGCACCAACCTTAGGCGACAGCAGTCGTGCCTCAAGCTGAGGACAGAAGCTGTACCAGCAGGCCGAAGCTTTGCCTGCTCCAAGTTAAAGCATGGAGGGAGTGATGTTCCCTTCCCCACTGAGAAAGAACTTCGAGGCAACCTTTGAAGACCTCCTGAGTTGCCCCCTTTTCACGGCTGGCCACTCAGACCTTGTTCCCCTAATTCTTTCCCTTCTCTCCCTCCCCTCCCTCCCTTTACCCTCTTTTAATGTTGTGTCATTTGTGCTATTGTGCTCTTCAAATCTTGTAAACCGCTCCGAGCCCTCGGGGAGTGGCGGTATAGAAGCTTGAAGAAATAAATAAATAAACGAATGAATTATAGAAACATTCCTGGGTCGATATCTTCTAAGTAGCTTTTATTATCTTCATCATAAACATAAGACAATCCAATCAGGATAAAAGGCATGCTATTTTTATTGGTAACTAGCTGTACCCGGCACGCGTTGCTGTGCCCTTTTTAGGAGATGTGAGAAAGTCTAATCATCCACGGTGTGCCCTCCTCTAAACTGCAGTTGGATGGAGTGTGGGTCATGGGGGGCATGGTGTGCCAAGTTGGGTCTTTATTGGTCTTGGTTCTGGGCCGCAGTGGTCTGTGGGGAATGATGGGTTTTGAAGTACTACAAATCCCATTTTCCATGGTGGTACTTCAAGTCCCATCATGCATGGTCGGGGCTCTGTGTGCCAAGGTAGGTTACTGTAAATTCAGGCCATACACAATGTCCCATGAGCTGAGGCCTAGTTAGGAACAGCAAGTTAATGAAGCCTTACTGTCAATTCAGGCCATACACAATGTCCAATGAGCTGAGGCCTAGTCGGGAGAATCAAGTTAATGAAGTCTTACTGTCAATTCAGGCGTAAACAGCTTCCCAGTAAGTGAGGGCTAGTTAGGGAAATCAAGTTAATGAAGTCTTACTGTCAATTTAGGCGTAAACAGCTTCCCAGTAAGTGAGGGCTAGTTAGGAAATTAAGTTAATGAAGTCTTACTGTCAATTTAGAGCGTAAACAGCTTCCCAGTAAGTGAGGGCTAGTTAGGGAAATCAAGTTAATGAAGCCTTACTGTCAGTTTTGGGCGTGGTCTGTGATTTTTGGGGTGTAAATTTTTCGGTTGGAAGTGATTTGGTGTTTGTGTTGGGGATTGGCTCAGGCCTTTTCCTTATTCTGTTTTGGCAGTTTATTATGGATTGGAATTTTCATGTTGGCTGGCCAGTGCAGCAGTTATGCAAATCCGCCCTTATTGGCAGCCAATCATGTTGTTCAGAATGTAGAGGCTGGGTGAGTCTTTGGCTGCCCCGGAGGATGCTGGTAAATGTAGTTTTATTTTTACTCGTTGTTTTGGGTGCCTTTTAGGTTTTGGGGGGGAAAGTTTCTTTGCTACAAACGTACCTTGCTTGAGGCCTATTTCTGTTGGCAAGTATTGTGTTTCTGCGTTGTATGGTTTCTTTGTTTGAGGTATACATCACATGACGTGAACCCATTTATATAATAGATCAAGCATTTAATCACGGCTGGTCTCAAGTGGTTTACTGAGGATCGTTCAGGTCCAGGGGTGCAACACCTGCACAACCATCGCACACCTCCTGCACTCTAGTCAGTCCATAGCACTAGAACCATCCTCAAGATTTCCAGCCACACTTCCCATAGTTGGCTCCTCACTGACAGACCCATCATCCTCAAAAGAGTCTTCATCAGTAGATTCCCCAAGTATTTGCCGGATCCTTTTCCTTTGTTGCTCTTTGTCTGATTCTTGCTTGCGAGTAACCCACTTTCCCTTCCTAGCTCCCAATTCCATGCATTCAGTGCTATTTAAAGGCTCAGCTAAAACACTCTCCTCATAAGGCTTGTTTTCCAGACCCTTGGTCATTGTAGTTCCTAAAATTTTACCTCTTACCTTATAGATAATTTTATGCGCAATGCTTTTAATAATTGTGTGCATGAAACAAAGTTTGTGTCCATTCAACCATTAGAGAGCAAAGGTGCAGCTTTCTCGGCTGCCCAATTTTGGACACTTTTGTATTTTGTAATCACAATTCCAGTTAGGAAATGCTCTACTTGTACTACAGTACTCACCCCCACCCCCAAATACAGTTGCTGTTTTATACATACACTTTAATCCAGTGTTTCCCAAACAGTGTGCCGCGGCACACTAGTGTGCCGTGAGCGATCATCAGGTGTGCCATGGGAAATTGGAACCTCCAATACCCCTTCCTCTCCCTCCTGCCGAACACTTTTTCTTCTTTACTCGGACTCCCTTCTTCAGGATGGGAGGGAGGAGGGGGGAAGACGTGACCTGTGTGGGCGCTACTGCGCAGACTTGCCCCATGTCTTCCTCCCTCCCTCCTCCCCTCCTGAACATGCTCACGCTGCCCCCTCGGATAAAAATGGCGGCAGAAGCGGCAGCGTGAGCAAAGCGAGGCAAAGTGAGCAGAGCGAGGCTGGGAAGAAGGAGCCAGTAGAGAAGAAAAGTAAGTGTTCAGCAGTAGGGGAAGAAAGGGTGCGTAGGGGGAGGAAGAGGTCTCTGTCGAAAGCTGGCATGGGCAAACTTGGACCTTCCAGGTGTTTTTGGACTCCAACTTCCACCATTCCTAGCAGCCTCGGGCCCTTTTCCTCCCTCCCCCCCCCCAGCCACTTAAGCAGGAAAGGGCCTCAGGCTGTTAGGAATGGTGGGAGTTGAAGTCCAAAGCACCCAGAGGGCCGAAGTTTTCCCATGGCTGTTTTAGGGACCTTAAAGTGATGAGCCTCCTTCCAACATTGTGATTCTGGATAGAAAACAAACAACAACATAACATAATATTGTTTGAGTCCACAGTGCTCTCTGGGTGTAGGTGAACTACAACTTCCAAACTCAAGGAAACCCTTTCTGCCAATATGCCAAGTTTGGTTCAATTCCATTGTTGCAAGAGTTCAGGATGCTCTTTGATTGTGTGTTAACTATAAATCCCAGAAACTGTAACTCTCAAATGTCAAGGTATATTTTCCCCAAACTCCATCTGTGTTCACATTTGGGCATATTGAGTATTCATGCCAAGTTTGGTCCCAATCCAACATTGTTTGAGACCACAGTGCTCTCTGGATATAGGTGAACTCCAACTCCAAAACTCAAGGTCAATGCCCACCAATCTCTTAAAGTATTTTCTCTTGGTTATGGGGGTTCTGAGTAGGAAGTTTGTGTCTTTCTGCCATTCCTGCCAGGACATCTATGCTGTGTTCATCGAAACAGGCCCAGGTTTCACACTGAGTGTATAAATACATTTAAAAACATATTAACTATATGTATGACTGTGTTAGAGTGTCATTTTTGAGTCATATTGGTTGGTGGTGTGCCCTAGGATTTTGTAAATGCAAAAAAAAATGTGCGCGGCTCAAAAAGGTTGAAAAACACTGCTTTAATCAACAGTGCAATATCAACTGTGTTTAGAACATGATCGACACACCAATGCATAATAACGTAACTGGAAGAAAGTCTGAAAGGTTGCATGTGCTTTATAACTTACTAGCTTGGGGACCCGGCCCTGCCCGGGTTATTTGTGAAGCGCAGCAGGATGTAGAGTGGGTCATGGGGCTCTGTGTGCCAAGTTTGGTCTTGATCCATCATTATTGGGAGTTGCAGTGGTATCATGAAATTACTGAAGGTAGTGCAAGTCCCATCATCTCTGTCCCCCCCCCCCCAAAGTGTAGTAGGATGTGGATTGGGTCATGGGGGCTCTGTGTGCTAAGTTTGGTCTGTATTGGTGAATGGATGAGGATGCATTCTTTTTCGGAAGTGAGTGAAGGTACTTCAAGTCCCATCATCCGTGGTCCGTCTCACAGTAAACTGCACCAGGCTGTAGAGTGGGTCATGAGGGCTCTGTGTGCCAGATTTGGTGTTGATCAGTCATTGGATTAGGTTTGTAGCAGGATTGGGAAGTGAGGGAAGGTACTGCAAGTCCCATCATCCATGTTCTCTCCCCTCCAAACTTCAGTAGGATGTAGAGTGGGTCACTGGGGCTCCCCCCGAACCTCACCAGGACGTGAAGGCAGTCATGGGGGTTATGTGTGCCAAGTTTGGTCTCAATCGGTAATTGGATGAGGGTCGCAGCAGACTTGGGAAGTGAGTAGAGGTACTTCAAGTCCCATCATCCATGGTCCACCCTCCTCCAAACTGCACCAGAATGTAGAGTGGGTCACGAGGGCTCTGTGTGGCAAGTTTGGTGTTGATCAATCATAGGATTAGGTTTGTAGCAGTCTTGGAAAGTGAGGGGAAGGTACTGCAAGACCCATCATCCATGTTCTGTCCCCCTCCAAACTTCAGTAGGATGTGGACAGGGTCACTGGGGCTCTGTGTGCCAAGTGTGGTCTTTATCAGTGTTTGTTGGGGGCCACAGTGGTCTCTGGGAACAGAGGGGTGTAAAAGTACTACAAATCCCATCATCCATTGTCAGTCCTCCCCCAAACCTCACCAGGACGTGAAGGCAGTCATGGGGGTTATGTGTGCCAAGTTTGGTCTCGATCAGTGATTGGATGAGGGTTGCAGCGGACTTGGGAAGTGAGTAGAGGCACTTCAAGTCCCATCATCCATGGTCCACCCTCCGCCTCCGAACTGCACCAGGATGTAGAGTGGGTCATGGGGGCTGTGTGTGCTGAGTGTGGTCTGTATTGGTCCTTTTTGGTGGCCTCAGTGGTCTGTGGGAACCAAAGTGTTGGAAAGTACTACAAATCCCATAATCCGTGGGTCATGTCCCCCGACCCACGCCAGGACGTAAAGGGGGTTAGGGGGTTATGTGTACCAAGTTTGGTGCAGGTCCATCACCCGCTGGTCGCTGTGGCCTGTGAAAGTGGCTGCCACATATCCGCCCTGGCCTGTGAAAGTGGCTGCCACATATCCGCCCTGGCCTGTGAAAGTGGCTGCCACATATCCGCCCTGGCCTGTGAAAGTGGCTGCCACATATCCACCCTGGCCTGTGAAAGTGGCTGCCTCATATCCTCCCTGGCCTGTGAAAGTGGCTGCTTCCGCCCTTCTGCCCTCCCGCCCTCCGCATACACACATACAAACATTCCGTTTTATAAAGGTATACAGATATAGATTACTTAAATGAATCAACAGGTTGAACAGCGTGTACAGTATCATCAAAAATAAAAAGTAATAGAATTATGGGATTAAAGGATGAAATATTTTTCGTCTTTGTTCAACAATCTTTATATTACAGTGGCCTCCTGGTATCCTCTAAGTTTAGTTCCAGGATCACCCCATGGGTAATCAAAATACATGAATGATCAAGTCTCATTATATATATTGACATTCTTCTGATTCTTCTCAACTACTTTCTTCCAGAGGAACCACCATGTAAAACAATGTTTATCATTTCCCACACTGCACATTCATCTGCCATAGAATAATAATATACTTTGGTAGACTTTTTGGTTCTTGGCACACCGTGAAAAGCTGAGAGTCCAAATGTGAAAAGGACTCTACCAAGGTTTATTGGCTGTTTGCATTAGACATACATTGGAGTGTCATGGAAGTTCATTCAATGTGGCTTGGTCCCATACATCAACAGTAACTTCTATGAAAATGAGGTTTGATGGAACAACATAGGGATGTACCAAGTATGAAAGATCTATCTTGCCTGCTTATAGTTTCTTTGGTATTCATCCTTACTGAGACCATGGTGAACTTTGAGATTAAATTAGTAATCCTGTTGGTTAGTCTCAATTAGCATAGATCTAGTCACCACGTAGATGAATATGGTAAATTCAGTGGCTCCATTTATATATTTTTATATTTTCTATACCTTCAAATACACAACACATAGAGAATGTTTTATAAATATTTTGTAATGAATAAATGTTTTAAATAAAAGCACATTTAGTGGGTTGCTGTAGGTTTTTCGGGCTATATGACCATGTTATAGAAGCATTCTCTCCTGATGTTTTGCCTGCATCTATGGCAAGCATCTTCAGAGGTTGTGAGGTCAGACCTCACAACCTCTGAGGATGCTTGCCATAGATGCAGGCAAAACGTCAGGAGAGAATGCTTCTGGAACATGGCCATATAGCCTGAAAAACCTACAGCAATCCAGTGATTCCAGCCATGAAAGCCTTTGACAATACAAAAGCACATTTAGCTACAATTTTCCATTTGTCCTATGTACAGCGACTTTTGAGACACTCTGTAGTCCCATCGTGAATTGATTATCAGATTGTGAGTTAATGTAAAGGAATCATATTGATTAAATAAATCTACTGCAAGTGGAAGTAATAGTAAGAGCTGCATCTGAAATAAATAATATAGAAGTCACTTTTAACCATCCACTCAATACAATTTACACAGATTAGCACCAAGATTTGAACACAAGTCTTTTCCAACACCTTGTACTTGACCCCTTTAACAGATTGTCTTCAAGACATTTCTGACTTATGGCAACCCCAAGGCAAACCTATCATGGGGTTTTATTTTTCACAAGATTTGCTCAGTTGGAGTTCTCTAAGACTGAGAAAGTTTGTTTTGCTCAAGGCCTCCCCGTGAGTTTCCATCTTTGAGCAGGGATTCAAACCAGAATCACAGCCCGATGCTCAAACCACACCACTCTGGCTCTCAGGTTGTTTAAACTAGGGAATAAACCTGCTTGATACAAGCCCATGGCACAAAAAGTCTTAATTTACTATGGCCGGGGCTCTGTACTGCTTTTCCTTGTGGCCAAAGTTAGGTAGCTGTGCATGGGTGAAATCCATTATCTGAAATATTTCAAGACACTATTTCCAAACACAGTGTGGACTTAGGTCCTGATCTGGGTCTAGTTTTGACTTCTCACTAACACTGAATGTGGAATATGCTGCATGAACTCAAAAGGATAATGATCAGTCAGTGACCACATTAACCTGACAAAAATCATCCCATGAAGACAAGCAGGTATGTCAAAGCTAATACTAATACATAAAAGGTGCAGCCTTTTTCACAAGCTATTTTAAGGACTGTTTATCCTTCCCTGTTGTATACCAGCATCCAAGAAGATCTTATCCATGAGATCAGACTTTCTTATCTTGCTCATGCCTTTATTTTATTACGTTGGAAATGGACTGATATTAAATCCCTTAAATCCCACAGGTAATAAAGGAGTGAAATGTTGCATGTTAAAAAAAAGTCACACAATAGGGTTGGAGGCTATGGAACATTAAAGCAACCAGATGTTAGTGAAATAGAGTGTGCTCATGTAGTAGAAAGTAATTTGCTATACCATTTGCTCCCCTCTCTCCCCACTGAGAAGACTTTGGCATTTCTATGAAAAATGACTCATGAAGTATGAGCTCCCTTTAAATACAATCACTAACATACAAACCTATGTATTATTTTCAAACGGTGCCAGTTCTCTAAGGTTTTTTTGTCAGCACTTTTTCAGGTTCTCCTGCTGATTTGACATTTTTGGAGCCCATAGGACTCCTTACCTTGGATCAACGTATTTGATCAAGAAATAAAAGGCATATAGAACCTTTGCCATTATCATTTCACATGCCATGTGAACCCTGTAACCATTACTTCCTTCTCTAGAATCTCCAGACTTGCCAAGATGTACCCTTTGTCTTATATAGCAGTAGACAGAAGGCAGGTTTCTATCTGCTGGTAGATCTTGGTGTGGTGTGTGATAGATAAGCAGCAGTGTACAGTTCTCTCAAATGTTCAAGAGTACTGAGATATCTCTCTCTCTCTCTCTCTCTCTCTCTCTCTCTCTCTCTCTCTCTCTCTCTCTCTGTGTGTGTGTGTGTGTGTGTGTACTATGCTGCTGAAATGAAGAGACTGTAGATATAGGAAATGAATTTTTTGCCAGGAAACACTGCAACAACAACAGCAACAGCAAAAACAGCAACAACTTTATTTTTATACCCCGCCACCTTCTCCCCAAAGTGACTTACAAATGTTTGGGGACAAGATGTTTGCAAGACATAAAAGCAAAAACTATCCATAAACAAAACATACTAAAATAGAAGCATCATAAAATGCAACAGCCACGATGAAACAGACTCCATCAGACCAGGTTCAACAAAAACAATGACCAAGATTTCTAAAATGGGCATGACCAAGCTATAAAAGGGCTGGGCAAGGGATAGTGCAAATAGCATACCCTAGAGCCAGAAAAGTGGATGAAGTGCAAAACAGAGTACTATCTGGCGACTTAGGGACTGGGCATTTATAGCTAGGGACTAATGAATCTCAACTGCTTGCTGGAACATCTAGGTTTTCAAATCCCTATGAAAGGAGGACAGTGGGGAAGCTTGCTAATCTCCCTGGGGAGGGTGTTCCAAAGTCAGGGGCCAAACTGTATGTTTTGCTCAGTTCTGATATTCTATATTCTTCAACATTTCATGGATAAAAATTGAGAAACATGTCGACAAATGATATTGGAATGTGGTCAAGAAAGCAAAAGTTATTACTGAGGAATTTGCTTTTGCATGAGCCCACTGGAAAGACAAAGATCTGCCTCTCTTCTTTTTCTCTCTGATGAATTAACTGAATGCAAACTACTTTGATATTTTATGTCTGTTTGCAGTAATGGGAGGAAACTGAAGACCAAGTGTGAAAGGAGATGAGAAGGAAAAATAGGAAACCGAGGCATTTATAAAGCAGCTGAAAAATTATGATAGCAGAGGATTAAAAAGGACTGTCCATGCCAAATGTGTTGGAGGGCCAGGCAATCAAAATACATTCCTGTATTCAGAATTTCTTAATGCAAGAGTGGACAAATATGGAGGTTTGCCTCCAACTTGTGAACTGCAACCTGTCTTTTTACAAATGTTATGCTCAGCCCCAGTTTCTATAATGTGCTTCTTTTCAGGTGTAGAAATGAGACTGTGCTTAAATGGCGAATCATGCTTCCTAGATGCCTCTAGAAATTCAATTTGGTTTTTTTAATTGCCAAAGTGTCTGTGGGTCAAACAATTCTATCCTTGCATTAATTCTCAGTATAGAACCTTTGCACCCAGCTCCACTTGGTTACTCTTGAGGTTTATCGCAGTCACACTGGAATCTGACTAGAGAAGAGTCATTCAAGCAACTGTTGAATGATGAGTCAACATACAGGAAAATCCCACTGACTCAGTGGATTTTTTCTGGTCAAGAGTAACAATAGGATTTAGGGCAACAGTCCTAACAGTCTAATACCATTACCTGCCCAACCTTGTTTTATGCAATGCTTTCGATGTGAAAAAAAACTTGATTGAGATTTGTTGTACTCATTTTAGAAGGGGTTTACTTAAGCAGCACAAAACTTGGGAAAGTTTAGAAGAATTGGTCTAGTGCTCAAGGAATCCCCAGCCACCAAAAGTAACTTTTCTAATACCTGGTGTAACATATAGGATAACTGCATTTCTTCTTCTTGCTGTTTGATTATTGTAATGCTTACTTCTGTTTTTGTCCTGTGTGTGTTGGCAGAAATAAAAATATACATTTTTGAAATTATCATCGAAAAATCAGTCTTTCTCCTTCTCTTCCATACATTGTAGATCACAGGGATGGATCGCAGAGAAAAGTTTAGATTCCACTCTCATTTAGCTCCCAACATCTGTTGAGACTGCTAGTCAGTTTTGATGGCTGTGGCTGTTTTGTGATGCAATGTGGTTTACCTGTCCACAGGGAATGGGGCTTGAGACCACCGGGAATGTGTTCCTATGTAAAAATGCTACACAGTCATTACTGGTAATAGTTTTCCATCATTACCAACCTGGGGTCAAATACAAGGCAGCAACTTAGAGAGGAAGTGCACCATATCCCATTACAAATCCCCTGAGCCATCCAGTCTCCCAAAATTAAGTGTACAAGTGCATTTAGAGCAGTGAACAGATTGGAAAATATAAGCGGCTAAAGCCTTAGCAATTTAATAAAAGAAATGAAAGGAGCTCAAAACCAGGGCTATTTTTATGTTGTTTTCCTTTGCTTTGTTTTTACTTGAAATAGAGACGCTTGCTTGCTTCTTGCTTATGGGTTTCAGGATTCCTACAGCTTTTGTGCTGACTGTTATCCTTACAATGTGAATAATGTTTTTGAGGAAAATATAAAAACAACAAAAACAACAAGGAGCCCCCATTGGCGCAGTGGGTTAAACCGCTGAGCTTCTGAACTTGCTTACCAAAAAGTTGCAGGTTCGAATACAGGGAGCAGCATGAGCTCCGGCTGTTAGTCCCAGATTCTGCCAAGCTTGCACTTTGGAAATATATAAATGTTTGTAGATCAATAACTACTGCTCCAGCAGTCATGCTGGCCAGATAACCTTGGAGGTGTCTATGGACAAAGACGGATCTTTGGCTGAGAAATGGAGATGAGCACCAACCCCCAGAGTCGAACACGATTGGACTTAATGTCAGGGGAAAAGCTTTACCTTTTCCTATGAAAACAACAAGGCCAACTGGATTAATAAGGTATAGGGAATAGTGGTTTCAGTGTTAGATTGCATCTAGGGGGATCAAAGATCAAGTCCTCAGTGAAAATTACAGTGATGGAAAGAATATCAATCTAGTCCAATTCCTGGCTATGCAGTTAATGATTGTGCAAAAGATGGTAATCCAAACTCTTAAAAATAAAGGGGAATCCACAATTTTCCTTCATAGTCTATTCCACTGTCAAATGGTAACACTGGAAAGTTCTTCCTAACACAAGTTTTCTTCATCAGATTTCTTGTCAAGATTTGTCCCAGAGAGGTTTGCTTTTGCCTTCCTTTGGGTTTCATCTGAATGGGGATTTGAGTTTTAGGGCTTTTCCACTCAGCCAGGTTCAACCCCTCTCCCCCGAAACGTTACAGGTTTTTAAAAAACCTAGTTGACTCGTGAATTGGTTAATGCAGTGGTTCTCAACCTGTGGTTCCCCAGATGTTTTGGCCTACAACTCCCAAAAAACCCAGACAGTTTACCAGCTGTTAGGATTTCTGGGAGATGAAGGCCAAAATATCTGGGGACCCACAGGTTGAAAACCACTGGGTTAACCAGTTAAAATTCATGAGTAAACCAGGTGTTTTTATACCTGAAACATTTTGGTGGAGGGGGGTTGAACCCTTAATCCCCACCCCCACCCCAGGTACAAACCTGCACACAGCCATACAACCCAGAATATCAAGGCAGATAACCCACAATGTCTGCTTTGAACTGGATTATCTGAGTCCACTGCCATATAATCCATTTCAATGTAGATTTATACAGCTGTGTAGAAGGGTCCAAATGATGTCTCCAGTAAAACCGAACTAATTCAAGACAAAGCAAGAAACCCCCACTTTGTTCCAAATTAATTTGATTCTTCATTAGACCCAAGTCTTCCTGAAAGACCCAGATCTAATGGAATATGGGTCTTGTGGAGACAGATCCCTTGGTAGCCCTGGGACTACCAAGGGGTCAGTCCCCACAGCCCAATTTGTTTCTTCAGACCCTGTGGGAAGGTACTCAAAGGGCATCTAGACACCCCTCTGAGAAAGCACAGGTTTTGGAGGGAGGTTTGTGGACTTTAATCCATGCTGAAGCAGGTCTTTTAAACTCTCTTCAGCGTAGGTTAAAGTGCTGTCTGGAAGGAGCCAGAATCTCCAAAATCATAGTTTAATGCTGAAACCACTACACTGTCTTGTCTCTAATCTAGACCTAAAATTAATATTGTTTGCAATCATGTGATGACTCCTTGTAAAAAGAAGCCACAAAGAGTTTGAATCATAGAAATGCCCAACGTACCATATGCCAAGCACCACAAAACAACACAGCCAGAAAAAAAGGTGACTCCCTGCATACCTGTTTTTGCTACCTTTGCCACAATGGATGTTGACTTATTTGACTTATTTATTCAATTAATGTATATGCTCAAGTATAAGTCAAGGGCAAGCTTGGTGGCCAAAATTATGCTTTTGATATGACTCGTAGATAAATCAGGGGTCATTCCCCAGAGAAAGGGAGCACTTATGCCACCTCAGGGGGGGGGGGGGTCTTCCACTGCTGGCTACTGCCTCCATTTCCCCACCCAACCATTCCAAAAGGCCAGAAGCAGAGCCACAGCAGAAAGAGCAGATGGGGCCAGGGCTTCTTTTATGTCCTCCTGGGTTGGACTAAGTTCTTACTTTTCACCAAGCTATGCAAGAGAAGGTGGTGTACCTTTTTGATAAGAGTTAAGATATAATACTGACATTGACCCACAAATAAGTTTTTAAAGTTGGTTTTTTAAACTAAAATTTCTAGACTTTTATAAGTTATAGGGTAACTCATTTCTATCCCACATTTCTCATTGTGTGTAGCACCCATGGGCCCGTTCGTGCCAATGGGAGGGGGCGAGGCACCGGGGGTCCCGATGCCATTAGGTCCCGTACAGGCTGAAGGGGACTCGGAGGATGAGTTGGAAGGCCCAGACCAAGACTGGACAGCAGTGCAATTGCCCAGTCCACCTGCAGAGAGCTTAGCCTGGGATTTCGAGTGGGAGCATTCTCCCGGAGAAGGAGCGGACCAGGTGGAGATGGGAGGCAGCGAAGCAGATAGCGGAGATAGTTATGAGTTCCCAAACGGCCGAGGTTCCCAAGACCTGGCCGAACAGCAGATGGAGGCCAGCGGCTGGGAAAGTTCGGGAGGCTGCTTCTCAAGGAGATAGCGATACTGAACTGGAAGAGCGGGCCGTTCCCATAACAGACGCAGGGACATAGAGCAGGGCAGGAGGAGCTGGCATCTGTCCCTAGATCGTCACCGTTCGGAAAGTAGAGACTGGAGACGCCGGGCCCTAGATCGTCGAGGGGCCCGGCCGAAGGATTAAGAACGGCCCCGTGGGAACTGATCCTGAGTTCTCCGGCCACGTCTGATCTGAAGGGCGTGAAAGCGGAGTGAACCACGGAGCCTAGTTTGGCTCGCCTTGGACCAAGTCCTGACCTTGCTATTGATTCGCATTGCTGCGGATACCTTGCTTCAATCCGGAGTGAATCCGAAACCTTGCCAAGCCCTTTGCCACGATTGCTTTTGGAACTATCCTTTGGAACTTTGCCTTCTTATTTGGACTACAGCTTTGCTGATTGCCTTGTTCTTAATCTCTCAATGAGAATTGCCTTTTGGACTATTTTATATTCAATAAAACTAGTTAGCCTTTGCTACGTCTCCGTGTGTGTGTTAAAGGGGCAGTTCTAAGTCGGTGTTCGTGACATTGTATGGGTCCATGTCGGCTTACAAGCAATTAAAAACAAGATACAGCTAAAAAAATGTTTGTACAAAAATGTAAAAAGACAATTAGACAACAGTATGATCAAAAACACAAAACCAAAACAATATAAATTGGAACTAAAATCAGTACAGCCCCATTATAAATGATTTCTGCAACATTAATTATAAAAGGCATGCCTGAATAAAAAGTAATTTGTATCTATAACTGCACAATCCACCATACTGTGGCTATGAAGACTCTGACCAAGAATCAGAATCCAGGTAAGCCTGGCTCCAATCCAGCAGAGGCACCTTTCATGTCAGCTTAAAAATTCTTTTTCTGTAAGGAGATGGAAAATAAAAGTTTACATAGGCATAATAGAGAAGATTAATTGACTCCTTGTTCTGAAATATTGGTTCCAGAAATTCCTCAGAGGGAAATGAGCTCTGGAAAAGGATCCCGGTAGCAACCCCTAGTGATAAAAGTTTAACAGGCTCTCCTCAAATGCCAAAAAAGGAGCAGATGAGGGTGAATGATTTACTGGTCAATTAGAAGGGGAATATGATGATCCTTCATAAACAAAGATAGCTGGAGCTTTTGGCCACCCAAAAAATAAATGTTCAATTCTGTGTGTGTGTGTGTGCGTGCGTGTGTGTGTGTGTCCCTCCATTCTTGGTGGAAATGGAGAACCATCTGGAAAACAATGGCACTCAAGAGTTAAATTTCCTCATGCTTAAATATCTGATACTATTTTTTTAAGGTTGAGCAAAGTTCCAAAATAGGCCAAAACTCCATGTTATCCAAACGGCTTCTCCTATCCACAACACGCAGCCACTATTTGGTTTTAATTATTGATGTTGTCTTTGTTTGTTTGAGGCCTTCCCAGTTTCTCTATGTTGTTAACATTTCTCCAGTAAGATTGCTTTGCTTCGTGTAAATACAAAGAATTTTGTTAAGTTGAGCCAGATCGCATTTAATACTTCACCGTATAACTAGTGCAGCCCTAATTAAATAGAGGACAGATGGCGGTCCTCATGTAATACATAGAAATCTTGTGAGGTTTGCTCTTTTTTCCCCTCTTTTCTTTTATTGAGCATGAAATACATAACAGATTTCTTGCCACCTAGGTAGAATTGAACGAGATACAATTTTCCTCCTCCTTCTCTTGTCTGTATAACGGTACAAAGCAGCCTTTCACAACCGGGTGGCCAGGCTGGCTGATGAAAATGAAAGTTGTAACTGCCCAAGGGTACCAGTTTGAAAAGGACAACTCTTCAGAAAACTGCTGATAACCTTTTCCTCCTTTTTTCAAGATCCTCTGAATGAATGTTTGGAAAGCCCAGATTCTTTAGAAGCCATGTTCTAGGGAAACAAATACAACTGTGAATCAGAATAAAAGTTATAAAGCATAACTATTAGTTTTCTCAGACATGTTCCTGATTATCTACATTTGAAGTTGCCTTTTGATTTTTAAGTGATTGCTTTGATTATTATTATTATTATTATTTCAGGATTTTACCCCGCTCTTCTCAACCCCCGAGGGGGGACTCAGAGCGGCTTACAGTACGGCACAATTCGATGCCCACATCACAACAGCATAAAACCCCAAAACCCCACAACAATTAAAAGACATTAAGATACATTAAAATACAGTTTCAACAGCATCATACACAGTCATTCCAAGTTAAAACAATATTCAATCCATAAAAACATTGACCCTCTTCATCCATTCCATTAAAATCCCCATCTAACATGCTGCCTAGTGCTGGTGTGCAAACGCCTGGTCCCAAAGCCAGGATTTTACCTTTTTCCTGAATGCCAGGAGGGATGAGGTGGACCGTACCTCAATAGGGAGCGCATTCCACAGGCGGGGAGCCACCACCGAGAAGGCCCTGTCCCTCGTCCCCACCAGCCGCATTTGAGAAGTCGGCGGGAGCAAGAGCAGGGCCTCCCCGGATGATCTTAGATTGCAAGGTGGGACGTAGCGGCTGATGCATTCGGACAAGTAAGCTGGGCCAGAACCGTATAGAGCTTTAAAGGAGTTGATGCCATTGTCTTGATTGTTTTATTATTTTAGCTATTGTTTTTATATCAGTTCTTCTGGTATACAGCTTTGATATTGCCTATCACATCCACGATGACTAGTGGCTGTCACATTGGTCTGGACTCTAAAGAGCAATGATATTTACTGCGCTGAATTCTTGTTGCTGTTGTGCAGCTCCAAATCATTTTCAACCTTGGGCAATCCTAAAGTAATCCTAATTAGGAAAGAGTTGGAACTTTGAATAGCTAATTGCACCAAGTGGATCTCCTATCCAGAAACTATTGATTTTGCAGCTACCACTGACCCCTCGTGTACTCCTCTTTGTTATTGTTGTGTGCCTTCTAATCATTCAATTACCTGCTTGGTCATTGAAACCCATCGACTGACCTTGCATGAGTCAGACATTCACAGCCTTAGAAAAGTTACTGTAGGTCACCATACAACAGAAACTATTTGAAGGCACGTAACAACAACAAAAAGGTGGTAGTGGCATAGGCAATAGCATTGGTAGGTAGGAGGCTCATTTGGTGCCATGAGCTATCCAAGCTTCTGAACTCTATTGCCCAAATAAACCCACCTTAGGTTTGTTATAAATCAAAAAAGACTCAAAGGCACATAAATAACAATAACAATAACAACAACAACGGAACCATGAAGGGCTCCTTTGTTGTTTGAACTAAAATCTGGTATAACATTGGGTCCCACAACTACCCTG
The DNA here is from genome assembly GCA_030556195.1 of Anolis apletophallus. Taxonomy (NCBI): domain Eukaryota; kingdom Metazoa; phylum Chordata; class Lepidosauria; order Squamata; family Anolidae; genus Anolis; species Anolis apletophallus. Next base: position 31,438,946 of record JARBWK010000006.1, on the reverse strand, counting down.
GTTTCCATCAACTGAAACTAAAATATCTGGTTTCAGATAGTTTCCTTTGACTTGTGTTGATTTGTGAATCCGTTAAGTGGCACCAGTTTCAATACCCATCCCAGCACACTATTTAAGCTCTTAACAAGCAGCTCATGGTTGCTCTGGCAATTAAAAGCCATTCCCATGGGCCCAAAGTTATATTGTTAGCGGCTGCAAATAGCTACCTTAGATGTCTTCAGTAATGGGTTGTTTCTAATAATTACCCACAAATATTACACAAGCTAAAGGGAAGTAGGGTGGGGAGGTGAAGGAGGCTGTAACGTCTGTAAAAGTTACAAGCAGCTTGTTAACACAATTCAGAACCAGGAAGGCTTGTAAATTATTGCTCTTTCGTTTCTTTCTTTCCTTTAAATGCCTCCGGAGAGAGATGACTTAAATGCAGCTGTTCTCACATTTAATACAGAAGTGTTGCTTGAGGTGCTACAACTCCCAGGAAATCACTTCATTGAATAAAGATGTGGTAGGGATAGGGAACCAAATTTAGATAAAGGAGGAAACAGGGCCAACCGTCTGGGTTTTTCATTGTATTTAACACTTCTGCTTCTTGAACCCACTTCCCACCTGTATGTTTTCATTTGCAAAATATGAATGCCTGCCAATATAACCAGTCACCACAGTTAATGAGTCAACATAGCAGGTTTGCTATATTCTTTCTGTATCTTGAAAGTTGGAGCAACTTTGAAAATAGTTCCTTTGTGGCGACTACAGCCCCCCAGATTTTCCAGTCAATGTCTGATTGGAGAATTCTAGTGGTAGACCAAACATTCTTTTATAGATCTTATCTGGTAACTTGACATTTTTTTTAAAAATCCAGGAAATGTATTATGCATTGTCTAGGTTGAGTCTGATGGTCCAGTTTATTGGTGGAATGAAACAAATTTAGTTTCTGTAATCTTTAAAAATTGGACTGCTAGTGGGAGAATAACTCCGTAAAAAGTAATATTTGGTAAGGTAGAAGGCAGTAGGATAAGAGAAAGATTGCTTTCCAGATTAACCATATTTAATCATAGAAGTCCAAAGTTTACAAGACCTGAACAGGGCTGAGAATGATAAGATTGCCATAAATCAAACTTGGCTTGATTGTAGTTAACAATAAAGAAAAATGATGCTGTCCAAATAAAGAGAGATTTAGCTTCTAGAAAGCATTGAAACCATTTTTGAAGTAGCAAAGATACTGCTGACAAAGTTGGTAAAATCAATCAGTTTTGCTTTATCTTCCATTTTGACTTTTGTTTTGTTTTAGCTTGTACATCAAGTTTTCATCTGAAATATGAAGCCTGCAAATTTTATTGAATTATTTAAAATTTAACTGCATCTAGCATGGAGAGCAGCATGCTGTGCCTACTTGTCATATACGTATTAATTAATGTATTATTTAATTTTTAAAATAGTTTTATTGATCAAAAGAAAAAATTGCATGATTAAAAGAGCATATTTGGGTAGGATAGATGGGGTCGGGGGGAGGTTAAAAAGAAGAAGAATGAAAAATATAGGAGGGAATGAGTGCATGGAATGGGTAAAAAGTTGACCATTTCAAAAGAGTTTTGTATATTTTAGTGATAACTTTCCTTTCTAATAAAATTATTTTGTCCCTTGTTGAATCTTTTTCTGAAAACCCTATCAACTTATCTTTATTGTAATACTCTTTCAATTGTCTGTATTGAAACCATGACACATTTGTGTATAATTTGTTAATTTCCCATTGGGTTTTTAAGGTATAAATTTCATTTTGTTTTTTCAGTATTTCTTTGTATGTAGGCCATTTTCCTCATCCATATTCTCTCCTTTGTATGGCTTCTAGAGGTGAAAACCATAATGGGGTTTTCTGGTAGAACTGTCCCCCCCCCCCCATTTTTATTAATGCGGACCTTATGAAATGGTTACTGAAGTTTTTTTCTATTCTTCTTTTATCGTACCACATGTACAAATGCCAACCACTCCTCAAATCAAAACCTTCTAGTGTCAAACTCTTAATTTTAGTAAGATTGGTCTAACCCTTTATCCAGAGCAACCCACAAGCTTCATAATATAATCTCAAGTTTGGGAGACCAAAACCACCTATTTTTTATCTGTTAAATTTTGTTAGATCTTTATTTCCAGTTTTAAAGACCGGGAAATTTCTTAGAATTTGAATAAAAATAGCATTTTTGGAAAAATCTTTATTTTAATTATCGAAATTCTTCCCATTAAGGAGAGATTTAAGTGTCTCCAATTCTCTAGATCCTTTTTTATTTCTTTCCATTTCTCTTCATAGTTATTTTTCAATAGTAGAGCATTCTTAGCGGTAATGTGTACGCCTAAATATTTGATTTTGTTTGTGATTTGGATTCCCGCCGTTTCTTTTAATTCTTCTTGCCTCATCTTCGTCATATTTTTGGTCAAGATCATAGTCTTCTTCCTGTTAATTTTGAGACATGATAGTTTTCTGAATTCTTCTATTTTATTCATCCATATTGGTATATTTTCAATTGGATTGTCTATTATATAAATTACATCATTGGTGAATGCCTGTATTTTGTATGACTCTTTACTTATCTTGGTTCCAATTAAATTTTATCTTCTCTTATATATTTAATAGAATTTCCAAGGACATTATAAATAGCAGTGGGGATAGGAGGAAATCTTGTATTGTTCCTTTATTGATTAAAAACTTTTGGCCTCTTGGCCATTTATTAAAATTGTTGCCTCTTGTTCATCGTAAATTGATTTTATCACAGTAGTAAAGTAGTGCCCCATATCCATTTCTTTTATTAGTGATGTATATAAATAAATAATGTAAATAAATCCCAGTTTATATTGTCAAATGCCTTCTCTGCATACAGGGCTAGCAATGCAATTCTTTTTTGTTGTTCTTTTTGTAATATTCAATTAAATCTATAATTCTTCTTTCATTGTCCTTTATATGTCTTTGAAGATCATTTATACCCTACTCTTCAGCCAGAGAATCATCAACTTTTTAATTAGGAGGGTTTAAAAAAAACCTGGCATGATTGACAATATGGGACCTATTAGAAACAAAGGGTGTATCTACACCACTGTAAGTGCCATGGCTCATTGCTATGGAATCATAGCAGATGTGGCTTTACAAAATCTATAGCTTTTTCTGTCAAAGAAGGCTAATATCTCACCAAACTACAGCTTCTGTAATTCTATAGCAGTGAGCCATGACAGTTAAAGTGGTGTCAAACTGCATAAATTTACAGTGTAGATGCACCCAAAGAGATAGCAGTCTTAACTCAGTACAAACATGGTTGCAAAGACGAGGATTCAAAATGACTTCTTATGAAAAAGTGTTAAAATCCTCAGTCAGGCTTATTCAAATAGACATAATCAATACCTTTGCAACGGACAAAATAGCAACTAATTTATCACTGACAAGGAAGAAAAACAAAGCTATGTGTTATTCACACATATCCTCCAACCATGTAGCAAGAGTCACTGTTGTTCTCCCATTATTGTCTCTGTTTAAATATTGTCCTTAGTTTATTCCGATTTTAATTTGCAAGGGAAGGGGCATTTTGTGGATATATTTTTTAAAAAACAAAAACCAGGTTGATTTCTACAGAAGCGTTCCTCAGGTTTTTGTTCCTTCTCTTATTTCTTTAGAATGAATGTGAAAGTCACTTTTATTCTAGTGCATTCACATGTTAAATATACAGGCATAACCAGTAGCATACAGCTTATAATTTCATATGTTACAGCTTCTCATACAATACTCCACCCCCTCCTCTCTTCCCATTTGTGCTGAGTTCACTGAGAGCAAATTACTCTTGCACTTTAAACTAAGAGCACTTCCAGACAACCTCATGATCTGGGACAAAAAAGTGGGGCAAAAAAATCGTGGTACCTGAAAGTAAGTCCAAACATGGAACTGTCGGTCCCAGCAAATAGTCCCCTAGTGTCTTGAAAGGTTTGTAGTTGATTTTAGAAATCCGTAAGATAGATGCAGGACATCCGCCAGAAGTTTTCATTTCAGTTCTTTTTATTGACACTATGAGATGTACTGGACTTCATAAGCACTATGCGGATATACAAATATGTACACAAGCAGATTTCTTGCCATTATCTTTCTTTACCCTCCTGCCTTTATGCTTGCTCTCTTGAGCCCCCTTACACTTTGGGGTCATTTGCCTGCCATTATGTTGCCCACTGTGTAATTTAAAGCTCTATTTAATTTCATAAATATGAGAACAAAGGAATGGTTGCAGAGAGTTCTCATAAGAATTTATTTGGACTATCCCTACTATATCAGCAATGTTGGATAGTGTGAGATAATGCCTGTTCCATCAAGGTAAAATACTATAAAGTACAATCTTACTTTCACCCAGGGCCAAACAACTGCTGTGGGTAGCACATGAGCAGGACATTAGAACAATGTTTTTCACTTTTGCACTGTAGAATTAATGCAGTTTGGCATCACTGTAATTGTCATAGCTTAATGCTATGGAATCCTGGGATTTGCCTTACCAAACAAGTCCCAGGTTTCCATAGCAATTAAAGCAGTGTCAAACTGCATTAATTCTCTACACATGCCCTAAAACACAGAAGATGATAAGATGAAGTTAATGATGTTTCACAAAAATGTGTGCTGATTTGGATTAACAGATGAAAAAAGGTGTTAAAAGGTGCACTTAAAACCCGATTTCAGTGGGAAATGTGCATATTCACGACTGTATATCCCTGTAGTTAAGGAAAACATGTGATTTCATTCATATACCCTGGTGTGGACTGCTCCAGAGTATGTGCGCCTTTTAAAATCCCGAAACATAATCTGGACTGTAAACCAATGGAGCCACGAACACACAGGTGGTTAAGTGAAAGCACAAATAGAAAGCATTTACAATGAGGACTACCTGCAACCATTCTTTTGTTCTGATCTTTATGAAATTAAAAAAAACCGTGCTTGAATTTACAGTAGGGTGATGAGAGATAATAAGAAATCTGTTTGTGTATACATTTAAATATCTGCATGAGTGCCATCTTGGAGAGTCAATTATTTTAAAAAGTCAACTTCCACTGGATGTCCCCTGTCCATCTTGCAGATTTCTAAAATCCACAACAAATGGTGTCAGGATAGCTGGGGACCATTTAGTGGGACTGACAGGTCTGTGTTTAAACTTGCTGTTAGGTCCTGTGATTTTTTTTTGCCCCACTTATTTGTCCCACATTTTGATGCTTTCTGGAAGCCCCCTAAGTGGTATTTCTCCTCACCTGGTATTCCTTGGCACTACATCTCTGATCTTGGAGCTATCGTATCATATGCATTGATTTCTTCAATCACCTCTTAAAGCCACCCCATATCCAAAGATCTCAACATGGCTCCCAATAAAATAAATCTAAAACCAAGTACAGGATGAATATCCTTCATCCAAAATGCTTGTGACCAGAAGTGTTTTGATTTTTTAAAATTTTGGAATAACCATATTTGCATATGTGTATATAATGGGATATCATAAAGATAGGACCCAAGTCTAAACATGAAATTCATTTAGGCTTCATTTACATCATATACAATAGCCTGAAAGTAATTTTATACACAATATTTTAATAATTGCGTGCACAATGCAAAGTTTGTATACGTAAAGAAAATGTGATACCCATGTTTCCCCGATAGTAAGACACCCCCGATTGTAAGACGTATCGGGGGTGTCAGAGGGGTCGGCTAATATAAGCCATACCCCGAAAGTAAGCCGTACCCCGGCCACCGCGTCACTCGGTCCCGCCTCCCCTCCGCCGCCGCCGCGCCTCCGCCGCCACAGCCGGCCAATGGGCCAGCCTCAGCACACCTCCCAAAGAACAGCCGTTTCTGCGCCTGCACCAGGCACACTCAGGACCTAGTGCCCATGCGCAGACATTTGCCCATGTGCAGAAACGTCCGTGCTTGGGACCCGAGCGCGCCTGGCGCAGGCGCAGAAATGGCTGTTCTTTGGGAGGCATGGCGCGGCCGGCCCATGGGGCCGGCTGTGCGGCGGAGGAGGAGGAAGCAGCGGCGGCGGGACCGAGTGACACGGCGGCCGGGGTATGGCTTACTTTCGGGGTACGGCTTACCGTCGCCCAATGTAAGACATACCCCAAAAGGAAGACATAGTGGGGTTTTGGGGGGTAAAAAGAAAGTAAGACACTGTCTTACTTTCGGGGAAACACGGTAGTAACTCAACAACCCATGTGGATAATTTTGGATTATTTTGAATTTAGATAAGGGATGCTTAACCTGTATTCTACATAATTAACTTAGTTAATTATACTTAATTTAATTAAGATAGTTACATATGAACTTATTCCGGCCTACCACAACCCACATAGAAATGTCATTCTCTTGTGCTCTGCTCATTGGCAGTATAGACCTCATTCTCTTTGTGCAGCTGATGTAGGGGGTGGGAGTTACTATTGTGGCAATAGTTGTCACGATTGTGACTAAGTATAGATTTTATTTTTTTTTTATTATGTGCAGCATTTATATTCCATCCTTCTCATCCTGAAGGATCACAGATTAATCAGCTGTGCTAAAGCCTGGCCCATATTTTAAAAATGGAACAGTTCAAAATTGCTTATCTCAACCTACTTTACCAGGTGTCCGCTGCATGGGGAAAAGGAGGCCTATTTTATCAGCAAACAGTACTGTATATCATTGAATGACATTTCAATTTCATTTGAATTTATTATTTCATGAATCGCTCTCCACCGAAGTGCTCCGAGCGACTTACAATAGCAATAAAACATACATATATATCATCACATAATTACAAGTTAAAAGCTTTAACAAAGAGCCAAGTTTTAAGAGCCTGGGTAAATGACTGCAAATTGGGCATGGCTCTAACACATGGAGGCAAGGAGTTCCACAGGGTTGGAGCAAGGACTGAAAAGGCCCTACACCTTGTAGAGTCTAGACGTGCTTCCCTAGGCCTGGGGATATGTAGAAGGTTTTCCTGGGCTGGTCTTGGTGGTCACTGATGGCAAACGTATGAGAGGCGATCCCTGAGATATTTAGGACCCTGACCGTGAATGGCCTGAACATTAAGATCAGTGTCTTATAGGAAGCCTGATGTTCAATTTGGAGCCAGTGGAGACATTGCAACACTAGTGCTATATGGTATCTCATAGGTGTCTGCGTGAGTAGTCTGGCGGCTGCATTTTGAACCACTTGAATCTTCCGTATCACTGAAAGAGGGGTACCAGCATACAGTGCATTATAGTAATCCACCCTCAAGGTGACAGTGGCATGGATCACTGTTGCAAGGGCCTCAGTTTGAAGATAGGAAGCCAGCTGCTTTGCCTGGCGTAGGTGGAAGAAACCGTATGATACACAACGCTATACCTTTCACATTCAAAGGGCAGAGCTGAGGGAGAAGTCAATCAAACAGCATCATGTAGTAAAAAATCTCTTTAGTATAATCAATATCAAATGTGCTCAATAGCTTTACAATAACACTGTGGTGCAATGTCATGCAATTTACACACAATATAACATAAACAGATGCAGCCCTTACAATCTACTGGGCCAGAGCAATGCTCACACTCAGTCAAAGTCACCCTGTATTCAGTAGGAGTTTGTCAACTCACATACTGCAGTCCGAGTCACTGGGGAGCCTTGAAGCATGGAAGAGCTGGCCAACTGCCAAGTGGGCAGGCGCCTACGGGAGGTAAGCTGACGCCAAGGTGGCCGTTTCGCGTGAACCGCTTCCTCAGGGCGCTTGGGACTTCTAGCCGCTCCTCCCCGGTATGGTTGTAAATCAATATATGACTCAGGGGTGAAACAGGAGATTTCTATGTAAGGATAGCAACAAGTGAGCATATAAAACATGGTATAGCCTTGAAAGCACAGTCATACAATGAGATGCAATACAATACAATAACAAAATAGCAACAACACAAACCCTCACCGCATATTATGCGTTGTAATACCTATCGGTCTCAAGAGTGATCTCCTGGGCTGGAATCAGCACCGAGGAAATGAGTTAACAGGGTTAAATACCTTATTTCTGACACAGGTGGGACTACAGTAGTAAAGTTTGCACAGACACGGTTTCATTTAATCCGGATGGATACTCGCAGGATAGTAATAAAATCCATTTCCTTTCAGCCCTTAGCAATGTGGTTTGTTTATCGCAGTGAGGGGAATGCACCTTTTCTAACCCCATAATTTTTAAGGAGCATGGGTCCAGTTTTTTCCTAGCACAATGTTGGTAAAATTCAGAGTCTGTGGACCCACATCTAATTTTAGATAAATGCTCCAGAATGCGGGTTTTGAGATTGCGGGATGTCATCCCTATGTAATGCCTGTTACAGCCACAACTGCACTGGATGCAGTAAATGACTCCTGAGGAGGCGCATGTTATTTCGTCTCTCAGGTGTAAAATCCTCCCTGTCTGGTTATTTTGCACTGTGATGGATGGAGAAATAAGCGGGCATATCGAACACGCTCCGCATCTTTTAGTGCCCGGTCTCGGGTTATTTGTTTTGGTGCGCACCATATGATTACTATGTATAAGGTATTCCTTTTGGTGTTTCGTGCGTTTATGGGCAATACGGGGGGGCTGTTCTAGGCCCGGTATAGAGGATACCAGGGGCCAGAATTGTCGCACAATGTCCTGCATATGTCTGGAATGGGGGGTGAGGGTAAGCTGCCACACTATTCTGGATGCTGCGGGCGTGGCCACTTTACTAAGAAGTCTATCCCTGGGGATAGAGTCAGCTCTGGACTTGGCTGTGTCAATGATGGATTTAGGATACCCCCTTTGGGCTAGATTCAGGGAGAGGGTGTGGGCATCTCTTTCGTAGTGCTCAGGGAAGGATGAATTCCTTTTTAATCGTAGAAGTTGCGAATATGGCAAGCTTCTTTTTAAAGAATGGGCATGGAAGCTGTCAAAATGTAATAACGAATTCCTGTCTGTGGGTTTCCTGTAGTTCTGCAGTTTTAGGTGTCCCTGGTGTGTAAACACTTTAAGGTCTAAGAAATTAACCGTGGTTTTACTGGTGGTAAAAGAAAATCTAATGTTGTCATGCCAAGAGTTCATCCATTTTTTTAAGGTTTCAAGGTTGGCGTCCTTACTGACGATGAGAAAGACATCATCTATGAATCTCTTGTAGCATAAAATATGGGCTGCCAAGGCATTGGTAGGGCTGGGGGCGAGGTGTCTGGTCTCTAGGGTATTCATGAATAAGCAAGCTATACTCGGCGCGGTGGCTGCTCCCATACTGACCCCGGAACATTGTAAGAAGAACCGATCTTCAAATGAAAAATAATTATAATCGGTCGTACAATCAAAAAGTTCCAACAAAAAGTGGGTGGGGGAATTGTGGGGTTTTGGGCGCGAGTCAAATATATCCTCCACAATATCTCTTGATTCCCCTGTGGGGATGTGGGTATAGAGGGATTCAACATCAGCAGTTACAAGCCAGTCTCCTTCAGTCATGGGTCTGTCTTCAATCATAGTAATGAAATGGGTGGTATCCTTGATATAGGATTTGATCTGGGCTACATGGGGTTGCAGTAGCGAATCCAGGTATTTACATATGGGTTCAAGGAGACTGCCATTGGCTGAAATAATGGGGTGCCCTTTTGGGGGCCTGTGGGCCTTGTGAATCTTTGGGATGTGGTAGAAAAGGGGGGTACGGGGTGCACTATTGAAAAGAAATCTGGCAAGTTTGGGCTCAATGTACCCAAAACTCTCTGCATGATGAATGATATCCCTAATGATGCGGGAATACCTAGCCGTGGGGTCTTGGGCCAGTGGTTGGTATACTCGGGTATTATTGAGTTGGGAGTAAGCTTCTGTGACGTAGTCCAATTTATTAAGAACCACGGTGGCCCCACCTTTATCTGCCCTCCGAAACACCAAATCTGGGTGACTGCCAAGGCGTTCCAGGATCAGCCTCTCCTCCCTATTGAGATTGGAATGCCTTCCTTCATTATGATAATTTATTTTAGAAACCTCTCTGATAACTGTTTGTTCGAAGGTATTCACATTATTTGAGATGGGTGGGGGGGGGGTGAAGGTACTTTTTATGTAGAATTTGGGTAGGTGGTCTTGTGGGGAATCGTTCTTATCCTTGAAAAATTCTTTCAGTCTTATGTTTCTAAATAATATTGAAAGATCTCTCCACATATCCAGAGTGGAACACCTTGGGGTTCCTACAAATGAAAGGCCTTTATTTAATACATCCATGTTTTTATCAGTAAATACATAATCAGACAAATTAACCACTAGAACCTTCTGCCTGTTCGATATGCCCGCTAATTTCTCCATCCATCACAGTGCAAAATAACCAGACAGGGAGGATTTTACACCTGAGAGACGAAATAACATGTGCCTCCTCAGGAGTCATTTACTGCATCCAGTGCAGTTGTGGCTGTAACAGGCATTACACAGGGATGACATCCCGCAATCTCAAAACCCGCATTCTGGAGCATTTATCTAAAATTAGATGTGGGTCCACAGACTCCGAATTTTACCAACATTGTGCTAGGAAAAAACTGGACCCATGCTCCTTAAAAATTATGGGGTTAGAAAAGGTGCATCCCCCTCACGATAAACAAACCACATTGCTAAGGGCTGAAAGGAAATGGATTTTATTACTATCCTGCAGTATCCATCCGGATTAAATGAAACCGTGTCTGTGCAAACTTTACTACTGTAGTCCCACCTGTGTCAGAAATAAGGTATTTAACCCTGTTAACTCATTTCCTCGGTGCCGATTCCAGCCCAGGAGATCACTCTTGAGACCGATAGGTATTACAACGCATAATATGCGGTAAGGGTTTGTGTTGTTGCTATTTTGTTATTGTATTGTATTGCATCTCATTGTATGACTGTATTTTTCAAGGCTATGCCATGTTTTTATATGCTCACTTGTTGCTATCCTTACATAGAAATCTCCTGTTTCACCCCTGAGTCATATATTGATTTACAACCATACCGGGAGGAGTGGCTAGAAGTCCCAAGCGCCCTGAGGAAGCGGTTCACGCGAACGGCCACCTTGGCGTCAGCTTACCTCCCGCCGTAGGCGCCTGCCCACTTGGCAGTTGGCCAGCTCTTCCATGCTTCAAGGCTCCCCCAGTGACTCGGACTGCAGTATGTGAGTTGACAAACTCCTACTGAATACAGGGTGACTTTGACTGAGTGTGAGCATTGCTCTGGCCCAGTAGATTGTAAGGGCTGCATCTGTTTATGTTATATTGTGTGTAAATTGCATGACATTGCACCACAGTGTTATTGTAAAGCTATTGAGCACATTTGATATTGATTATACTAAAGAGATTTTTTACTACATGATGCTGTTTGATTGACTTCTCCCTCAGCTCTGCCCTTTGAATGTGAAAGGTATAGCGTTGTGTATCATACGGTTGCTTTAGTGGCATATTTTGTTTTGAGTATGTGGAAGAAAGCCTGCTTACTAATGACGGAGACCTGAGCCTCCATCGACAGCTGGGAATCCAGTAGGACACCAAGGCTTTTCACTGCTGCGGATGGAATTAAAAATTCACCATCAAAGGTGGGCAGGGGCCGACCAAGCCATAAGATTTCAATTTTAGCTGGGTTCACCTTAAGTCTACTCACGCGTAGCCAACATATCACGGCTACCAGACACAGGAAAAAACTATCAGGAACTGCAGTTATCCCAGGTTCTAAGTGCAGGAGGAGATGGGTGTCGTCAGCATACTGGTAGCATTTCAAACCAAGTCTCCTTACCAGCTTGGCTAATGGTTGTACATAGATGCTAAACAACACCGGGGAAAGAATAGCACCCTGTGGTACTCCGCACTGAAGAGGGGATCTCTCAGATACCTGACCCATCCATTCCACCCGCTGGCTAAAGCCTCATATGAATGACTCAAACCATTTGAGGGCCAACCCTTGGACTCCATTAGCAGCTAGACGTTGAATTAACAAATCATGGTCCACAGTGCCGAATGCTGCGGTGAGATCGAGGAGCACCAACAATACTGATCCACCTCGGTCAAGCTGATGGCGGATGTCATCAGAGATGGCCACCAGAACAGTCTCCATCCCATGGCTGGAACGGAAACCAGACTGGAACGGATCTAGTCTGTTCGTATCCTCCAAGACCCACCACTGCTCGTTCAACCATCTTGCCCAGGAACGAGAGATTTGAAACCGGTCGGTAATTAGAGTTGAAGGGTCTAAACTCAGCTTCTTCAGAAGGGGACGAACTATTGCTTCCTTCAGACTATCTGGAAAGACCTCCTGTTCTAAATAGCTGTTAATTATTGACATCAGGGGGTCTCGCAGCCCCTCCAGACAGTCTCTGACCAGCCAGGAAGGGCACGGATCCAAAGAGCAGGTGGTTGGTCTTGCCATAGACAGGGTCTTTTCAACAGCTTCTAGATCCAGTGGTTCAAATTGACCCACGATGGGACTGTTTAACGGTCATAGGGCCTCCAGTTCATTCGTGTTTTCAGTCATAGATGGTAACTGTTGTCGTAGCGATGTGATCTTGTCTGCAAAAAACTTCCATCAAGTTTGAACAAGGGTGAGTCAGGAGAATATACTTAAGTAGCTGCATCAGAATAATGGATAATAGCATTAAATGACAAGATGTTAAATCATTTATTGGTTAAAAGACATATAATTTAAAAGCTGTTAAAATAATTTAAATTAATATCAAACTAACTACTGCTACTCTCATGTTTTCACGTCAACTTGAACTTATGGTTACCCTAAATTTAACCTGTCAAATCGTTTCTCAAAAAGATTTGTCAGAGTGAGGCTGAGATAATGTGACTTACATAAGGTGGGTATCCATGCTGGCTCATATCTTTTGGGTATACATCTTTTATCTGTTTATTGATGTTTTATTGATTTTATGCTGTAAACCGCTCTGGGCTCCAGAGAGAGCGGTCTACCAAATCGAATTTATAAATAAATAAATAAAATATCTATGGCCATGTGCCAATTGAATATAATCAGGCTTTGATGAACTATCATGTTTGGACTTGGCACTGAAAGGATGGTAGCTTTGGCATCAATCAAGTATTAAATGGAAGAGTATTTCACAATTAGGATGCCACTTCAGAACAGGCCCTTTCTTCTTGATTTTGGGCTGTGATTTCCATGGCCAGATGTAGCCTACACCCTGCCTTTCTCCAATGCTTATGATGGAAAGCAATGCACCAGCTCTTGATTGCACCACCACTTCCCCAACAGTGTAACAGCAGTGGTAATGTGCCCTGACTGGGTTATCCACCAAAACACTGGAGAAACCACCATGGCTCATACTGCTGCCAGGAGCATCTTAGTTCTCCAAATTCCTGACCTAGCAAATGTTCAGAGCCAGATTTTAAATTTTATAGTGTCTGGGAAGAATAGAAAAATCATCCTTGCCTTCTTTTTCTTCAATAGGTCAATTCCTGAGGGCCTCTGAGAGCCTAGAATTCAGGAAGGTGGCAGTAGTAGTTCTCCAGAGACTGCTGGGTGAGGAAGAGTGTGATATATATGCTGCTTCAGCTGTACCTCATAAAATGGGAAATCAGTCTGTTCAGCAAGCCTTGCAGATGCTGATTTATTATCAGTAAATGTTTGAATTTATACTTATTGTATATACCTATATACCCAAGGTCACATAAAATTTATCAGGTGAAAAAGGGTCACAAGTGGAAAAAGTTTAAGAAGCTCTGGCCTAAGAGATGTGTTTTTGCAAGCATTTCCCCCAACTATGGTGCATTTATGACTTTTTTTTTCCTTGGGTATTTTCTTCAATGTTATTTCCTTCCCTCTTCCCCTTTCTCTATATAAACACATATATGTTTAATAACTGGGGAAAGAACCTCAAAATTTAGCAAACTGCAAAAATACTAAAACATAAATCACATTTGTGTCCCTATATTTCTTCAAAAAGAACAAAATACATGGTTTTGCATTACAATGCAATCAAATTTGGCTTCTCCCTATGCCTATTCTGCCTTTTCTCTGCCTTTTACTTTGAGTCATTAAGAGAAAGCTGGTGGCATTATGGCAGTTCATTGTCTGGATTCCTCCTCCCTTTCCCCTTCATGAATGGAGGATCATGTTCCCTTACAGTCTCTGTTTTTCTCCCAGTCCCTCCTTGCACCTGTGCTATGCCGGATGGATCACATCTGCCCTGTGAGCAAAACCCTTTGTTGTTACACATCTTGGTATATGTTTTATGGGAACCAAATGACAAAATAACCCAAGAAGTTATTATGTATTTGCAACGGTCTCTTCTTCCTCTTTTAACTCAATGGAATTGTTGCATTTTGACTGCTTTGTGGTGCTTTGCTGTTTCTTTAATTTAACAAAATATTTCAAAATGAGGCCTCCCTTGGTTCTAGGAATTAAAGCAGCATGCGAAACTTTTGGACAGCTGTGCCTTTCATTTGCAGAACAATCCAAAATATGTTTACTCAAATCTAAGCCCTACTGAAAGCAATGGGACTTACTCCCTTGTAATTGCACTTTGTTCCACAGGCTTCGTTCCAATTCTTAAAATGAGAATAATAGAGAAGTCCACCCAGCCCACCCCCTCTACATTTTCTACATATTGGTGCATATGGCTTGTATCAACACTTATGAAATGCCTTGTGTCTGCTGAAAGGTCATCATCAATGACATCATCTTTTGGATGCTTCTGTATCTTATTGTTCCCATGGAGGCAGAACCAGTGAGTTCAAGTTGTGTAACACTTAAACTTCTTGGGAAATTTTATAGTGCTGGTGCAATTGTACATACTAGGGAACAATTTTCCCTGTGGAAGTTTCAGAGTTCAATACCCATGAGCCTTTCCATTGCTCATGGCTATGCTTCTGTGTCTCACAGTCGAAAACTTCTAGAGAGCCAAAGATTCCCCAAATCTGGCAAATGCCTTTCACCTTTTACTTGGCTCAGCACCCATCTTCTGACTAGAAGCAAGTGTGTATGTGGGGGGGGGGGGATGCCTTCCAGTCTGTTGACTTATGTTTCATTTTCTTAGGCAAGGAATATTCAGTTTGATTTTGTCAGTTCCTTCCTCTGAAATACAGCCCTTGGTATTTCATTGAGGAACTGTTTAACTGATCGAATCTGGTACTAAAGTATGTTGAAGTCCCCTAGAAGCAAGTGGACTGGGTTAAATGCATGTTCCTTATCCTGTCTCCCTAAGTAGATGTGTAACCACAGGTGGTACTTAATAGGTAACACTTATGGCCTCATCCTATTAGGAGCAGTAAGTGGGGAGAATGGTCTTCTTACAGTAGCATTTCATGTCTTTACATTTTAAAGAAAAAATGATAATTTATTCATTGTCTGTTTCTAGACAAATCAAATTCAAAACAAATTGCCGTTAAAGTTGCATGCAAGATGATTAATGACAACAGAAGACGCATCAAGATACATTTAAAGAACCCCTACAAAGCCCCCCACACTTTCATGTCACTAAAATGATCGAAATTGGAAAAATCTGTCAGTTCCCATCCCACCTTTTAAAAAGTGCTTTTAGCCATTTCTATGTAAATGGGGAGTTCTAGGATTCCTCCCTGGCTCCAAAAACCTCAGTTTCTACACACTTTAGAAGCGGAGTTCCACGAGCAACCAACAGAAGTACTCTTGCATTGTTTGCCTTTTTAGTGTTTAGAAACGGGGGAAAGCCAGCATATGAAGAGGTCCTTAGGTACATCACTATAACACTTACCAATTTAAGCATCCTAGGATCCTTGACAGCCAGTTGGATGGATTGGCACTCAGTCCATCACGCAATGTCCTTCAACTTCTGGCAGAGACCTTGCACCCAATTGGCATGGAAGCATCCTTGGACTCTTCCTCGTCAACACTGAAAGCCTCCTGTGTTATGCTGGCTTCATTGGGTAAGGTCCAAACTCCATGTGATAAGGTTCTTAGTGACATCACCAGGGGATGCCATTAGGTCTCAGGTTTGGGCTCTAAAAACCCAAGGCCTGGGACAATCCAGAACTGGCAACAAAATACTTTTTGGTCTGATGTAACATTATTTGTCTCACTTTTATTTCCAGAAGGTCTAAACTGCCTTTCATCCAAATTATTGATCCTGATTTTATTTTTAATATGGTTAACCTTGTGTTCAATGAAAGGACCCCAGAAAAGTAGGCAATCATAAAACAATCACATCTAGATATATATACATAGGCAAAAACACTGCAAACTGTAATGCAGCTGCCTATATTTAAAACAAGTTTATAGTAAGCCTTAAAAGGGTCTTGCTAAACTGTAAAGTGAATTTTATTCACCCATATGTTTCATGTTCATACATAGTGTTACCTCATACCACATACTACAAATTGAGCCAAAGAAAGCAGGTGTTTAGGCAAAGTGGCCAAATGATTTTATGGCTCAGGTGAGCTTTAAATTAGGAACTTCAAAGCATATAGTTCATATTCTTAGCCATTACCCTACCGGGCTGAAAACTTTATAGTGTTTCTATTATGAACAGGTACAGCCTGAAAAACACATTGAAATATAACATATTCCTCCTGTTTCAAGCACAAAGAACCAGCCCAATATCCTTTGCTGCTGGAAGCTTAATGGACACACCTCCTCACAAAATCATGTTACATAGTATTCAAGGACCAGTGAAGGTACCGTATTTTAGCATTGGGGCCCCAAAATCCCACCAGGACTTCTTCTTTCTCCCAAACAATTAAAATAAAGTAATCAATAACTAACAATTTCCCGCCTTTTCATTTTTCTCAGAACAGGTTGCTTGAAATGTCCATCTCACCCTTTCTATGTCTAAGACTGAGTCTAGCTGAAAATATCTATTGAATCCAGCTCAATCATAGCATCCTATCCTGATAGCAAATCATAACTTCAGAATAGCTAACTTTCTCAGCTCCTAAGCCAGGTTATTATTATTATTATTAAACTAACTCAATTTCCAATTAACATATTTCCTATAATCTGTCAATGTTTGTACTGCCAAGTCTCTTTGGCTTTGTGCCTGATTGCTTATTGAAGCGGAATAGCCTTTGGGTACCTTACATAAAAGATCATGTATATAAGAATCCCTAAATCCTCCAGCATTATTCTATGATCAGTTTCCACCAGAAGTTAACCATAAAATCATACTGGAAAATCAAGATGCCATGCCCTCCCATCGGCTGTATTGGAGGGGGGGTATCAGAAGACCCCCTTCAAGCAGAGACTATGCCCCTGTGGGTCTGGTCATGTGGAAACAACTGAGCACGTGCTTCTTCAATGCATGTTCTACAGAGATTTTAGATCCAATCTCATTGGACCATGGCTTTTAAAGTACCCGGGGCGCAGTGAAAGATGTTATTCCACCCTGCTGCTTTCGGACTCTAACACTGCAATGACTTACAGTGTTGCTAAGTTCTGTGCTGCTGCCCTTAATATCAGACGGGTGATGATTGACATCGTAAGGCAACAATATCCTGTCTTTTAAAATATATTTTTATATTGATTTCTAGTCTGATTTTAAATAACTATTTACTGGGGAGTTGTCCTTCTCCTCTTAGGGTGCTTGTGCCCGCTTTGTGCAGGTCTGTGACCGTAATAAAGTTTTGATTGATTGATACTGGAAAATCATACTGGAGGATCTAGAGATTTTAAAGAGGCATTCTCTGTAGGAATCTAGATCCTCCAGCATGACTCTATGGTAGACCTCTGACAGATTCTATAGTTGGCCTGCTGCATTGATGGACCTAGAGATGGGGGGGGGGGGGGTTAAAATCTTCAGGCAATCAAATCTGCAAAAATCTGACTTGCAAGTGTGAAGGGCTGACTATATAACATAATCCATATTCCAGCTATCCAGGACTTAGCCAGGAATCAGGGATAATGGGTATTGTTGCCCAACTGGAAGCTATCATTTTGAGTAAGATTATCAGAAGCTGTAGTATTCTATGGGGAAGGAGGAGCAAATGTACAGCCTAAAATCTAGTGGCAATTAGTACACATGGCACTGTTTTTCAAAGTGCATGCTTTTGGAACCTTAAGATTTATTAGAAGTTTGTCAGGGGCTCTACAGTCAAAATATTAGTAGTACTACAAAGACCACATTCATTATAGTCAGCGTACCTGAAATTGTGTAGCTTTAGAAAAACGCAGCCTCCGTTTTTATTGGGAAATGATTATGTTTAACAGATCTAGCAAGTACTACCATAAATCCAGCATACACTGACAGACATTCCCTAGACTCCTTTGCACTGGGCATAGATTTAACAGGAGAAACACCACAAAAGGTTTTGTGGAACCTTACAAACCAGTTTATTTTTAATGTGCCACAAGATTCCTTGTTGCATTTTTGTGCAACACTGACATGGATGTCTACCTTAGGAAAATCATAGCACACGGGCTGACTGTATACACCTACTGCAGTGTCACCTAATCAGATATCTACTAGCAGCGATTCTCCAGAGTTTGGGGCTTTTCCCACCACCTCAACTCAACTCAACTTTATTTCTTATGAGTCGCCCTCCGCCAAAGGTGCTCTGGGCGACTTACACAATTAAAATAAACAGATTACATAGTCACAGCTTGTTTCTTAACAATCATAGGCTCTTCTGAAGAGCCATGTCTTAACTGCCCCTAAAAATGTATGTAGATCAGGAGTGGCTCTTTGGTCTGGCGGTAGGGAGTTCCACAAGATTGGGGCTGGAATTGAGAAGGATCTATGTCTCGTGGACTCCAAACGGACATCTCTAGGGCCAGGGACATAGAGAAGGTTCTCATAAGCTGACCGTGGCAGTCTCTGGTGGTGGAGTGGCATTAAACGGTCTCTTAGATATGAAGGACCCTGACCTCGAAAGGCCTTGGATGCTAGGACCAGAGTCTTATAGAAGACTCTGTTCAACTGGCAGCCAATGCAAGTGCTGTAGGGATGGCGTTATATGGCACCTCATTGATGTTCTTGTGAGGAGTCTAGCGGCTGCTAGTTTGATCCTTTAAACTGAGAGCATAAAACAGTCCACTCTGTCATAGAATGATGGACTGTGTCCAAAATAGATCACTATTAAAAGCAAGGATTCCACACCAGACAACACTTTATTGCACAAGAGATCCAAAAGTATAAGATTCTACACAATTTCCAAATCGCACTCATAAACATAAGATACTGAACACAATGTCTTTATTCTACTGTAGCCTTCCCTTTACCTTATGTATCAGAACAAAATCAGTTCTCATACTAACAATTTAAAATAGAACAAAGAATAATAGTATACTTGTTCAACAATGTCCAATATAGTCTTGTGGGTTGGCTATTGTGATTAAGAAAAAATCCTTAACAATGAAGGTAGAAGAAGGAACCAAATTTCATTTTCTTTTCAAGTTGGACTGTTTGCGGCTGCTAAAGACTGTAAACTATTGTAGCAAAATGTTTTATTTTTCTAGTTGAGAATTAAGCCTGCTGTGGGGAAAATTTATACCTAAATCAAATTGTATGCAGTTGTTTTTGTGTATGGCAACAATAAATACCCATTTTGCTCCATATAATTTGTCTTCACAAAAAATAGGGTCATTACAACTGCCCTTCTTGTTTTTCTTAAAGTATAATACCCCCCATTCGAAGATTTAATCTTCATGTTTTGTTCCAATTATTCCAAGATCTTATTGTGGTTTCCTGAACAAAATTACATCCTGAAGTCTAACATTTACTATAGACAAAAGATCATTTTTTAAAAAACAAAAACAAAAACCTAACAACACAGGCCAGTATGTTTTATATGTGCATTTAACTTTACCAAACAAAATTTGAAACATTTTGGTAACTGGCATTTAATTATAGTACTCTTCATTCTCAATCACAGTTTCAAGAAGACAAATTGATTCAAGGATTATTCCCCGTTGTGCTTTTTCACGCAGGATATCAACATTTTCTTTCAGTGTCATTAACATCTAATCTCACTGATATGTTATGATACGGTAGGTCAATCCACCCCCTGGAGGGGACAGCAAAGGCAACTGATGCTATGCTTCTTCCTTTGAAATCCAGTTTCCCCTTAAATAAATGACAGGAACTTGTGTCAGCTTTCTTCAAGGAGCCAAGAGGTATGAAGACATGCATTTGTTTCAATTGGAGAACTTGTGCAATAGATAGATATGGAATGATGTGCAATGACTATTGTAACAGCCCAGATTACCCTTAATGATGATATGATTAATTGTGAAGATATTGTCTAAAATGTTTTTAATTGTTTTAATGTATTTTATAATTCTATTTAAATGTTTATTGTAATTGTACATTGTTTTATGGCATTGAATAGTTGCCTATGTGTAAACCGCCTTGAGTCCCCTCTGGGGTGGAGAAAGGCAGGATAGAAATGTCAAAAATAAATAAATAAATAAGTAACATTCCCCTAATTGACCACTGGCAGACTTGCTGGACAACACAGGGATGAGAGAAAGAACACAGAACCTCATCACATTGAGGTTGAGAAGAGTCTACTCTGTGCTTCTCTGCACTCCCTGCATGCTGCTGACACGGAGTGCCCCAGAGCCCATCAGATGATGCAGGACTACTTCCATTGGGCTCCATGCCAGCAGTGTGCCAGCAGCACAGTGAAATGGAGCCAGGGAGGAAGCCAGAATAGCGGGGAAACATCATGAGAAGGAATCCCTTGACAGTAAGGGATAACAGCTTTATGCTGCCCCATGGTTTCCCTCCAGTGTCCCCAGGCTTCTAGGTCTCAAGGTGATGAGGTTCTAAGACACAAACTACATGGGGAGCTGGACTATGAACATGTGAAGGAGCTACTCTATTGGGTAAAAGAGGATAATTTGGTTGAAATAACTTGCCATATAAGACTGAGAGGTGAAATTCCTTCTTTAATAAATCAGATGCTATATTATTCCGAGCCAGACAATTACTTTATCTAGTCAAGGGTTGCTATTGCCTTCCTCTAAGGCTGAGATAATAAAACAAATACCACAAATTGAGATGAATCAATTATCTTAAATGGGTTTACCAGATAATATTGATGTGTTTTGAGCAAAGTACTGTTAAGACCATATCATTCTAGTTTTGGGCTTAGAGGACAAATGGCCTCTACTTGCTGCCTATCTCTGGCTCCAGAACTCTGAATTCTATCTCGTTGTCATTAATATAAGTGTATTCATGCTTTTTTGATATTTCTGTTTACATTAATCAATTTCAGTTATTAATTGAACTGAAAAGTAGTTTTATGAGACAAACACACAAACAAGCTGCTAATTCTAGACAGATGGAATTCCAATTTATTTAGCATGTTGGTTTTGTTCTTGTAAGTTTTAAATAACACCATAGCTGGAGAGTTTCCTGCTGGACTGGAGAACATCTCAATCTGAAAACAAAGAGAGTGCTGGGTAGGAGCCACATAAGCATGGAAAGGAAACTACATTTAATCTAACAGCAGAATGGCCTGAATGAAACACTTTTGAGAATAACGACATTGATCGTTTTCCTCCAGTCTGTTTTTTTAAGTGATAAACCTAAAGTAGGAAGAAACAATAAACCTAAGCCTAAATCAGGAAAAAATAATAAAATCTTTTTAAAGGGATATACTTAAACTAGAATGCACAACTACACTGCAAATGCTTCCCATTCTGCTGCTGTTTCACAAAAGTGATTGTCGAGCTGAAATCCTTCATGTGGAAAACTGCCCTTTTAAAAACCACATCTACACAAACAAACTCTGTTTTGGAATACTTACAGTTTTAAGGTCCAAGTTCATTAAAAAGTAGGGTCTCGCTGGGAGCCGCTTCCAAACTTAATGGGCCATCTCAAAATATCTTCTATGTGTCCATTGATGAAATATCCACTGATCCTCAGGAATCAACCAAGAACAAAAGATGGTCATCTCATAGCTGTTCTCTGTGAATATCCTCAGCTATTGTGGATGTTTATTTCCCCAAGTACCAGTCTACAAGTTTCATGTTATGAAAAAGGGTGTCTGCAAAATCTCAGTATGAACTAACAAAGCAATGTTCGAGTTACAGAAGTGTGGAACATCTGAAAGTAGTAACTTCCTTTTCTCCACAACCCCTATCAATTTTGTTTGCTTTCCTAGAGTCCTATAATTTCAAAATAGACACATACACATACAACTAAATGGGTACCTCTTCTCAAACATTATGAAAATAAACATGCTGTCAGTAAATACTTCTGTATGAAGGTCCAAGCTCAAACCGTATTTTAAAACATTCATTACAATACACTCCTCAAAGAATATATTTTCTATAGAAGGTCCATCTCCATAGTAGTTGATTTATCCCACCTCCATCTCCCAAAGCAACACTTTTTTTCCTTGATGCTTTGGAACATACACATATATTTCAGACATAGGGAAACTACTTTTTTGGACTCCCACCTCCTAGAATCTCCCAGCCAGCAGTGTCATTGGTCTTGAATGGCAAAAGTCATTTTGAGTTTTAAGTTCATACTAGGCTCGTGCATTTTGGCTGTTTCTACTGGCCAGATTCTGGTAGACCCCTGTATCCATTTCACATGCCTCTTGAAAATGGGTGGGTAGCCAAATAGCCTTTTTCAGTCCTCACACGAAAAATAAGGCCACTGGTGGCAATGGGGAATTTACGAGGCTCCCCTTTCTGTTCCTGGGACCCTTTCCTTTCTTCCCTTCAAGGAAGCCTGGATTTCAGCATCAGGATTAAGAAAGCACCCTAATTGGCCCATTATGGGGGAATGCAACTTCTAAGGTTCTCCTTCCCATCATTTTAGGCATCGTTTGTCCTTATATCCTTCATTAAAACCTGGATTAAAACCAAGATACCAATCTTTCTGCAATCCTTTCCCTTCTCTGTGTAGAGGAGACCAGGTTTCATGCTTTGTTAAAATAGTTTCTCTCTCTAGGTGCTACAGGTACACCTGCTTTCTTCCTGCAGGCAGCTTTCCAAGGCATTTTAAGGAGGCTTCCCACTTTCCAGGTAAGAAAGAGCGACCAACCTGGAGCTATCCTACCCTGGGCTTCCTTTAAAAAGCCCTCTGTTTTCTCTTCATTTGCACTGCAGGCCCTGCCTGGAGTGGTGCCCTTTTCCCCCTCATGGCTTTCTGTTTCAGGTTTATTGTTTCCTAAAAAGCTGTTTCTACTTTCTTTTCTAAAGAATGTTTTCTGATAATGTTTTTTTGTTTGTCTTCTGGGATTACTATTATTATTAATTATAATTACTATTATTATTGGAAGTATTTTCTAAAGTAGAGTAGGGGAGGAGAAAAAGAAGCCAAATCTTGTGAAAGATATATTCTGAAAATTACATCTTCTCCTTTCCATATCCTCACATACCACTTTAGACAATACTTAGCCAATATGACACAATGGCAAGGGCAGTAGTTAGTAGGTAGCAAGGAAAACAAGACAAGAAAAGAAGAAGAAGAAGCATGAAGAATGTGCAACAGATTATAAACCATGATCTCTCTTGGAGGCAAAGGGGCAGGGTCCATGTTTCTCGAAAGCAAACTAAATGTGTCATTTGTCATATAATTTCCCCTTACACAATTAACTTATCTTTAACAAAACGTTGTCATATGTATGGTAGTAGGGAGAGATATAGCATCATAAATGTTATGCAAAGAATGTATTTGACATGAGGGGACAGCATGAGAGAAAGAGTGATGTTGTTTCTGGAAGCTAATGATCTTCAGATAACTCAGACTCTTCTACCTAGCAATCTGAAAATTTATTCAGTTTGCTTTGTCTTGTCCTCAGATTTTTAAAACCTCAATTTGATACAATTCTAAACAAAAATGAAAGAATTTCTTGCTTTTGGTAAATTCTATGAAAGTAAGAATAAACCAATCACACAATTGGCCCAGTTCAATAATCACAACTACTCTCAGTATAGAGAAGTCATATTGCATCTGCCAGGCAAAGCAGTGTTAACAATATATAGCCAGGGAAAGGGAATTGGCCTTCTCAATGCAGCCCTAAGGCACTTGAATAAACAAGGATTCAGAACCAGACTTTGAAGAGTTGACTTGGACCTAGAAGGCTGAATCTATCAAATGTGAGTTCTTCCTGAAAACCACATGTTCTGCCCTTTCTAAATATGCAGAAGTATGGAAAAAATGCTAATTCCTGTGGACACAGTAGTGAACACAGGGCTATACTTGACAACAATTAGCGAAGATTTTTTTGAAATGGAGAGAGCCACAACTTTATTGTTTATAGTTGAAGATGACTGGCTTGGCATAACTTTGAATTCTGGTTCTGTTTAATTCATCTGCCAGCTAATAGAAACCCAACCCACTAACCGAGTCAACCTGGAATGACTGCCATGATAATCCACATGCTCAGGGGTCACTGTATGATTCCTCTGCTACACACGAGTAAGGCAGAGCCACCACTGAGGAACTGAATGTAATCTTGTTTGTCTACACCTCTAAGACCCCTTAAAGAGACCCCACAATGGGTGTAGACTTGCCTGGTGGGCACAAGGGAGAGGGCCTTCTCCTCTGAGACCCCCAGACTCTGGAATGCCTTGCCCGGAGAGATTAGGAGAATCCCCACTTTGGAAACCTTTAAAAAACACCTGAAAACCTGGCTTTTCCACTGTGCCTTTGGAAAGTAGTTATTTAATTTCCTCCATTGTTTTCCTCAATGTCCCCGGTTCTGGTCCATCCCTTCCCCCCCCCTTGAAAAGAATGCTATTCCGCTTACCTCACTCCGAGTTTTTAACATTTTCTCTGTTTACCTGTGGCCTGCCCTGTCTGTGATTTTAGATATTCAGTTGTATAATTATTATTTTTATTCATTTATATGTATGTTGGGTTTTTTCCTTTTAATTGCATTTACTGTTGATGTTTGATTTCTTATTGTAATTAGTGATTGTTTGGGCTTGGCCTCATGTGTGCCGCCCCGAGTCCCCATTGGGGAGAGGGAGCTGATTACAAATACAGTTTATTTTTATTTATTATTATTATTTCAAGAATTGGAAAGCATGAGAAATAATTCCTGTGCCTATGAAAATGGCCCTCCACACTACATCCAGTTGCACAACCCCCAGCTGTTGCTCCTTGTATGTCAAAAACTATTCTCATCAAAAGTAGAAATGACCACCTCTAGTTGTAGCTGCAAGAGTATTGCTCACGAAACCGGCATACAGGGGCAGAGAGGAATGGGAAGGAAGACAGCCAGGCGCTTTGATTATTTGAATGACGAGTTCATGTCAAATATGGGCGGTCCACAGGCCTGTAGCCATTAGGCATGAGAAAAAAGTAACGGAAATTAAAAGAAGTCGTAAGTGATTAGTATGTAATGGGACTTTTGAGCTTTTACAAATCGCAAGGCCAATCCCGGAAGTGGACTTTCTTTTTCGAACCCCCTGGGCCCAAAATTTCGTTAGAATTCTAAATATTTCGGAAGGCTCCCTATTACCCCCTCCAAAATCCAAAATCCCAGACATTACTCACAGTCAGATGGGGCCTTTCCATGCTCGAGGCCTACTTTAACTGAAAGGCCTTGCCTCCAGGAAGAGAAAAACCAGCCAGAACCATAGAGAGATCGAAACCGGAAGTCCTGGGGCGGCTGGAGGACTCAGGAAAAAAGCGCTTTAAACTGCAGGGAAAAGAGCCTGGAAAGGGCTGCCGTGCGGGTGGCCCCTTCCCCGCTAAGAAATAACCCGACCCAGGCTTGGGTCGGCTTATATCTTAGCAGGGGAAAGGGCTGCCCGTCGGGCGGCCCTTTCCTGCGAAGATATAACCCGACCCAGGCTTGGGTCGGCTTATTTTAGCGGGGAAAGGGCTGCCGTGCGGGCGGCCCGTTTCCTGCTAAGATATAACTGGACCCAGGCTTGGGTCAGCTTATATCTTAGCGGGGAAAGGGCTGCCGTGCGGGCGGCCCCTTTCCTGCTAAGATATAACCCGACCCAGGCCTGGGAAACAGGAAACTCGGCCCGGGCTGCTTCCAAGCGTGCTTTGGAAGCAGCTCGAGGTTGATTCGGAGGAATTTCCTCCTGTTTCCCAGGCTGTCTCTCAGAAGCGGAGGGAGAGCCTGGAGAACAGGAGGAAATTCCTCCGATTGGGAACTCGCAGGGGGTTAAGGGAGGCATCGATGCCACCCTTTGCTCCTGCGAGGTCTAATCCAACCCGTGTTCCCCTTAATACGGGTTGGATTCTGACCTGGCAGGGGAAGGGTGGCATCGATGTCTCCCTTCCCCTGCCAGGTCAGAATCCAACCCGTATTAAGGGGAACACGGGTTGATTGGGACCTCGCAGGAGCAAAGGGTGGCATCGATGCCTTCCTTAACCCCTGCGAGTTCCAATCGGAGGAATTTCCTCCTGTTCTCCAGGCTCTCCCTCCGCTCTGAGAGACAGCCTGGGAAACAGGAGGAAATTCCTCCGAATCAAGGCCCCGAGCTGCTTCCAAAGCGCTTTGAAGCAGCCCGGGCCGAGTTTCCTCCTGTTTCCCAGGCCTGGGTCGGGTTATTTAGCGGGAAGGGGCCGCCCACACGGCAGCCCTTTCCCGCTAAGATATAAGCTGACCCAAGCCTGTCGGGTTATATCTTAGCAGGAAGGGGCCGCCCGCACGGCAGCCCTTTCCCCGCTAAGATATAAGCCGACCCAAGCCTGGGTTGGGTTATATCTTCGCAGGAATGGGGCCGCCCGCACGGCAGCCCTTTCCCCGCTAAGATATAAGCTGACCCAAGCCTGGGTCGGGTTATATCTTAGGAGGAATGGGGCCGCCCGCACGGCAGCCCTTTCCCGCTAAGATATAAGCTGACCCAAGCCTGTCGGGTTATATCTTAGCAGGAAAGGGGCCGCCCGCACGGCAGCCCTTTCCCCGCTAAGATATAAGCCGACCCAAGCCTGGGTCGGGTTATATCTTAGCAGGAATGGGGCCGCCCGCACGGCAGCCCTTTCCCCGCTAAGATATAAGCCGACCCAAGCCTGGGTCGGGTTTTATCTTAGCAGGAAAGGGCCATGCGGGCGGCCCCTTTCCTGCTAAGATATAACCCGACCCAGGCCAGTTGGACAGCCCTGTTCTAGTTTACCAAGAGCACGTTCCTCATACCCTCCAGGTCACTATCACCCTTACTACATTCTTACTATTAGAATTTATTATTTAATTCTAATAAATGCTCTGGAGAAGCAAGCCTTGACTATTTTATTTATTAATAATAATAATAATAAATTAATGCTTTATATCTCCCTGCAAGGAAACCAAGGGAAATGTTGCCCCTTGATTTGCCTGTGCTTAAAACAGTGTCAGTCCTGTTTCCCTGCTTTTCAGACTTTAGAACCAATTTAGAATTTCGTTAGTAATTACGTTACATTTTAGAACTTTTTGGAAAATTTTTGTAAGTCTTTCTATTACTAATTAAAAAATCCCCCCCCCCCATTTGATTTTAGAATCACGATTTTTGGGTTCTAAACCATGCCTAGTAGCCATAGAAGGGCTTATGGGTCGTCGTCCCCCAATGTTTTAGGTTCAAAAAACCTGGTTTATTCATGAATTGATTAACCAGTTAAAATTCATGAGTAAACCAGAGTGTTTTTTTTACCTGAACCAATTCAGGGGGCAGGGTTCAATCCTTAACACCCACCCACCACCACCCCGGCTATAGGCCTGTGGGCAGACCCATGCAACCCATATGGGGAATAAGGGAGGATGTCATCAACTCAATGTGACAAGTGAGATAAATGATAGTTATAGCAGATTTCTGATCAAAAGTGAAAGGTTGGCAGGTATTTCTTAGAGCCATAACCTGACTCCAGCACATACCCAGCTGATGCATAGCAAACTTCAGAAGCTGTTCTAATCATTTACCTTCAGCTGGTAAAGTTCTCTCAAACACTGGGGACTTTTCAGTGGCCACTAAATAATGCTTGTCTCCAGATGAAATAACAGTTACTTTATTTTGTTTACCATGTACAATTTTTCCATCATTCTTGTGGGAAAAGTTAGATGTTCAGCTTTTGGACTTTTTCAAATTGGTTCCTCAACCTCAGTCTGTGGTTCTCTGTTTTCTGGGAGATAGGAAGCACCGTAATAGAAGCAAATGCTTAATTAGAGATTATACTTAATGATGTTTTTCGTGCAAGAAACATTCTCCATCAAGGGTAGGCTAAGGACCAAAGATACAACGGGTTTCAGCTTTCATGTTCTTATTGGATTAAGACTTAAATACAAGATATTTGTTTCATGGAAACTTGAAAATAATTTCTGGCTTTAATGTTAGGCTTTTCTGGGCAAGCTGATGACCCGTTAAAGCTATTTACTGATACAAAGTTTTTAATTTAGCCCAATCTGTGGCATTAAATGATTGAGTGTGATTTAAGCCCAGTAAGAATCAACCTGCAATTTGACTAAGGCCATACACAATCATTCCAAAATTTGAACAGGGCAAGACTACCAATTAACCCCATCAGTACTAGGCCATTGAGTAACATTCTAACCTCAAGGAGACATCTTGAAACTATCAAAGCACAAAACACTTCATTTCCCATGCAGGCATCTTTGATGTACTCATGGGTTCTACTCTAGGCCACAGTCTAACTGCAATCCCTTTTACAATTGGTTGAGCATGGCTGGGCTACAACTGAATCAAAGTAACACACACATCTTAGACAGTAACTATTATCAGAAGCATATAAAAGTATTTAAATTTTTCAATGTATTCATCTTG
Source organism: Anolis apletophallus (assembly GCA_030556195.1). Classification (NCBI taxonomy): domain Eukaryota; kingdom Metazoa; phylum Chordata; class Lepidosauria; order Squamata; family Anolidae; genus Anolis; species Anolis apletophallus. The sequence goes on along the minus strand of JARBWK010000006.1, from coordinate 31,410,339 downwards.
ATCTAGCAAAGGCCATTCCTATACAAAAGGAAGCAGGTTTCTGTATGAGGTTTACTCCTTAGTCAAGGTGAGCTTGCATCCCTAGGGTTCCCATATGTCCCTTATTCTAAGGGACGTCCCTTATTTTGGCCCTAAAATTTGTGTCCCTTATTTCCAGGCCCTGTCCCTTATTTTTGACTAGCAGGACAGGACTGCCGTGCGGGCGGCCCCTTTCCTGCGAAGATATAACCCAACCCAGGCTTTTCCTTTCACCAGAGGAAGGTGCGCGCTGTGGTTTCCACGGCAATGCCTGCCCGGGGATTCCAACTCGCAGGGCAGCCTGCATCCCCGTTGGAAGGAAGAGGCGATACAGGACTTTTTCAAAGTAGAGTAGACTAATTAACCGTTACCCAAGGGGAATGTTGGATCATGTTGAATAAAGATAGTTTCTGGTTGCTTGAGAGTTCCTCTTAAAATAGGCCTAGCTGTGAATCCCAATACCATGCAATGCTGTGTATCCGATACTCTACTATACCATTAACTATTGACATAATAATCATGAAGATGTATTGTCTTATAAAATTTATTTTATTTTAATGTTTAGACAGTGCACTTTTAAAGTCAGAAAAGTCAAGTACTAAATACAGATGGAGAACATTAGGTAGTTCTAATAATGTTTTTTCTGCATGACAAAGCATGCAGAAACATACCATGTACTGTTAAGAGGGTGCAAGACAGTTTCTTTTGTGAGTTTCAATCATTATCTTATTCTGTTAATAAAACTATTTCTACCTAATGTTTGAGTTTCAAGTTTTTAATGAAGTGTCCCTTATTTTTGTGGAAAATCCCGTAAATGTCCCTTATTTCTTATATCAAAAAATGGCAACCCTATGCATCCCCACAAATATACACACACCACTTAATGTTGTCTGCTTTAAATCTAGCTTAGCATTCAAGTACATACTGCTAAGTTCACCACACTGTCATCATTTCAGACTACAAAAAAATGGGTTTTCATGTTTTAATGTTCAACAACATCAGAAAAGTCCTGCCCATAAAAAGCAAGTCAGTGTGACTTTCCATGTGGAGAAAGCACTCAGGAATATGCAATATAACATTGAGTAGGTCCAATAAAACTGTACTTCATTTGTCTGTGATTTATTTGTCCTTTGATTTTGGTTATTGCCACCTCTTTGGATGTCACAGAGAGTTGTAATTGTCTTCTATCCTTAATAGATGATTCTGCAGTAGATGGTTGTATCTAAAGAGATCACTAAGGACATGAAAATGTGTTCAACCTACTTTCATCATATTTCTTAAGAGTTCCATTTTAAGTTTCAAGAGCCAATTCCAGGCCAAATTTCAACAGAGCTATCCAAGGTTCTGGACCATTTTGGACTATAGTATTCTGCAGCTTGTGCAATGGTATTAAAGATTTAGCTCAGTCCAAAGCCCACAGATCCATCACTTCAGAGGAACTGAGATTGCCGCCACCATTCACAAATTAATGGTGTCAGCTTTGTTTCACTGAAAGACATCAACAGCCTCAAACATCTCATTGTCAATCATGGGAGGTCCAAAATGGAAGTAGAGACATGAGAACCCAATAAAGGCATGAATCACTTGTTTCCTGGATACACAGAGAAATCCTGGGCCCAGAAATAATAATAATAATAATAAACAACTTAATTTGTATCCTGCACTATCTCCCCATGGGGACTCGGGACGGTTTCCAACACAACAGGCAAACATTCAATGCCTATATAAAACGAAAACCATAAAAAATTAAACAAGGAACAGTACTAATGTTGAAATGTTGACTTGATAGAAACTTTGACTTGATAGAAAGTTTACAAAAAATAAAGGAACAACTGTAGCTAATGGGCACAAATATAATACCAGTCAATGGCACACTGAAAGAAAATCACTGCTGCCCACCCATATTGGATAGTTTAAGAAACAGTGATGTGAAAGACATTGTCTGGTTGATTATGATTATTCCAATGAGAGTAGATGTAATAAATGAATTGTTGAAGCATAAGTCAACACATTTTGTTGTTTATTCGTTCAGTCACTTCCAACTTTTCATGACCTCATGGACCAGCTCATGCTAGAGCTCCCTGTTGGCCGCCACCACCCCTAGCTCCTTCAAAGTCAAGCCAGTCACTTCAAGGATACCATCCATCCATTTTGTCCTTTGTTGGCCCCTCTTCCTTTTTCCTTCCATTTTTCCCAGCATCGTGTCACAATGCAAGGACTCGGCCGGCCCCTTAATCACACACACAGAGACGATAATCAGCTAACTACTATTTTATTGAAGAATGAAGAACAGATGATAAAGCAATTGTCCATAAAGTATTGAAAGTTCAGTTCAAAAGTAAAGAGTCTGTAGCAAAATCCAAAGGCAAGGGTCTTGGCACAAAGCTTGGCAAAAGCTTCGCAAGACCAAGCGGATCAAGAACAAGGCAAAGTTCCAACAAGGCTCCAAGAAACTTCTTGGCAAGGTACGAGCCGCAACTTGGCTCCGTGGTCCTTTCCTCGCTACAGTTCGCTTGGATAAAAGTGGCCGAGGTACTGAGGATCCGTTCCCACGGATCCTATACTTAATTCCCTTGGCAAGGACCCCGCCGCTCTAGGCTTCTCCTCCAATCTATGCTCCGGGCCCTCGCCCCCTTTGGCCGGTCTAGGCTGTGGTGCCAGCCCCTCCTGCTAGCCTCGATGCGCCATCTCCTATCAAAGCTTCGACCTTGCCTCCCTGCACCTGGTTCCCTATCTTCGTGAGAGTCAAACTCCCCTTGCGCTTCCATGGACTCATCCTCCTCCGTTTCCCACATTCGTTCCTGTGACCCGTGCCCCGGTTTCTCATAGCCTTCGCTATCACTGCTATCTGAATCCCTCTGATCTTCCACATTCTCGTACGGGTCAGGCCATCCATCATCCCAGGCCAGACTCTCTGTGGGAGAAGAAGGCCCAGCTAACTCATTAACCCCTTCTTCCAATCCCTCCAAATCCTCCTCAGAATCTTCCTCAGCTGCCGCTGGTTCTAATGCGAGTGGGACCCCCGGTGCTGCCCCTTGCCCCCCAGGCACAAAAGGGAACTGGGTCGCTACACTATCCCCCCCTCAGGGCCCCTCCGAGGCCTCCCTCAAGGCTTGGGCTTGTCAGGGTACTTGCGGTGAAACCGGGCAACAATGTCCGGGGCATGGACGTCGCGAGCTGGCGTCCAAGAACGCTCTTCCGGTCCAAAACCCAGTCGATGAGATACTCCAGCTTCCGGTATCTGGTGCGCGCATCCAGGATGTCCTGCACCTCGAACTCCTCCTCCCCGTCCCGCATCACAGGAGGGGGCGGAGGCTGCGTCACATCAGGCCGCACCCCCTTCGCCGGGCGCAACAGGGAACGATGAAAGACAGGGTGGAGCTTCATGTCCGCTGGAAGCTGTAGTTTGAAAGCAACAGGTCCCACGCTCTCCAACACCTTGTAGGGACCCAAAAATCTTGCATCCAGTTTGCGGCTAGGTCTCTGCGTAGGCAAGTTCTTGGTAGACAGCCAAACTTTGTCTCCGACCTGGATCTCAGGACCCTCCTGGCGCCGCCGATCAGCCATCCGCTTGTAATCCGCTTTAGCCTGGTCCAATTGAGTACGTAGCATCTCCTGCATCGCAGTCAGCTCCTGCAGCCAATCTTCAGCCGCTGGCACCTCTCCGGACTGGTCTACAGGAGGGTAGAACCTGGGATGGTGGCCATAGTTGGCAAAGAAAGGAGTCTCCTTGATGGATTCCTGCGTCGCATTGTTGTAGGCAAACTCTGCCAAGGACAACAAGGACGGCCAGTTGTTTTGCTGATAGTTGACATAGCACCTCAGATACTGCTCCAACGTGTCGTTAACCCTTTCGGTCTGCCCGTCGGTCTGGGGGTGATGAGCCGTAGACATCCGTGCCTCAATTCCCAGCAACATCTGAACAGCCCGCCAGAACTGGGAAGTGAATTGGGTGCCCCGGTCAGTCACCAAACTCTGCGGCAGTCCATGCAAACGAAACACATGTTGCACAAACATATCAGCAGTCTCTTTGGCAGTAGGCACCCCCACACAGGGAATGAAGTGGCCCATCTTGGTGAGACAGTCCACCACGACCAGGATCGTGGTGAACCCCTTGGACTTTGGCAGGTCGGTGATGAAATCGGCCGAAATCATCTTCCAGGGAGCGGAAGGGGTTGGGAGCGGCTGGAGCAACCCGGCCGGCTTGCCCCCCGCCTTCTTGGCCCGTTGGCACACAGGGCAAGTGCTGACATAGTCCTCGACGTCCCTCCGCACTTTGAGCCAACAAAAATCCCGCAGCACCAACTGTAGAGTCTTGAACAGTCCAAAATGACCCGCGGCCCGGCTATCATGGCAAAGTCTGAGAATGTCCTCCCTCTTGGGCCCGGGAGAAACGTATATCCTCGCGGTGGTAGAGCACTCCATTCTTGACGTGGAAAGGGGATTGTACCCCTTTGGACAACTGTTCTTGCACCCAAAAGTCTCCCTTTTGACGAGCGTGAATCCGGTCACTCAAAGGTCTCTTGTCCCCCGGGGCCGGGTTGCCCACCGGGGAAGGCGCAGGGGCTGCGCCAGTGGCGGCAAAGTTCTCCGCCTTCAGCAGCCGTGCCTCGGGAAGCCCTTCTCCACCGCTGACATACTCCGGCTTCCGAGACAACGCATCGGCCTGTTTGGTCTGCTTGGGGGTCACATAGTGAATGCGGAAATTGAATCTCTCAAAGAACAGGGACCATCTCTGTTGCCTCTGGTTCAATTTGCGCTGGGTCTTCAAGTGCTCCAAGTTCCGGTGGTCGGTGTGAACTTCCACCGGAAACTTGGCCCCTTCAAGCAGATGTCTCCAAACTTCAAAAGCTACCTTAATGGCCAGGAGCTCCTTCTCCCAAATGGTATAGTTCTTTTCCGGCGCCATCAGCTGCCGGGAGTAGTAAGCACAGGGCAAAAGGTCTGTCCCCTGCGGCTGTAGCAGGATCGCTCCCACCGCTACATCCGAGGCATCAGCTTGCACGATGAAAGGGGTGCGGGGGTAGTGAACAGCTGCTTCAACTTCCGGAACCCCATGTCCGCCTCCGGTGTCCACCGGAACGGCACCTTTCCCCACAAACACTGAGTGATGGGGTCAGCCCACTTGGCAAAGTCAGGAATGAACTTTCTGTAGTAGTTGGCAAAGCCCAGGAATCTTTGAATGTCTTTTTTGCTAGCAGGAGCCGCCCAGTCTGCCACAGCTTGGACCTTGGTATCATCCATGGCGATGCCCGTGGGAGAGATGCGGTAGCCCAGGAAATCGACCTCGCGTAGATCAAATGCGCATTTCTCCAGCTTGGCATAGAGACCGTGGTCTCTCAGTCTCTGAAGCACTTCCTTCACATAGCGATCATGGGTCGCCTGATCCGGAGAAAAAATTAGCAGGTCATCCAGGTAAACTCTAAATCATTCAGAAACGCTATATTTTAAATCATATCATTGAATTTTATAATGCAGCAATCGAAATAATAACAGTGTATCATATACAAGGCTTAATAGCTTATCCACTCTACCGTATCCGGGGCGCAGCCAGGATGACGCAACAGTCCGATACCAGTTGGCATTTAAGAAGTATCAGTCCGGGCAAATTATAAAGTTCCAAATGGAAATAGACGGTTAGAGGGCTGGCATGAGGCCAAGGTACTCCAGTACCATAGGACAAAAGCGAACCGGAGCCGCCAGTAATGGCTCCTGGTAGTCCAATAGGGCAAGCCGACGGAAGATTATAGAACACACATCGGGGCCACAGATTCCATTTCGAAATTCTTTCTCAAGACTAGATGTCCATGTTTAGGTTCATGTCCTAAAATTATATATACATATAATGAATAATACAGTAGCAATTTGAAACATAACCCACATTTAAACAGTATTAAAGGCGCAATCGCAACATACAGCATACCATAGTATAGGAGATCCTAGCGCAACCTCGTCTCGATCCGGCGAGGTGACCATAAGGTAATTTTACCTGTGGACGTACCTATTTAAATTAAATCAGAAGGGAGTGTAAACTGACCGGCTCATATTGGACGACTCCTCAGGAGGAGGCCGCTCCACAGACACGGAGGGCGCGACTAGATCTCAGCCATACAATCTCCGTAATCAAGGAAAGAAACAATACTATAAAAAGAAAAATTTTCGGAAGGCCAACCCTCCCCCAAATCAAACATAGTGGTCAATCTCTCTAAATACCAGCTTACCCCTAAAGAAACTGCATTGCTAAACAAAGGCTTCTCTTTTGTTTCCACTCCCCTTAACTATGAATTGGATATCCGCAAAGACCTCACCACCCTCTTCAGATCCATTAGACTGAAGGAACACTTCTCCACTAATTCTACCATCACTGAAGAAACCAATCCTCTACAAAAATTTAGACCTAAAAGTACTTTTATTCCTCCCACCTCCTCACACGCTGTGCGTACTTTTGAACAAATAGTTCTCAGAGAGATAAATACTGCAAATGCTAACAAACCTAAGACCCATGGCAATTTATCTGCTGCCGATATTGATGTATTAACAAAATTGGGGAACAATCCTTCTATTGTTATCAAAAAAGCAGATAAATGTGGTTCTGTAGTACTGTTGGATAAAGATATCTATGTGCAGGAATGTCTTAGGCAACTTTCAGATGATAACTTCTACGTAAAACTTCCCTGTGACCCTACACGGTTTTCTACTACTATTCGAAATACCATTGAGGAAGCGGTAGCCTTGGGCCATATTTCAAACCAAATAGGGGAATACTTGTATGTACATAACCCCAAAACTCCAAATTTCTATATTTTGCCCAAAACGCATAAGAACATATATCCTCCGCCTGGCAGACCAATTCTCGCCTGCTGCGGCGGCCTCCTGGAACCGCTCTCCAAATTCCTGGACTTTTATATACAACCATTTGTTAAATCCACACCAGCATACTTGAAAGATACTACAGACTTCCTGAGGAAAATTGAGACCTGTGCCCTTAATGATGGAGACATTCTTTACACTATTGATGTGGTCTCTTTATATACTCACATACCATTGGAGACCTCAGGCCTATGCTTTATGACGTCCTAGACAACAGAGAAGATAAAACTACCCCAACGAGTTTTTTAATGGAAATTTTTGATATTTTATCTGATTACAACTATTTTCAGTTCGAACAAGATCACTACTTGCAAAAAAACGGAATTTCCATGGGGCAGGCCGCTGCCCCCTCGTTAGCCAACATCTTTATGGCCTTCCTGGAAAATGAATTTATTTTTGGACCTAATTATCATCAATTTTCATCGAATATTCATTATTATTATCGTTTCATTGACGACATTTTCCTAGTGGCCAAAAAGGGTATACCCCATCAAGAATTTGTCTCCTGGATGAATAATTGGCATACTTCGATCTCATTTACTTTCACCTTTAATGAGAATACCATTAATTTTTTAGACCTTACAGTCTTTAAAGCGGGTGGTACATTAAAATGCAAAAACTACCGCAAACCAGTGAGTACTAATTCCTATCTTCACTTCAATAGTCATCACCCCTTCAGGCTCAAGTACAACCTTCCATACACTCAATTCCTAAGAATCAAGAGAAATTCCTCTAGACAGGAAGATTTTGATGTAGAAGCTACACGCATGGAACAAGATTTCATCCAAAGAGGATACCCTAGACACATTGTGCATAATGCGCGAATTAAAGCCAACTACAAAAATCGGAACTCCCTTTTGCAACCTGCTAATAGACAACCTTTAAACCGACTGGTCTGGCCTCTTACCCTTACTCCTCAAAATAGGACGTACACCACCATTATCAAGAAATACTGGCCACTCATTTCTGATATAAAGGGCCTGGAATCCCCCAATAATTGCGTACAAGCGTACGAGGAACTTAGGCCAAATCCTGACCCATGCCAATCATATTCGACCTACCAAATCTAATTTTTCTCCAGGCAGCAGACCATGCGGGAATTGCTCTGTGTGCTCCAACATATGTACGGACAAATGTATTTTCAGTCCAGCCAAAAACTATAATTTCCCTGTAAAATCATTCGCAACCTGCGCATCCTCCGGGATAATTTACGCCATCACGTGCAGCTGCCCTAAAACCTACGTGGGTATGTCTATCAGAAAATTAAAACAAAGATTTATTGAACACCGGAGTAAAATAAATAATAATAGTACAGAAATCCCCTTCTATCAACACTGCATGGAAAAACATCACTCCCCTGCGTCTTTAAAACTCATGGTGCTGGAAAAACCCTTCGTTCCTCCACACGGAAACCTCTCTCAGGTGCTCCGCAGGCTTGAAGTCTTATGGACAATTAAAATTAAATGCGAATTACCTTTTGGCCTTAATGAGCCGGTCAGTTTACACTCCCTTCTGATTTAATTTAAATAGGTACGTCCACAGGTAAAATTACCTTATGGTCACCTCGCCGGATCGAGACGAGGTTGCACTAGGATCTCCTATACTATGGTATGCTGTATATTGCGATTGCGCCTTTAATACTGTTTAAATGTGGGTTATGTTTCAAATTGCTACTGTATTATTCATTATATGTATATATAATTTTAGGACATGAACCTAAACATGGACATCTAGCCTTGAGAAAGAATTTCGAAACGGAATCTGTGGCCCCGATGTGTGTTCTATAATCTTCCGTCGGCTTGCCCTATTGGACTACCAGGAGCCATTACTGGCGGCTCCGGTTCGCTTTTGTCCTATGGTACTGGAGTACCTTGGCCTCATGCCAGCCCTCTAAGCGTCTATTTCCATTTGGAACTTTATAATTTGCCCGGGACTGATACTTCTTAAATGCCAACTGGTATCGGACTGTTGCGTCATCCTGGCTGCGCCCCGGATACGGTAGAGTGGATAAGCTATTAAGCCTTGTATATGATACACTGTTATTATTTCGATTGCTGCATTATAAAATTCAATGATATGATTTAAAATATAGCGTTTCTGAATGATTTAGAGGTTACTCTAACCCTGACTTGTGTAATACATCCAGGTAAACTGCCAGATAACGATCCAGCAAGTCTCGGAAAATGTCATTCATGATGTGTTGGAAACAGGCGGGAGCATTGCACAAACCGAATCCCATTACCAGGTATTCGAAACTTCCCCACTTGGTCTGGAATGCGGTTTTCCATTAGTCTCCTTGTCGAATCCGCACCAGATTGTAAGCTCCCCTCAGGTCCAGTTTGGTGAACACCTTGGCACCCCGCATCCGCTCCAACAGTTAAGGGATCAAAGGCAGGGGGTAGCGGTTCCGAATCGTGATCTTGTTGAGCTCTCGATAGTCATTACAGAGTCGCAATTCCCCCGATTTCTTCTTGACAAACAAGATGGGCGCTCCGGCCAGGGACTGAGAAGGCCAGATGAATCCCTTTCACAGATTTTCATCCAAAAACTCTCGGAGAGCCTGCTGCTCCGGTTCCGAGAGAGGATAGAGTCTTCCACGGGGAATGGGGGCTCTGGGCTCCAGCTCAATGGCACAATTGTAGGGTCGGTGGGGGGGTAGACGTTCCGCCTCCTTCTCGCTGAAAACATCCCAAAACCCTGCGTACTTTTTGGGCAGTGTGGCGGCTTGTTCTACCTCTTGGGCTTGGCAAGCCCGGGCCGTCATGCAATGTTCCTGGCAATGTTTAGACGAAAATGACAATTGTCTCTTGGCCCATGAAATCTGTGGATCATGAAGAGTCAACCAGACAATTCCCAGGATCACCGGGAAATCAGACAACTTGGTGACTAGAAAAGAAATGTCCTCTTTGTGGGAACTTGTCCACATCTTGGTAGGGGCAGTGTATTGAGTCACGGCCCCTGCTTTCAGAGTTCTCCCATCAATGGTCTGTACGCCCTTGGGCTCTTTGAGATCATGGAACTGTAATCCAGCAGACTTGGCGTAGTCTGCATCAATGAAGTTGTTGGTGGCCCCCGAGTCGATCATGGCATGGACCATCATCGGTCCCTTCTCGTGCGACCAGAGGGAGACCATCACTAGGAACAATTGTCCAGTCTGGGGTTCTGGAGGAAGGGCAGTGACTGCGGCCGAGTTAGCAAACCCTCTTAAACTCGGCCGACCCCTTCCCCCGCCATCTGGATGGCTTCCTCAGCCCCCTGGGACCCCTCGAACGCAGCGGAGGCCCGGGAGGTCTTGCCTCGTGGCTTCTGGGGGCATTCTCTAGAAAAATGTCCAGCTCCCCCGCAGTACCAACACAGATTCAAACGCTGCCGCCGGGTCTTCTCGGCAGCGTCCACTTTAGGCCTCACATACCCAAGCTGCATGGGTTCTGGTTCGTCCAGGGACTGGGGAGCCGGTGCGAACTGTCAGAACGGGAACTGGCTGGCGCCCGTCTCCTTCCGCACCCCCGGGCGCTCCCCGGGGCCCCGGTCCCATCGCCTTTGGGTCTGCATTCCGGCCTCCACCCGGATGCTCACGATGATCGCCTCCTCCAGGTCTCTGGCCCGTGTAGCCCCTCTTAGGATCTCCTGTTGCATCTCCGGCGACAGGCCTTTCATGTACTGGTAACGCAAGGCAGAGGGGTTCCACTCTACTTGGGCGGCCAGCACACGGAACCAGGAGATGTATTGCGCCAAGGACATGTCCCTCATAGACAACCAATCCAGCTCCCTCTCCGCCAACTCGGTGTTGACTGGGTCTCCCCAAATGATCTTGATAGCCTCCAGGAACGCCGCCACCGTGGCCACTTGAGGGGACGCTGCCTGGAGCTGCGTGGTCGCCCATGCCGCCGCTGTCCTTTCCAGCAGCGTATAGACGAAGCCCACCTTGGCTCGTTCTGTGGCGAACTCTGTGGGTCGGAGCTCCAGATACATTTCACATTGTCCAATGAACATGTTGACTTGGGCCGGGTTGCCTCCGAACCGCGCCGGTGCCGCCACGGAAGGGTGCCGGCCAGCCCTGGCCCGCAATTTGCCCAGTTCCTGCTGCATCGCGGCCACTTGGGCATCGGACAGTTGCGCCATGGTGCCGGCCCGCCGTGCGCGTTTCCTGGAGCGTCCCGTGATGTGAAAAGGGGTTCGTGGAGTACCCTTGGCGAGGACCCCGCCGCTCTAGGCTTCTCCTCCAATCTATGCTCCGGGCCCTCGCCCCCTTTGGCCGGTCTAGGCTGTGGTGCCAGCCCCTCCTGCTAGCCTCGATGCTCCGTCTCCTATCAAAGCTTCGACCTTGCCTCCCTGCACCTGGTTCCCTATCTTCGTGAGAGTCAAACTCCCCTTGCGCTTCCATGGACTCATCCTCCTCCGTTTCCCACATTCATTCCTGTGACCCGTGCCCCCCCCCCCCGGTTTCTCATAGCCTTCGCTATCACTGCTATCTGAATCCCTCTGATCTTCCACATTCTCGTACGGGTCAGGCCATCCATCATCCCAGGCCAGACTCTCTGTGGGAGAAGAAGGCCCAGCTAACTCATTAACCCCTTCTTCCAATCCCTCCAAATCCTCCTCAGAATCTTCCTCAGCTGCCGCTAGTTCGAATGCGAGTGGGACCCCCGGTGCTGCCCCTTGCAGCACGAAAGGGAACTGGGTCGCTACACATCGTTATCTTCTCCAAGCTTTCCTGTCTTCTCATTTTGTCCTTGTGACCAGATTTCCCTCCATGAACCAGCTTGAATCCTCCGCTCCTCGGGAGAGGCTCTCTTGTCACCCTTGCCAGTTTCACAGACTCACCTGGTGGGCACAAGGGAGAGGGCCTTCTCCTCTGAGACCCCCAAACTCTGGAATGCCTTGCCTGGAGAGATTAGGAGAATCCCCACTTGGAAACCTTTAAAAGACACCTGAAAACCTGGCTTTTCCGCTGTGCCTTTGGAGAGTAGTTATTTAATTTCTACCATTGCTTTCCTCAATGCCCCCATTTCTAATACACCCCCCCCCCCTGTAAAGGATGCTATTCCGCTTATCTTACTCTGAGTTTTCAACATTTTCTCTGTGTGCCTGCAGCCTGCCTTCCTTTGTGATTTGCCATGTTCAGTTGTATATTGTTATTTTATTTATATGTATGAATTTTTATTGCATTTACTGTTGATGTTTGATTTTTTATTGTAATTTGTTGTTTGTTTGTGCTTGGCCTCATGTGAGCCGCCCTGAGTCCCCATTGGGGAGGGGGGGGGATTACAAATAAAGGTTTTTTTAATTATTATTTTGTGGCCAAAGTACTTCATCTTAGCCTCTAATGACCTTCTCTCCAGTGAGTAGCTGGACATTATTTCATGGAGTATGGACTGGTTTGATCTTCCTGCGGACTGAGGCACTGTCAGAGCTGGGAGATCTTAGCCTTGAGGAGGCTCAGACTCCCAGTCTGCCTTGACCTGCTTTGACGCCGGACCTTGGGGAATTCCCTGGGGTGATGTAATCCTTTGGGAGCAGTGCTGAGTCAGGACGGATGTGACGCAACCTCTTCCGGACATTGGACACTGACTGGGAATATGCTGACTCAGCCAGGGTATGATGTAATATCCTCTGGACTGTGGGATTGCTGAGTCAGCAGGACATGATGCAACCTTTCCTGGACATTGCAAGGGAAAGGAGGGAGGGGGGATGGGGTATATAAGGTGTGTTTGGGTGACGGTTCACTGCTTTGACTTTATGGGTGTTGTACCTGCAATAAATCTTGTTGGATCGTGAACCGCCTGCGTGTGATCCTTACGGAGAATTGGAGTGTCCTCACAAGGCACTTAGAATTTTCCTCCAGCACCTCAGTTCAAAAGTGTCCATCTTCCTTCGCTCATCCTTCCTTATGGTCCAGTTCTCACATCCATAGGTTACTATGGGGAATACTATTGCTTTAACTATGCAGATCTTCACTCCCAGTGAGATGTCTCTTCACTATTTTATTGAGATTAGTCACTGTTCTCCTCCCAAGATTTCTTGGCTGCAGCCTGCGTCTGCAGTAGTCTTTGCACCTAGAAATTCAAAGTCAACACATAGATAGATCCAAATGATTTGGAGGGTTTACTTTAGTTAGGTGTGACACTTTTACATACAGTATTTTCTATTATAAAAAAAGGAAAAGGAAAAGAAACATTGCAATTTTTCAGAAAACCTTCACTAAAATGTAAGGTAGCTCTGTTTAACAATATCACCAATTAAAAGTAGGCCCACGCCCCTTTTAACTTGTTTCATGACTGAGCTTGAACTCACAGAAAGCTAATTGCTCACATTTATTATTGAAAACTAAATATTGTAAATCTTTCACCTCACACTCATGTAAACCTAAAAGCATAAATACAACTTTTGAAGTTCTCTGTGCTATCATAGAGATACATTAGCCAATGTCCATTTAGAGAGCGTCATGACAAAATCCCAGGGGCATTTTTCCCATAGATTAAAGAGAAAATAGAAGCAAGATGAGAGAGAAAAGTAAGCAAAACAAAGCCATTAAGTAAATCAGAGTTAGAAGGGGAAAATCCATGTGTAACCAATTTAGCAATGTCAACACATCTGGCAGACAGGGCCCTTTCTCATGTATTCACATGATAAATATTTTTTATATGTAAACTATACATTATCAAGTATGAGTCAATTTTGCTGAAACAACATTTGGGGTAATTGTATATCATCAAGCAATACAAAACCCTACTTTTCAGAACACCTTGTAGGATGAGGATTTTGTCAATAATAGATGTCAGAGGGAGCTGAAGAATATACCCCATAAAATGGCTAGTTAGGGCTGGTTGACGATCAAGCAAACAGCAATTTAGTGGGTGCTTGAACCTCTTCATGCTTCTTACTCATGCTGTGACAAATGCACTAGATCCACTCCATTTCCAGGCTCAATTCAAAGGGATGTTTCTGACCTTTAAAGTCATGCATGGCTGTCTCCATATGTACCTATAACACTCTCCAAAGGAAGATATCCAGCAGGGTCTCTTCCCAGTTTAGTGACTGCCTTCTGTTGATGGCACCCAAGTGTAAAACACTCTTCTAAAAGAAGTTGACTTCCCACCTTCTCCCAGCAACAAAAGCCAGGGGCTCTTTCACATTAGATCAATATAGCACTATGATTCTGTGGTGACATATTATGGAGTTTTGTAGTTTGGGGAGGGAATAGATCTTTCCAGCTGAGAATTCTAAATACAGCATACTAAACTTCAAATCCTAGGATTCCATAAGATATGGTCTGGGGCCAGTGTACTTGAGGGACCATCTACTCCCATATGTTCCCTAGAGATCTCTTCGATCTGAGGATCACAACCTCTTGCAGATCCCTTCCCTATGAACTGTCCGTCTATCTTCAACTAGACAGAGGGCCTTCTCTGTTGTGATACCGAGCCTGTGAAACGCTCTGGCGCCTGAAGTCCGTGCAATTAGTGAGCTGCCGGTTTTCCGGAAAGCTTGTAAAACAGCTCTTTTCCGCCAGGCTTTTGACCTTTAGTCACCCTTGGTTGTAGTTTGACACTGTTTTAATGTTCTGCTATCTGCTATCTTATTCTTCCGATGTTATAGTTCGATATGCTGTAAACCGTCCTGAGCCAATTGGAAAGGACGGTATACAAATCAAAATCATAAATAAATAAATAAATATACCCTTGGCAGTTAAAGTCGCATAATGGTGCTATATTTGAACAGTCCCTTGTCATTTCCCGATTCTCTTTAATTGTACCTCACTCGTATAATCATATGGTATTTATTTATTTATATCCTAGATTCAATCCACTACTGGGATTTCAAGACCAAAACATGACCTCCTGTGATGTCACAAGAGGGACGTGTTATAGTGTTAGATGGACAACAATATAAAGGTAGCCTAATGAGAAGATGATGCATTAAACATTATGAGAACTATGATTAACCATTAGCCAGAGGTGCCCAAAATATGCCAGATAAATCCAAAACACCAAATATAACAAATGAGAAAATTATATATACACTAATACATTTCAAAGTAGCTATCTCACCCAGGCTCTGAGATCTGGCGACCCAAACCAAAGGAAGATGAGCATCTTTAATTACCAAGTCTCAAAGGATGTAGAGAATCTTTTGAAAATAAATAGACCGTTGCTTTGTCATCTCCACCAGGTTTTGGATGATTCACTATAAACGTTTTTGGGCAGCACATAGTTATTCTAATCTTCCAACCTGCCTAATAAATACTGCTGATTTTATTTATCGGTTTACCTTAAAAATTGTAAGATCCTTTTTCTCAAGCAAAAAATCTTTCAAATCCCCCTGATTTTTCTTCATGACAAAATTAGAGGTATCAGTAATCTTGGCATTATTAAATAGTATCATTATCTATTATGCGGGGAGGGGCACCTGACCTTATAAAAAAATTTTTTTTCAGACTGAAAATGTGAGAATCATTTAGCCAAAGTGGTTGGTTGCCAGATAAATGATACCTGCAGCTTTGATAACTTTCCTAAGCTCTGGAAAAAAAATAAGGAAAATCCTCAAAAGCACATATATTTACAATATAGAGGATTTACTACTAGGAAAGCTTGAAAATTTCAGTTACCCTACCATTTTTAAATACACTTTCCTGATTCACAGCTTTAGGACTAATACCTACAGAAGAATGGTATTTCCAGTACTTCAAATTCGGCAATACAATCTTTCCTTTAAAAAATGTATGGACGACTGTGCAAAAATGTATAGTTTATGTATTTATGGTGGTATGCAAACAACTGTTTTGAGAAAATTATGGAATTTGTGCACTATTTATATTTTAAAAAATATGTTAATAATACTTTCAGTTTTCATATATTTAACAAATTGATTCAGCAACAGTAGGGGTTAGATTTATGAATGAAGAGTTACAGAAGTGACACAGCTGACCATAGACCGGTCCAGCCATTAGCAAAATAGTTCCGCCAAAATCATGAATATTTATTTGATTGAAAAGGGAAGCTCAGCAAATTGGCATATGTATTACCGCTGATCCCACATAGCCACAGATTCTGCAGCCATGTATTCAACCATCCATAGCTTTGAAATATTTTTTTTTAATCCAAGCAAATCTGGATTGAAGTCCTGAACCGCCCTGAGTCTGCAAGACTTGAGTAGGGCAGCTGATGACTGAGTCTCTCCATTCATAAGGTTCCCAGAAGTTGAAGTCAATTTCATGGCAAATAACAATGACAGCAGCAAGGATGATTTCACCCTCGACCTCAGAAGCAGCTAACCAGCAAGGGAATGTAGTAAGTGGCATAGATACTGGGGACATGATTAGTATATATTCTTAAAGCCTGCAGAAGTTGTACAAATCTATACATGACCTACATGTTGACTAGGAGATTGTGGAACCTGTAATCAAAAAAAGGAACTTTCTGAAGATCTACATATTCTGAGCAAGAGCAGAATGGCTCAGGCAATCAATTGCCAGTCAAGCCTGTATGACTGCCCAGCTCTCTATTCCTTCTTCCCTTTGATAGGTGAGTTCATAGGGTCTAAATTGGATTGATTCCAAAGGTGCCAAGCTTGTTCTAAATTCAGCACCCATACCGAAAACAAGAAAGCAACTTTTTCTCTCAGTCAATTAAAATCATCATTCAGGCAACCCCGCAGCCCTGGACCCCATCATTTTCCATTGGAATGGTCTTTTTGCCATCTGAGTTATTGCCAAAGCACCCTCTCCTGGCCCTTCCATGTGATGAGGGGAGGAGAGAGGGCATGTGGATATCATGAGTCACCCCACGTGCCTTCCCTTTTGCCAATAGTTGCCGGCACAATGGCATGGCTTGAAAGGGCCAAGTGAAGAGTTACTTAGTCTGCAGAGCAGCAAGCTTTCCAAATAATAACTGAAAATAACTCATATCATTTCCAATTCCTTCTCAAGCAAGCTAAGCAAAACCCTCTCACCTTTTAAAATATAATTTTCAATAAGCAATCTGCCTTCCTTTGTAAACGTAGACTTTTATATTACATCATGCCTACATCATTGTGAACCCTATATGGACAGTTCAGAATAAGATCCATTCATTTAGAGGTGCTGCCAACTTTTAAAAATGAAAAATACTGCTCAGTGGTTTCTGCAGCTCCTACCAAATCAAAACATTTTTGGAATGGTCAACATTATGGTCAGTATCTCAAAATATTTCCATTTCTGGATTTGCTCCAAAATATATCAGTGCTGAATAGCTGTTGTTCAATAAACGTCCTTTTAAAATATGACAGCATCTTAGATAAACTTTTGTTCCTACAAAAATTGCAGTGGAATGGAAAAGGAATATAAGAAGAACCTTGTTCAATCAAACCAAGGATCTATCTAGTTCAACTTTTAGTTCCCACAATGACCATGCAGATGTCTCTGGAAAGCTCATGACCACTGCAATGAAACCCTATTACTCATGTTCTCCAGCAAATGGCTTTGAAAGGAATACTACATTCAACATCAGTGGCAATGTATAACTGCCTTTTGTAATAGATACTGAGCTCTTCCAGAATGAAGAAGTGAGAGCTCTTTCAGCAAGTTCCTCAGTTTGAGACAGGGGATTTGGAGGGCATTGTTACCTCTGGGCAGGCATGTAGCCAGGGGGGGGGGCTAAGGGGGCTTCAGCCCCCCCCCCAAATTCTCAGTGTGGTCCGCGAAAAGGCCTTACTGATACATTATTTAAACTGTTATGCTTATTCATATCATGATCTGATCACCATGCTCATTATATCCCACATTAATGGGGTTATTGGGATAACAATACAAAAGGTTTGCTAGGGTAGACCCTCTTCCACCCAGTCTCAGCCCCCGAACCAAACTCAGCGCCCCGAAACAAAATCCTGGCTACGGCCCTGCCTCTGGGTCCACTCATTCTTGGCAGTAAGGAAGTATTTGCTTTTTAAAAGAGGGAAAGTTGGAAACAGAAGCCCTGGTGCAATGGAGGGTTTCCAGAGGAAAGTTGGAACTTCTGTTGGAGTGGGGAAGAGGATTAGAATTCTAGACTGTAATGCCAGGGAGGAAAGGATGAGCCACAGGGCACTTCAAATGGAGCCTCTATTGAAGTGAGGAGGAACAGAGCTTCTTTATGTGGGTGGGAGGCTCAGTGCCACTGGTACACTGGGTGGTAAATAAGTATTCAAGTGGCAAAATTAGCAGCTTTGTGTCTAATTTAAGAGAGGAATGTGAGATGATAATCATAATAAAGTTAATTCAATGCCCCCACTAGGCAGATATAAAGGAATAGCCCCCCAGCTCCCAACTCCAAAGAAACAATCAATAGAGCCCAATCTATGATTCTGTCCTACTATTCTTAAGACAATCATCAGAAGTATTTGATAGAAGCCAAACAATTCAATATTGACTAGCTCAGCACAACAGATCTTCTTCCCCAACCCCTAGCCCAATAGCCCCCAACTCCTTACCCCTATCCCAAAAAACCCCTGCCTTACACCCCCCAGTCCAATAGCCTCCTACCCCCAACCCAATGGCCTTCTTCTCCCTATCCCTCAATCAAATATCCCTTTATCCCCTTCCCTACAGTCCAACAGCTCCCTATGCTTTAATCCCCAGGCCTATAGCTCCCTATCCTTCACACTCCAACCCAACAGCTCCCTATTCTGGAGCCCAACAGCCCTCCTTTCCCTATTCCCCAGTCCAACAGCTTCATAGCCCCTATTTTCCAGCCTAATAGACCTTCATCCTCTCTCCTTCAGTCCAATAGCCCTTTAACACCCGCACCACCACCTAATAGCCTTTTACCCCTCAGCCCAGCAGCTCCCTATTTCCTACTCCCCAGGCCAATAGCCTGTTTTCCCATCTCCAGGTCAATAGTTCCATTGGACCATGGGCTAAGGACAGGAAGAGAAATCAATTAGGGAGTGAGGTGAGTTCCAATGGTTGGGGGGGGGGGTGGATCTATAGGAACGATAATAGGGAGACAGAGATGTGGGAAAGGGAAATCAAATGTGTTAATTCGGCCAAGAGAATGTGAGAAAATACTGGTAGTTCCAAAACAGCTCCCAAAACAGGCTCCTGGCATGGTGAATTTGGGTAACCAGGATGGTGGTCGCTCCAGACTAAGGGTGGTGTCACACCCCAGCATGATTCCCAACCTGTTTCCTTGGTCAAGTCAGACTATAGCCATGTTAATTCTGAGAGGCCTGCTAGGCCTGAGGTCAGGCAGCGGCCAAGCTGTGTTTGCAAAGACTCCCCAGTCATTCCTGGTTCAAGGCTAAGTGTAGCTCATCCTCCTTCGATAAGCAGAGATGGTACAATTCCCTAAATTTCCACCAGGTGCTTTTACTAATTGGCACTGCACACCATTCTCATGTGAAAGGCCTAAGAGAAGCCAGCTGGGAATTGTTATGGGAATTGATGTCCGACGCAGTTGCGTCGAAGGGGATCAAAGGTTTAAGGCCTATATAGGTTCATCTCTAGAAGCCATGAGTATCTTTCGTCAACTTTGCAATCTTCCAAGCCAAGTACCACAAAACCTCGCCAGGCCACGGGGGCCCGTTAAGAACTCTAATGCCAAGGACTTTGTTTGCTCTGCTTTAAACCAAGTATTTACCTTTCCTGGATTTAGCCCGTTTGGGGGCAAGAAGATTTCTTTGTTTGTTCCTGCATATACCAAAGGACTATAATCTTGCTTCCTGCCTTCATGAACAATTGCTGCTATCTATTGATGCTTTAAACATCTTTAGACTATAATCCTAGTCTCTTTACTATATTTTATATTCTAAATAAAGTTTTGAAATGTGGCCAGTGTCAAGCGGATTACTGAGGGGTCTTCCAGGTCCTCGGGGCGTAACAGGTGGTGCTGTTGAATGCCAGGTCCATGAATTTAAAAAAGTTAATAATCCAGGACTTGATTCTGGATGAGGGTGCAGACCTGGCATGCATAACAGAGACCTGGTTGGATTAGGCCGGGGGGGGGGTCAATCTTACCCAGCTCTGTCCACCAGGCTACTCTGTGCAGCACCAGTCGAGATCTGGAGGGCAGGATGGTGGGTTGCAGTGGTCTATAGGGATTCTATTTCCTTGGTTTCTGGCCCTACCCACAGAGCTGGACATATATTGGACTTGGTGTTCTATCGGGGATGCGAGGAAAGTGGTGGTGTGGAGAAAACTCTCACTGCCATGGAACGACCACCACTTGGCCAAATTTAGTCTCACTGCACTCCCCAACCTCCTCAAGGGTGGAGGACCTACTAAGATGGTCCGCCCCAGGAGGCTTATGGATCCAGAAGGATTCCTGATGGCTCTTGGGGAATTCTATGCCATCAAGGTAGGTGATTCTGTTGATGTTGTTGTCGCTTTCTATAATAGGGAGATGACCAGGGCAACAGACACAATAGCTCTGGAGCAACCCGCAATGGTGTACAGAATGTGCAAGGGTGTACTCTGTGGCAGTGAATTAGGAAAATATTACCAAAATATAAATACAAAGTGTTGAAAATGTGAAATACAAGAAGGTACATTCTATTATATGTGGTGGCTGTGCACAAGACCATGAAATTATTAGAAAGAATTACACAAAGAATCAGAGAAAATACTAAATATGAATATAGAATTGAAAGCAGAAACCTACCTCTTGGGAAAAACAGACCAAAAAATGAATAAAAATTAATACCCCTAAACTACTTGATTACAGCAGCAATAATAGTATATGTGAGGAGTTGGAGAGTAAAAGAAATACAATTGATTAAACAGTGGATAACTAAAGTCCTAGATATAAGGAATATGGACAGACTGACATACTTAATTATAAAACTTCAAGGATTGTAGAACAAAGAAACAGACTGGAACCCAGTGATGGAATATCTACAAAAATAAAAAGATAGAAAAACTACATAAACTAATAGAAGAAACAACAAGAGGTACAGAACGAAAAGAAGAAACAGGAGAAACCCATATAAATAAAGAAATCAGTGATTGTAGAGAAATGAAATCCATGAGAAAGAAGATCGGAAGTTAAAGACAATACCCCACTTTTCTCTTTTTTCTTTTTCCTTTTTTTCTTTTATTTTAATATCATATATATATATATATAATTTTCATATATATATATTATTTTCATATATATATTATTTTCATATATATATATAATTTTCATATATATATATATGCAAAATTTCTTTTTAAAAATATTTTTATTAAGAAAATTTTTCAGTTACATAAAAAGGAAAAAAGAAAAGTGCAGGGAGAGAGAGGGAGGATTACAGGAGCGGTAAGAAGGAATTGGGAGAGGAAAGAGGGGTAAGGTTGTAGGATTTAGTGTGGAAGGTAAGGTATGGAGAATGTAAAAATAAGGGGAGAAGGTGGGACTGGGAGGGGGAGAGGGGGGACATGGGATTTTGGCTTCCTGTCTTCTCATTTCTGGGTTGAGTCTTCTTATTCTCACATTTCTTGTTTTCTTTGTCCTCTTCTTCTTCAAGGGTTTTAGGGGTGGGGGTCCGTCCCTATACCGTTTATGTCCAAATTTATAATTTTTCTTCTTTCATAAATTTGGTTAGCAAACTCCAATCTACTACTGTTTTATTTTGTTTTTGTCTAAGTTGGTGTGCCAGACTATATTTCTAAATTCTAACATTTGTATTAACCATTCCTTTTGGCTAGGAGTCTCTTTGCCTCTCCAGTAATGAGCATAGACTATTCTAACTGCTGTTATTAAATAGTTGAATAGCGCCTCTGTATTTCTATCCAATTCAAAGTCTAGTATACCCCAAAGGAAATATTCTGGTTTTAGTTGAAGTTTTATTTTAAGGATTGTTTGAATCGCTTTATGTATCTCCCTCCAATACTTATTGGCTGATTTGCAGCTCACCACATATGGTGGAAAGTTCCTTTTTCTTTTTCACATTTCTAGCACTTATCATTAATATTTTATAACACTTAGAAAGTATGTCCTGTGTTATAAACCACCAAAAGAACATTTTGTACCAATTTTCCCAGATATTGTATGAATAGGTGAATTTTAGTTTTCTTGTCCACATTATTTCCCACTTGTCCAAGCTTATTGTGTGACCTATATTGGCCACCCATTTTACCATGCAATCCTTGGCCCATTCTTTTTCAGTTTCCCATTCCAATATTTTTGTAAGTGTTGGTAATGAATTTGTTTTGAGTCTGAAGCGCTTTATCCCAATGGGATTCCTTGTCCATGAAACCTAATTCTTTGTCTTTCCTTAATTGTTCCCTTATTTGAAAAAAAAATGATACTAAGAGATCTTACTGTTTAATTGATGTAATTCCTCTTGTGTTTTTAGTGTTGTGGTTCCATCTTTTGTGGTCAGCATTTCTTTATAGGTGGGCCAGTCATTCCCCCCCCCCCCCAAGTCTCTTAATTGGCATGCCTCCATGGGAGAAACCCATAAGGGTGTTTTTACATATATTTTATTTTTGTACTTCTCCCAGGTTTTAATTAGGGCTGCTCTTATAAAATTATTTCCAAAATTCTTCTCCATTTTTTAAAAAAATATACCACAGGTATGCCTGTCATCCTTGTCTAAGGTCATGGCCTTCCAGTGTTAATGTTCTTGATTTGTTTAGGAATATCCAATCTTTTAGCCAGTCTAAGACACTGGCTTCATAATATAATTTGAGATCTGGTAGTCCCAGTCCCCCTCTACTCTTGACATCTATCAAATTGGTCTATTCTATTCTGGCTTTCTTGCCCTTCCAAATGAATTTTATTATTTCTGAGTTCCAATTTTTAAATATTTTCATATTTCTAATTATCAGAATGTTTTGTAATAGAAATTATATATATATAATTTCAATAAATATATAATTTTTTAAAGAATGTGAGTTGAGCTTAAACATTGTAGATAATGAACAGGGTGCCATCCCCACCCCCTCCCCAATGTGTACCATTTCATACTTACATTAAGCTATATTTTCCATGTTAATGTTTATTCCTGCAGTGATCCTTTTGGAGCAATTTGTTTTTTTCTCCAAGAAAAAAAGTTTAGAAGATCACAATGTTTTTGCAAAACACTCTCAACTCCTACCGTCTATTCAGAGCCAAACAACCATTAGTTGTTCTGTATCACCGAGACCTGGCTCCAGGAGAGCGATTCCACCTGTCTCCATGAAGTGGTCCCCCCGGATTACGTGGCCACGCACCAGAACAGGAATGAGGGACGGGGGGGGGGGGGGGGGTGGCAATACTCTCCCGTGATGGATTACACCTTAGAGCGATCCCTGCGCTTGTCACCTCGGGGTTGGAGAGTGTTGGCCTGGTGTGGGAGTCCCCGGAGAGCCTGGCGATCCTGCTGATGTACCGTGCGCCTAGCGCACCGGCGGAGAGCCTGGCACGGCTGCTAGAGACTGTGTCGGAGTGGGCATTGAGGTTTCCCAGACTCATTGTTCTGGGTGACTTCAATGTCCACGCCGACGCAGCCTCTGTTCCATCTGCAGCCGCGGACCTAATCTCGACCATGGCGACATTGGGCCTCTCCTTATGTAACTCGGGACCCACACACTCGGCCGGACACACCCTCGATTTGGTGTTCAGCGCAGGGGTTCAAGTGGACCTAACCTCTGTAATAGAGGTACCATGGTCGGACCACTGTGCTCTAAGTATCCGGGTGGAGCAACCGCCCCCATGCAAGGGCGCCGAACAGATTTTTGTTCGCCCAAGGAGACTTATGGAACCCGAAAGGTTCCTGAATGCTCTGAGGGATCTGGAGTCTATCAGCGTCTCAGTCGATGAGCTAGTCCAAACTTGGAACATCTCATTGGCCAGAGCTCTCGACGAGATTGCTCCCAGCGCCCTCTCCGACCCGCAATCATCGGTCCCCTGGTATACAGGGGACCTCAGGACCATGAAGCGGGAAAGGAGACGGCTAGAGCGCGAGTGGTGGAAACTCCGTGACGAAGCCTCAGTATCAGCTTATAAGCTATTTAAGGAGACTTATGAGCATGCTGTCAAGGCAGCCAAAAACGAATACTTCTCTGCCTTGATAGCGTCTGCAAGCTCACGCCCGGCTCAATTGTTTAAGGTAATTAGATCTCTGATGACGGTCCCTACCGTCCCAAAAAATAGTGATCAGGCCCTCACTGCCGGTGCTTTCCAGAGCTTGGTTACAGACACGAGACTGTGCCGCCGCCGGACCTTCCAGCCACAGTTGATACAGTAAGAGAGCTAGAGACCCCGTGGCCCTCCGCCGGGCCCACCCTCGACCGGTTTCGACCACTGGACGCAGATGCTATTGATAAGATAGTGACTGCAGCCCGCCCCACCACCTGCTCCCTCGACCCGTGCCCCTCCTGGCTTGTTAGATCTTGCCTGGAGGGGTTACGTGGGCCTCTGTTGAATATCATTAACAGCTCCCTTGAGCAAGGAGTCTTTCCAGAGTGCTTAAAAGAGGCGGTGGTGGCTCCATTGCTGAAGAAACCATCATTGGACCTGCGGTTCCTCCAACTACCGCCCAGTGTCGAACCTTTCGTACCTGGGCAAGGTGGTTGAGAGGGCAGTAATGGAGCAGCTGCAGTCCTTCTTAGATGACACAACATGGTTAGACCCCTTCCAGTCCGGCTTCCGTTCGGGGCATGGGACGGAGACGGTCCTGGTCTCCATCACAGACCAACTCCGCTGCCAGCTCGACCAAGGCGGGTCTGCGCTGCTCGTGTTATTGGACCTCACGGCAGCGTTTGACACGGTCGACCACAATCTCTTGATCCACCGCCTGGCCATGGCTGGAGTGAGGGGACTGTCCTTAAATGGCTGACCTCCTTCCTCCGCCAGCGGTCTCAGCGTGTGAGGAGGGGCGGGTGGTCTCCGAGGGCTCCTCATTAGTGTGTGGAGTCCCTCAGGGGGCCATTCTCTCCCTCTGTTATTTAACATCTACATGCAGCCGCTTGCACAGCTGGTGCGGAGTTATGGGCTGGTCTGCCACCAGTACGCTGATGACACCCAGCTCATTCTGAGGATGGAGGGCAGGCCGGAGTCCGTCCCCGATAATTTCCAACATTGCCTCGAAGCCGTTACTGGATGGCTGCGAGCCAGTAGGTTGAGGGTGAATCCGGCGAAGACGGAGATCTTGTGGCTGGGTCGCCCGGGCGAGGTGGGTGGCCGGCTTCCGACCCTGGACGGTGCGGCGCTGCACCCAGCGCCGTCAGTGAAGAGCCTGGGTGTCCATCTGGACCCCCAGCTGACCATGGAGGCCCAGGTCTCCATGGCTAGCAAGGCCGCTTTTTTCCACCTCCGCCAGGCAAGGAGGCTCGCCCCCTACCTCTCCCGGAGGGATCTAGCCACGGTGATCCAAGCTACGGTCATCTCGAGGCTAGATTACTGTAACGCGCTTTACGTTGGCCTGCCTATGTCGTCGATCCGGAAGCTCAAGCTGGTGCAGAACACTGCCGCCCGGCTCCTGTCTGGGGCCCCAGCAGGTTGCCGTATAACACCAATCTTGCAGGATCTGCACTGCCTGCCTATTGAGCACCGGGTCGCCTTCAAAGTGCTGGTTCTTACCTTCAAGGCCATCCACGGCCTGAGGCCAGCGTACCTGAGGGACCGTCTTACCCCATATTCCCCAACAAGATCACTGCGGTCTGAAGAGGCCAATCTCCTAGCAGTTCCATCTGTAAGGTTGGCCCACTTAACATCCACCCGCCGGAGGGCGTTCTCCGTGATAGCCCCTACGCTATGGAACGCCCTTCCGGCTGGAGTTAGAGCCCTGAGGGACCTACTCCCGTTCAGACGGGCCTGCAAAACTTATTTGTTTAGGCAGGCCTTCGGTGAGTAGGCCCATGTGGATTTTCATCCGGCTGTTATCTGTGTTGCTGCTCTATTGTTTTAATTGCTCTGCATTGTTTTAACTGTGTTTTTAAATGTTTTCTATGTTTTAACCATGGCGCTGTGCCATTGGCTTTTGTGAGCCGCCGCGAGCCCTCGGGAGTCGGCGGTTGATAAGCTCAAATAATAAATAAATAAATAAATAAATAGTTGAATGAGACATTCATCTTATTAATTTGGTTGGATTTGGGGCGGGCAAAGAGTGGTGAGAAGATGCTAAAGACATTAGTATTATCCTTTCATAATACATGCAGAATATGCTATAGAAATTAGCATAATCTTTTCATAATGCATGCAGAAGATCCTATAGAAATTAGCATTATTATCCTTTCATAATGTGTGCGGAAGATGCTATAGAAATTAGCATTATTCTTTCATAATACGTGCAGAAGATGCTATAGAAAATAGCATTATCCTTTCATAATGCGTGCTGTCTTCCCGCAAAATAACTTACTCCCCTTGGATGGAATGGCTTATCTTGATACTAGTGATCCCTCTTCTCTATATGAAACATTTAAGTTTACAGTAGGCTCTGCAGTTTTGCTGGGATTAGGAGTGAAGGACATATGCAAATGTGAAAAAAAACTGTGACTAAAACAATGTGTGGAGTTATTTTAACATGAGGGAATATTTCTCTAGGAATCTGCAGATTCTCCAGCGTGACTCCATGGTTTCACTGGAGGACCTACAAATGCCTAGAGATTCGATTGATTTGCTCATGGAAGGAAATGGGAACCTTTTAGTCCTTCACAGCTCAGGCAGCAACATTTCTGGTTCATGCCTTTAGTTTACAAATGTTAATGCCAAAGGAAACCAACACTGTTCCCTTTTAAGCTTTGTGATAGGTCAATGAAACAAAAGGATAACATACTTAAGTTTAAAGTGCATTCCTTTGAGAAGGGGAGATCTAAATATGGTGCAAATAAGCAGTACACTGTTGAAATCACTACATGCATACCCCAGTGAGATCTTGGTTTAGTGTTCTGCCCTTAGAAAAAGATAAAAATAATGAAAAGTGGATACCACAATAAATATTTTTCAGATGACTTTTTTCCCTTGGGAATATATTGACTTCAAAAGACTCCGAGGTTTGGCTGTGATAACCATCCAAGCTTTTAGGTGCTTGCCGAGCTTTGTCCAACCCTTTAAAAAATTTTAGAGTCTCTAGCATGGGCCAGAAATGCAGTAACAACAGTCTGCCTTGCAGGATTTTGGCCTTCTAGCTCCCCATCCGTGCCAGAACCAAGGAAAGCAAAGGCACGCAAACACTAACTTTATTATTGCTTTTCAGCTTAACTCTCTTCCCCCTCCTCCTGCCCCCTCCCTTAACCTGAACAAAACATTTCAGCTCTGGTTCCATGGAAGTTTCAGTCAAAAGTCTGCATTGGTTTTAATTCTATCACAATTTATTATCTCATCCCTCATTTCCAAAATCCTACATACTTTTGCTCATCTTCTGAGTGGAAACAGATGTCAAGAGCCTTGCAACTAGCTTTATAAAAGATGTTGGTGACCGCGTAGATATGGATTTAGGTTTGAGTCACATGGGGATATTTAAGGTTACAGTTGGAGAGGGGGTACCTCCAGGACACAGTAGTGCTACCACACCTTTTTGAAAAAGTTATTTTCTCCTAAGGTAATTTTTTAAAGCTATGAGCGATTATTCTTTATTTCCTTGTTATTTTTCTCTTTTACTCTCTGGCATGCATCTTTTGAATGTAAGCCCCTTTAGCTCAACCGCTGTTGTACAGTCTGTCTCCAAGCTGTCATAAAGTGTTCCCATGTCTGATGATTGATGATTTGCAGAAATACGGGCAAAGAAACATCACGGGAGCCCCTCCTATGGTGAGTTCTATATAAGCTCAATTCAGGCATTCAGGATGGGGTTAAGTGAATGTGGAAGTAAGGAGCAGGCCCGTCTTGTCCTTCTCTTTTTGTCCTCTCTATCTAGAGAACCACCGCCTGAAAAGGAGAGCCTCCAGCACATATAGATGCTCTTCTGACAATCTGGGACCCTGAAAAAATCAAAGTTGTTTGTGTAGAAGCCATCATGTCCTTCATGCTTTTGTTCTTCATATGAAGATAATGAAAGCCAAGGGGAATATAGCTGCCTTGCTTCTTCTATGCCCACATTCGTTTAACACTACTCTTAACTCCTGAGTTGGAAATAACTTGTTACATGGACTGCACTTTTAAGCAACTTCTATACAGCTATAATTTTGTGCCTTGGGATGCAGCAAACTTTAGCTGAAATCCTGGAGAGTTTTCATGTGAAGAGGGTTTGATTTTAAGCAAATCTTTTTCTCGCATTCAGTCATTTATTTAGGCTGATTTAAACTGGTTTGGCTTTGGTTTGGCTTGTGTTCTGTTTGTATTTTTTCTTTTGTTTTGCATAATGCTGATTTTATATAACCCCCCTTCTGTACCTTTTGTAGAAAGAGATGTGAGTAAAAATGAATAAATGAGAAATGTTTTCCTGTTGTTTGTAACAGATTGGGAACGGTGCATGAATTGAAAAGTTCCAGATAGATCAGTAGATAAATAAGCTGTACTGTGCAAACTTACTCATAACATTTGACATAGCAGTATTTTATAAACTCCCATTTCAATTCCACATCAATAACCTGATGTGGTGATATTCTACAAATCCTCAATATCTTTCCTCAGTTTCCCTGTCTGCAATGTGATAATAGATTTAGCCTATTTTGCAAGAATCATATAAAGGAGGAATGGGAAATATTTGTCCATCTCAATGTTTTGGATGCCTACTTTCACATTCACTTTCCTATTGGCTATGCTCAGCTGTACAATGACAGTTTTAGGTTCAAATATCTGGCAGTGCAAAGGTTCCTGTCCCCTGATGCAAGGATTAGTAAAAAGCTTAGTGAAGTACAGCTTGAGTTTACAGGAAAAACACTACATTCAAGTACTCCCATTAAATTCTCATCCACTCCATTTGGAGTAGCAAGACTGGTGGACATGCAGAGCAGGGTCTTTTTTAAAGTGGCACCAACACTTTGGAATTCTCTTTAGCCAGGTAATCTATTTCTGCAACACCCTGATATTGTTGTCTTCATTTCAATTTAAATGAGCTGTTTGAGATAACCTTTTGAAGTTCCAACAACTGTTCTTTTTGATTTACAATTGTTTCTTCTATGCTTATTCTCAATTTTATTTTTTAACTTTTCAAATTGTTTAGAGGCTTGCATAGCTTTTGAGGGAGAGATATATGATCAGCACTAGTAATCAATTATCATTTCTACCAGTCCCCAGAGTAATGCCTGCAATTGCTCTGTGGCTGTAGAACTCCGTCCTGTGTTTTGCAAATTGCTTCCCTTCCACTTCCTGGCCTACAATTAACCTGCAAGTGTCTGGTTCAAGGGGCAACCACAGAGCATGAGATCAAGAGATTCGGAAAGCAATATAGGGGTGAAAGTCCCATAAAGATGATTAAATCCAAGGCTCACCAGGTGAGTTTCTTTTTCTTAGAATTAAAAAAAAGTTAACCAAATCACCTCCAATCCTAACTTTCCATGTTATTTTTGGTAGCCTTGTTCCTCTTCCAGCTGTCATTGTCTTATCAGACATAGCTAGCTTGGACAGTGGTGAGGTATGGTGAACATACTAGCTCATCAATAGATAGAAAGAGAAAGATTCTCCATCCTGCTGGATAGGAGCACAATTTCTTCCTCAGGAATAGGTATAGGCATATATCCTATTGTTAATTCCAATTAGAGTAAAGTCATTAATGTATTTAGCTGTATGTTCCCTGAGTATTCAACAACTGATCAAATGTCAACCTCTTCACATGGGGCTAAAATTGGCGGCATGCGCCGATTTTGCGCAGGTCATCCATGGAGCCAGCCGGCTCCCATCACATGATGCCAGCATAGCTCTGTGGGTGAGAATGGGCAGAGTCAGCACATGCTCCTGTGTTACCATTGGAACGCATGAGGGAAGCTATATGCACCATGTGCACTCATGCTTCCCTCAACTGATCACCCTTGGCAGGATCCAGGCAATGCTGGGCATGGGGCGCCAGATTCCCTATGTCCTCTACAAAAGCAGAGCACATTCAGCGGCCATCTGATGAGTTTTTGTGTCTGCTCTAGTTCAGTCTAACCAACAGGATTCCACCAAGGTTTCTTAAAAAATTAGAAGTGGCATGATACCAGATTGTATATTAATTTCTATTAAACCTCCTTTCAAGATTATATTATTGCTAGGGTCATCAACAAAGCTATGGTAGATCTTGGAATGTAAAGAGATTCAGCTTCAGTTCTTGTGTTTTCCAAGTAGGTTGTTTGAAACTCAATGAAATGAGCTAATTGATCTAATTTAGTACAAGGGAGCTTCTTGATATTCCTAATGAAGTCAAGGCAAAAGCAAGGTTTAGGTGAAGTGGCTTGTGAGTCCCAGGTCTGTCTCTTGTTTCAAAGTCCAATTTCTGAAATGCAATGATAATTCAGGACCCTCGAAACAATAAATCTCCTCATTTTCTAGGAAAGCCATCAGAAAACAGGAGATCAGGCAATAATACTGTACTTCATTTCTTAACAACTAACCATGTCTTTCTGCTGTAGTAGCCTTGGGTGATTTTTCACATTTGGGGCAAATATCACAATAAAAGGACCATAAATGGACTAAAAAGAATGAGAAACAAACTGCCATTTTAAAAAGTAGTGCACAGCAGGCAGCAGATATCCAACTTTGTGATGATCAGGATTATTAAAAAAATAGTGTAGACAAGAAGGGTTTCTCATTTAAAAGGTGATTAAGATCTCTGAAGTTGGAGAAGTGAGGTGCCAAAAGAGAATTTCAATCCAGTGCCCAGCATGAAATCTCTGAGAGTTCAGATATTTGGAGAACGCCCTCCTGATTCACCCAGTTGGTTATTTCTGACCAAGATCCTGCATCAAGAAAGAGAAGTGTCATGTTCCATTGCACAGTTCAGTGATCTCTCTATCCCAGCCCAACAGTTGTCAAGATTGAAACTAAATCCAGACAAGACAGAGGTACTCCTGGTCAGTCGTAAGGCCAAACAGGGCATAGGGTTACAGCCTGTGCTTGACGAGGTTACACTTCCCCTGAAGGCGCAGGTTCGCAGTCTGGGAGTGATCCTGGATTTATCGCTGAACCTGGAGCCCCAAGTCTCGGCGGTGGCTGGAAGAGCTTTTGCACAGTTAAAGCTTGTGCGCCAGCTGAGCCCGTACCTTGGGAAGTCTGACTTGGCCACGGTGGTCCACGCTCTGGTTACATCCCGAATAGACTACTGCAACGCTCTCTACATGGGTTGCCTCTGAAGACTGCTCGGAAGCTGCAATTAGTCCAATGTTCGGCAGCCAGGTTACTAACAGGAGCGGGGCACAGGGAGCATACAACTCCCTTGCTGCACCAGCTCCACTGGCTGCCAATTAGCTTTTGGGCACGATTCAAAGTGCTGGATTTAACCTACAAAACCCTATACGGTTCTGGCCCAGTTTACCTGTTTGAACGGATTCTCCCCTACGAACCATCAAGAACATTAAGATCCTCTGGAGAGGCCCTGCTCTTGGTCCCACCGGCTTCGCAAGTGCGGCTGGTGGGGACAAGAGACAGGGCCTTCCCTGTGGTCGCCCCTTGGCTGTGGCTCTCTCTACCAAGTGATGCTAGATCTGTCCCCTCTCTGTTGTCCTTTAGGAGGCTGTGGAACCAAGCCTTCCCAGAATAGGCTGCGATTGTCTGAATGTATGACCACGTTTACAGATTGAGTGGAATTGTTTTAATGGCGATGTGGTTTTATGTTGAGTTTTTATGTATTTTAATATGTTGTTGTAGTTGTTTTTAAATTGTATCACATTGAATTTTTGCTGTCATGGCGGTCTGAGTCCCTTGATAGAGGTGAGAAGGTCGGGGTACAAAAGTTTTAAATAAATAATAAATAAATAAGATCTGGGAGAGTCTTGCTGCTGCTTACCCTGGGCAGGGAAAGGAGGAAGGGCCATATTGGGCAATGAAGAAGCAACTGGTCTTGGTTCAGTGTAGGGAAAACATAGGGATGTACTTAGGGATGGGGTTGGAGTAGAGCCTCCTTTGACTTCTTTTCATAGCCAATTAACTCATCATACCTGTAGTGGTGGGCAGCAGCAGTGTTCCGCTTTACCATGGGGTATGGAGAATCCAACACCCCATGTGCCACATCGCCCAGGTCTGAGGGAGGGCGATCACATGGGGGGAAGCACAAGCACACATGGTGCACACAGCTTCCCCCATAGATTGTATGGCAACACAGGAGCTGTCCCATGTTACCCTGCCAGCGGCATGTGCTGGCTCCACCCTCCTTCACGCACGGAGCTGGCATGGCATCATGTGATGGGAGCCAGCCAGCTCCGTGAGTGACCTGGGCTATAATCGGTGCATGCCACCGATTTTAGCTCAATGTGATGAGGTCATTAGACTAACTGCTTCTTTGCTGTCTGGTTTGCTTTCTTTCCACACTCGTAAGCAATAGCAGCTTGTCCCTACTAGAGCTTAACAGCTACTATGGACAGGAAGGTGCTGGTGAGGGCACAAAGGGGTAGAAAATAGAACCATTGTGCCCCATCCCAAAATGGATATAGACCTGAATAAGCCAGACTTACATGTGTAAGTGCTCTAATAGAATCCTGCCCTTTGTATTCAAATCCAGTTCTATGTTTGTATCTATTGTTGCTGTGATTATCTACCAATATTTTTTCAGAGGACTTATTTTAATAACTATGAATTACTAACTAGATGTACCTTAGCTTTGCTGCCTAATACTTTTTTCTTTTCTTTTTTCCCTTAATTACCATTGGTGCTAATTAATGAGACCAAAGGAATAGAGCCACTGGTTTACTTAATCCTCCCTGTATGAAGGCAGATATGGGAGAGCTGAGAAATGTTACTTTTGATACTTCATTTCCCAAAATGACCCAGACATTAGGAGCTATAGTCTCACAAGGTAACATTTTCAAGCTCTGGGATGTGAGGAAAGACACCACACACCCTCAAAGATCTGCCATTCTTCCACATAGTTTAGTGATTTCGTGGTTTCCAGTTATGGAAGCAGGTGCTATGGTAAGCTCTATAAGCCCTGGCTCAACTTTAACCTCTGCTTCTGTAAAATAGCATAATGCAGAAGATGAGCCATGGATTGGTGGTGGAAAACATACTTTGTGTACAAAATGTCCCAGATTTAATCCTTAGTATAGCAATTTTAAAAACTAAACTAAAAAGATTCCTGCTTGAGATTCTGGGGAGCAGCTGGTAGCCAGAGTTGGGTTAGAAGACCAAATGTTTAACTAAATATAAAGCAGGCTCCTATGTATGGTGTCTTCTTTTGCATTCAACATCTGAGTCTCTCCCCCTTATTTCTTCCACCCCCACCCCCCATCGTTGCCATTGCCAAAGGGCACAGATACACATTCTTCTCAGTTATAATAAGTAAATCTAATTTAATCTCAAAAATACACCCTAGGACGGTTCCATAATTGGTCTTTCACCCAGTGATTGAATTGTGTGACAGTTCAGCAACCAACTCAATGAATCAAAAACACTGAACTACAGTGTGCGGTAGAGGCTGGCTTCAGAAATGGGAGAGATTTGCCTCCGACCATTTTGGCAAGCGCACAGCTGGAAAGACAAATGTTGTCATAACCTCCACCCGCTGGAATCTGGTCCTCGGTTTAGTTAACATATCCCCTGGCTATTTGAACTGGTCACTTAAGAAGTCAACAGCAAGTCAAGCTGTCATGCATTCCTTTTTTCCAGTCATTTCCCCTCAAACCCCCCCCCTATAAACCCCCAACAGCTGGCTTCCTTAGATTTGTGTTTATGAACTAAGCTGAAATCCATTTTGTACGTATAGAAGACTCCACTGGAGAAGACCAACAAGGAGAAGAGGTCCTGCTGCTTGACAGAAAGAAGTTGTGCATCAAGAAAGAGAAGCCAAAGATATTGTTTAGTTTGGCAGCTTTCGGATTTTCTACCTTCAGGGGACCCTATCCATATTGGCTTTTCTGCCAAAGAACTCCTGTGCATTTGTCAGGGTTCTTGAAAGTGATTGAGAGCACATGGGCATTTCATGTGGGGTGCTACTGACTAATCTTAATTTCCGAGGCCATCCCATAGAATGCATGCTGCTTTATGGTGCTTCCCTCCAAATGCAAGCTGCATAGTTCTCAGGCCAAATTAGTTTGGTCCTGGAGGAACAAAATCCCCCTAAAATACAATTAAAATTAAGTCAGCAAACTTTAGTTCCCCCTTTGTGACACTAGACACAAGCAGCAAAAGGTGGCATCTTCATTCTGCCTAATGGTAGGATTGGTTCAGAAGTAAGCATGTGTTCTAGGGTACATTTACACAGCATGGTGTAATGCTGCAGAATCCTGGGACATGGAGTTTTACAATGTCTTTAAGCTTCTCTGCCAAATAATGCTACTACAAATCCCATAATTCCACAGTATTGAGCAATAGCAGTTAAAATGGTGTTGAACTACATTAATTCAACCCATAGATTGCATTTACACTTCCCTATACCAAGGCCCCCTGGTGGTGCAGCGGGTTGAACCACTGAGCTGCTGAACTTGCTAACCAAAAATTGGCAGTTCAAATCCAGGGAGAAGGGTGAGTTCCTGCTGTTAGACTCAGCTTCTGCCAACCTAGCAATTCGAAAACATGCAAGTGTGAGTAGATCAATAGGTACCGCTTCTGTGGGAAGGTAACAGCGCTCCATGCAGCCATGTTGCCCACATGATCTTGGAGGTGTCTATGGACAACAACAGCTCTTCAGCTTAGAAATGAAAATGAGCACCACCTCCCACTACTAGACTTAATGTCAGGGGAAACTTTGACCTTTACTATACCATGGTGTCACACAGGAAGATTGCTGTAGATGGTATTTCAGCTAAGCTTGCCTGGTCAGCAGCCATACTGGCTTGGGGATATTAGAACTTGTAGCCCAAAAATGGTGTTTCCAAGTTCTGTTTAAAGGTATTATAGAACCTATGTGAATTTTGAAGTGCAAATAGAAATGTCGCAACTCAAGTAACTGCTAACACATTTTTATCAGGGTTGATTTCCTGTCTTCTCCCTTAACTTCTCACTCAAGAACCTAAATAATTGATTCATATCGGATTTGGATATAACTGCTGCATGTGGTCAGATCAGGTCTTAAGAAGTGTATTGTTTTGGAAAGGGGCATTTTTTGTTTATAAGTTAAAGGACGCTTGGTTGAGCCAGCTGTCACAGCCCTGCTGCCACACCATCTTGCAACAGGGAGAACTGAGAAATGCTTCTGTAATCCAGGTATTAACCCCAGAAAGATGAATATGACTTCTACCAGTCACTCCCATTGCTGACTTTATCTGTCTGTAAAAACCAGATCTGAAAATTCTATATTTAGACCTATTGTTCTCCCATTAAACGCATAGTCTGTGGTTTGTGAACACAGCTGAAAATACTATAATGAAAGAGTGATTTTATCCAAATGTGATTTTATCCAAATGTGTAGGTTTTCATTACCTAGAAAACTAGCTGTGGTCCCAGAGACAACGTTTTGTAGTTTGTAATGTGCATTCCTGTTCAGCGGGAAAAATATTATCTGGCGTAGTGATCTTCCATGCTGTCAATTTCATCAGGAATATACAATATGGTGTACAACTCTCTCATGGGTGAATAATCACCATCCAATGATGTGTTATTGCCTGCAGAAATAAGCCATCACTTCTTTTGCATGGGGAACATGGAGTCTTAGTGAAAAGAAGGAATTTATATTTACTCTTTATACAGCAGGCATCTATTATCCTTTTTCAAGCTGGAGTGAATCAACAAACTGAAGGCTTATTGCATGAAGTACAAAAAATAACATTTCCATTTTACTCTATTTTTATTATTATTACATTTATTATTTAACTCTATTATTATTGGAAGGATATGTAAGCGCATTTACATTGAAGAAGGTTAGAATAATGGTTTAATCAGAGATTGGGCAGTCTTATTTTAAATTACAGTTTTATGTAAATATTCAGAAACATTTAGCCTACTGATACCTCAATTAATGTAATTATATTGGTATTTATTTTTATTTTGAAATTTACCAGTAGCTGCTGCATTTTCCATGCTCGGCTTACACTCGAGTCAGTCCATTTTCCCAGGTGTTTTTTTTTGTGGTATATACGGTATTGGTAGGTTACATACCTGTGACCATCTTTCTTCGAGTGGAGCTCTGCGAATCCACACTTGTGAAGTCTGCGCACCAAGCAGGCTTCCAACTGAAACTTTTCAAGTTTTGGCGGTAGCCCCGCCCAGCGGTCCCAGAGGGCATAAAAGCGGCTCCCAGCACGCCCACCACATTCCTTTGTTTTCTGCCACTGGCAACATTTTTTTTTGTGGTATATACGGTATATTTATTTTCAAGAAGAGCTACCTGAGTTCAAATAAACATTTTTCCTACAGGTGAAAAAAGAACTGGAATAATTTTTTCTGTTTTATAGTATTTGAACCACAAATTGTGGTTGATATTATGGTTAATAAATGAGCCAACATTATAATCTATGGTTTGTAGTTGCCTTGTTTCAACTAACCATACTTAAGATTAATGTCTGAACTTTTCTCTGTAGCTACACCAGAGCATGTATTT
Organism: Anolis apletophallus; assembly: GCA_030556195.1. Taxonomy (NCBI): domain Eukaryota; kingdom Metazoa; phylum Chordata; class Lepidosauria; order Squamata; family Anolidae; genus Anolis; species Anolis apletophallus. The sequence goes on along the minus strand of JARBWK010000006.1, from coordinate 31,373,988 downwards.
GCAAAATTTGCTGTAGGTCAAATCTTCATAACATTAAACAATAGTTTAGTTTTCCATGGAAATCTAGTTGTTGTGAATGTCATATGTGCTCTCAGTTCATTGTTAGAACTAGACACTGGATTCCTCATGTATTTTGGAACACAAACAAAACTTGTTTAATAAGCATGTCATCTTCTCAAAGTTTCTTGTGGGCAAAATAGCTATCATTTTCTGGAAGGCAGCCTAACTTTACTCTAATAAAAAAGACTCCAACTGAATGCAAAAGAACTGGAGGCTGGAAATTATGAAAACAAACAATTGACCACATTTCAATTCTGTGGTGCAGGAAGCGATGAAGAGACACAGAACTAGAACAAAATCCTGCCACATCTTCTGGAGAATCAGTTGAGTCTTAAACTTATACGCATACACACACGCCATGCATCTAACCAATTCACTTTCAAATGCCATAACCAAACAATAGATTTAGCTCGTATGGATTGTATCAATTTATATAGTGGAGCACTTTAGGGAAAGCATTAAGGAAAATGTTCTAACATGATCTGCTCCATCTTGGGATTTTCAGCTGACACAACTGCTTACAAAGACAAATTGCTTCATACAATCTACATTTTGTATAGCAGTCATTGAATGGCAAATCCTTCTTGTCCATTCCAAAATGGAAGCATTAACTAATTTCTTGGATGGTCCAAATTTCTATGAAGGTTGAAGGATTTGTCATATTAGTCTGAACTAGCTCCATTACATAAACAAATCCTTGAAACGGTTCCTTTCTGTATGCAATGGGGCCAACAAAAGGAGTCTGAGGAGGATACCAGGCTTGAATTTGCCTGTCTTAAAGTTGCCTGCTGAGTTATTGTGAGTCTACTCATTTCATTTGGGGGGTGGGGGTGGAAAAAGAATACTCAGAAGTCATCTCAGAAGCCAGTTCCTCCCTCTGAAATAGAGCTTCCTCATGTTCTCATACATGTATCTGTTCCCCTGAAATTAGAGTTATTCTACTGGTGAATGCTAGAGAGTTTTGGCCTCTTGTATAACAATGGCAGGAGAAGGCTAGACTGGCATTGCCCTGATGCATTTATTTATCTTGGAGTTTCTTCAGACTGCCCTAAGGTCTCTGCCACTTTGGACAACTAAATAGTCTCCAGATCCTCCTGTTGCCTGTCATAAAAGAAAACAACAGAAATAGGAAAATTTAGAGCATTTTCACATTGACTTAAAAGAATTAGATGTAGCCTTGAAAGAAGAATAGATATAAAATCTTATCATGAGAATGAACTATCACGATAATTTATCTTAATTGTTCTGCATGGGAAATAATTATTTATCTTAATTGTTCTGCATGGGGAATAATGCTTAGGTGTGACCACCTTTATATAGCCAGTAACAATTCATTCATTCATTTTAGAATATTTGTATCTCATTTTATTTTTAAAGAAGCTAAAAAAAAACCCAGCTAAAATATGCACAGAACTAGAGCTACTTTTGAGTTAACTCCATCAGAATCCCCCAGCAAGCATGACCAATGGTGGTAATAAGATTCTGGAAACATGATCCCAATGAATTAATTTGTCGAAGCTGTGTATAATGTACAAAATTGTTGATCCTCACAAAAACAGTAATGAAATAAGCATAAAACCAGCACAACAAAACACAAGCAGACTAAAAGTATTATTATTAAAAATAATCCTCAAATCCTCCAATGAAAAATATAGGAAGATGTGCCTTCTGAAAGAAGGAGCTACAGAGTCTGAGTACAATGGCCAGCTTCTCGATAGTAAAGCATTTCCTCCTCTGATCATGTATAGAGATTATTTTCGACCCAAGTGAATATGGCAAGAAGAGAGCAAAGGTGCTGAAGAATCTGTGGGGGTTTTGTTTGATTTATTTTAATGACCTGATCTATTACAAACATTCCCTGTTTTCCTTTTGAAACTCTTTTCAGAGAGAACAGTTTATTCTATCTCTTCTCTCCCCTGGAAACACAACAGGGAATTTCTTTAAAGAACATTGTTCTTCATCAGCACCTTTGGGAATTTCCCTCTTGTTTCTTTGGCTATGGATTGGTGCAGTTCTCTCACTGCTGGACACCCTGCTAAGAAACCACATCCTTCCGCGATCTGGGTTTTGCAAGGCAAAAGATGCTGAGACCAACTACAAAGGTTCAGCTTGAACTCTGGAATCTTACTTTGTCGAAATCCAGTCTCTCTTCCAGTTCTTTGCTGAGTTGGTCAAAGCAAGCATTGCTCGTGTCATTATAAATAAAATAAATAAAATCCTGGATGACATTTGTACTTTTTTAAAAAAAGGTTCCAGTATTTCGAGGGGGGGGGGGGAGATAAACTGCTGAAAAATCCAGAAAGAGTAAAACTGCGTGTGACATCCAGTTGCGTGTGTTTTGAATTACTGTACATTAATCAAATGTTTTGTGAACCATTTTAAGTAAGTGGAAGAGACTAGTGGAATGAAACAATATAATCCAGTACAGTGAAAACATGCATGCCCTTAGGCAAGAAAATTTGCAGTTTTCTTTACCAAACGATAGCCAAAAAAGCGGGGTTGTTGATTTTTGTGTGTGCATTCAGGCAGTTGACTAAGGGGCATTTGAGAAAAACCGTGGCAGACTAAAGAACTTTACCATAGCAGATTTCTTAAGTTTTCAAGAAGATATAATCAATAGAATGTGAATAGCTGGACTATGGATGTAAACACATAAAGATATCAAAGATTGTATGATTGTACATGGTTTTAATATCCCAGATACATTTTGTTGTTTGATTTAGTTTGTATAGCAACATTAAATGTGCAATAGCTTGTAATTATATAGAGATCTATGATGCTTTTAACTGTGTAGTTGGGATATTTTTCAGAAGAAATGTGGAGAAAGAGGTATAGAAAGTCTAAGAGACTCTGTTTACTTCTTTTTCTTTTCCCCCTTTCCCCCATTTTTCCCCTTTTGCTACACCAAAGGATTGAACCAGTAGGTTCAAATTACAGGAAAAGAGATTCCAACTTAATATTAAGAGAAACATCCCAATGGAAGTGGAATAGATTGCTTCAGAAAGTGGTTAATATTCTTTCATTGGTGGTTTTTTTGTTTACAATGGGGTTAAATGGCCAACTGTCAGTGATGCTTCAATGTGGGATTCCTGTACTAGCAGAGAGTTGGACTAGATCAGAGATTCTTAAAACTTTTCCACTCAAGGTCTCTTTGGTCCAAGAAATCCTTACATGACCCAGTGCATACAGGTATATAAAATAGGTATAAAAATCAAACATTTACTGATTTTTAAAAATCCTCTCAGAAGCAACTTGAAAAACTGCAAGTCGCTTCTCATGTGAGAGAATTAGCCGTCTGAAGGGACATTGCCCAGGGGATGCCCGGATGTGTTGCTGTCCTGTGGGAGGATTCTCTCATGTCCCCATATGGGAAGCTGGAGCTGACAGATGAGAACTCACCCCAACTCGTGGATTCGAACTACCAACCTTTAGGTCAGCAGTTCAGCCAGCACAAGGGTTTAACCCATTGCGCTACCACAGCTCATATTTACAAGAAATCAGCATTTACGAGGCTTGTTAAACAGACTGATTTTCCTTTTTATGAAGTACAGCTGAAGCATTTTTTGCAGTGTCCACTGTAAAAACTACACAACAGCTGTCTCAAACAGCCACAGTGATATTCAGAAAACTTTTACTGTTGCCTAATTTTTGGGACTCTAACATTGAGCTAAGAGGACCTCATTTGTGGTGCAGGAACCATAGTTTAAGAAGCAGTGGACTAGATGGTCCTTAAGGTCCTTTCACTCTCACTCCCACAAGGCAAGCAAACCATTGAAACTGGGTCATCGCTTTTAGTGACCCATCCTTTTGCATGTGTCTGCTCTGCCTCTTCCCTGATCTTAACCCATCCCTGGCTATTGATGTGCTTAAACCTATTAATAGCTTGCAGTCCTGCAACATTCACATGACCTATCTCAAGGTGAGTTAAAGCATAGTTAAAACATATCAAGATTGTAAAAAGTCTAAAAATAGACATATTAAATGTATTTTTAGGAAAGATACATATCAAAACCTATTTCTATAAAATACATATTCAAATACACAGAACAGAGATTAAAACATAGGACACGAGTTTAAAATTCATGATTTAAACTGGCTGGGCACTCCTGCTGGAAGCGATAGGTCTTTAGATGGTGTTTAAATTCCAACAGCTCATATAACTGTTGGAGCTCTTCTGGCAAGTTGTTCCACAGTCTTGGGGTGGGCAATGGAAAGGTCCTCTGGGTGATGGTTGCCAGTCAGGTACTGCCAGGATGGAGCAGAGGACCTAAGGCAATCTTGTAGATAACTTGGACCCAAATCATGTAGAGCATTGAAAGTCAAAACCAACATTTTGTACTTTGCCCATAAGACAGGAATATGAGGGGTATGTGGATGTGCAATTGCAGTTCCACAGACTGACAGATATGCACAACTGTGTGCATGAAGAGTGATACAATACCAAAGGTACTTTTCCTAGTATCACTGATTTTCCTGTGATCACTGATAGTACGACTGCCATGGAATAGCAGCTGAATGCAATAATGTCCTAAGTTTCTATATTTCCTTTTCTCTAGAAGAGTGATCAGTGGCTGGAATTTCCTACACAATTCAGGGGAGCGACAAATTTTTGTATCACCTTTCTCCTATTTTCTCCCTCATTTTAAAGGATATGTTTGGTTGATCTCTCCAAATTTACTTGTTGTGTGCATCTTTTCTCTTGTGGCCACCTGTCAATATGTTTGTATATATTGCTGTGTAACCCACCAGTACATAGACATCACAGACACATAGTGCAGGAGGAAATGAAAGACATGAGAAGGCTCTAAACATATTAAAGCAAATTTTAAAAGGATAGCAGTGAAAATTGTTCAGGTTAATCCTCTATTTTGGGGCTACCATGTTTCAAAATTTCATGTGTGTTTCATGTCTCTAAGGAAGGACTAGCCTAAAATCCCCTGGATCCATTTCTCTAATTTTTGTAGTATTAATCCCTTCTACCTCTCCGTTGGTGCCCCCTTGTTGTGGGGGAAAGGCTTGTGTACCCTAATGAAGTTGTGAGCTATGCTGGCAGTGGAATAATAGCCACCGGTAGGGCCTCCCATGCCAGACAGGTCACAACCGAAGGGTCTGACGAAGAGTGTCAAAGGGCAGGATGGGCTCTCTAGCCTTTTGGCAACCATCCTAGGATAAGGAAAACTCTGATTTCAAACCTGGGCAGATGGTGCTCGTTTAACCCTGTAAGGTCAACCATCTAAGAGAAAGAAACTCGAACCAAACCTATGACCTGAGGACCTCGCTGCCACCGTCCCAGCTTGCTAGGCCATGGCAGATGAACCTTTGGTTTAAAGGGTGAGGCCAGTTCTGTGCATGCTGCGTTCCACCAGAAGAGTCCATTGGACAGGCTCAAAGGACACATCCAACCTCCGAATCATCAGTGCACTTGTAGAAAGCGTGGAATGAGTCCTTCCTGAATCTTCGTTTGTGAAGAAAAGCCAAGAATTCCTTCCAAAGAGGCTATGGTGCCCAGGATACTATTAGAATAAAAGCTGTGGATTTAAGTGCAGTGTGTTGTGTACCCCCACATCATTCTACAAATGCAACATAACTATGATTTTATGTATTTACATGGGAGGTATGGTTATGGTTAAAGTTATGGTTCTTTTAGTTTCCAAAACTAATAAGGAGTAGGACAGTTCAGTGCAATTCTCCCCACCACACCCTGAGGTCCCGCAGTCCTCCTACCAATACCCCTTACATCTTGTCTGGATTGAGCTTCAGTTGATTGATTCCAGTTAAGACTGCTACTGGGAACGCAAGCATTGAGGAACAAGCCAGGAGAAGTGTGTACCAGGTGAATGTCTTCTAGGGTTGCCATTTTTTGATATAAGAAATAAGGGACATTTACAGGATTTTTCACAAAAATAAGGGACACTTCATTAAAAACTTGAAACTCAAACATTAGGTAGAAATAGTTTTATTAACAGAATAAGATAATGATTGAAACTCACAAAAGAAACTGACTTATACTCTCTTAACAGTACATGGTATGTTTCTGCATGTTTTGACATGCAGAAAAAACATTATTAGAACTACCTTATTTTCTCCATCTGTATTTAGTACTTGACTTTGCTGACTTTAAAAGTGCACTGTCTAAACATTAAAATAAAATAAATTTTATAAGACAGTGCATCTTCATTATTATTATGTCAATAGTTAATGGTATAGTATAGGATAGGATACACAGCATTGTAGCATTGTATAGTATTGGGATGCACAGCTAGGCCTATTTTAAGAGTAACTCTCAAGCAACCAGAAACTATCTTTATCCAACATGATCCAACATTCCCCTTGGGTAACGGTTAATTAGTCTACTGTACTCTGGAAAAGTCCTGTATCGCCTCTTCCTTCCAACGGGGACGCAGGCTGCCCTGCGAGTTGGAATCCCTGGGCAGGCATTGCTGTGGAAACCGCAGCGCGCAGCTTCCTCTGGTCAACCCCACCCAGTCCTGTCCTGCTACTCAAAAATAAGGGACAGGGCCTGAAAATAAGGGACACAAATTTTAGGGCCAAAATAAGGGACGTCCCTTAGAATAAGGGACATATGGGAACCCTAATGTCTTCTCTAATGTTGGTTGGGGCAATATAAGTACACCAGGTGAACTTTCCATTGGTCAGGCAATCTTTTACTAATGTCCGATCAAAACAAGAGGAAGATGTTCATCTCTGTATAAATGCCTTTGCTGCCTATGAAAATATGCAGAACTTTCTTTGGTTCCCTTGAGCCATGTCACACTTCAGTCTCATTGCCTTAAAAACAGTATTATCTCAAATCTACCGCAACCCTGTTTTTCAGCAGTGAGTATATTTTTAGAACCGCGTGGAAGGGAGCCATTGTTACATGTAGGCTTTTTGGTGTGTTGATTATTATCCTATTAAGCTATCCTGGCTGATTCTCCCCCTGCACCAAACAGGAACACATTGTTCACGCGTACTCCCTCCTTGCTCGCTTGTGTTGCTCTTGTAACGTCCAATTTTCCCTAACTGCATCGCACCATGCGCCATAAACCACATTTGTGTCCCATTTAAACAGTGAGACCACAATAAGACACAGAAGAACAAAAAAGAACCACACACCCTGCCTTTTTGACAAAACTCCCACACATGAGTAATTAGAAGCACATTAAAGTACTATGCTGCACACACATATCGAAGCAACAAGACAGCTGTTCCGCCTCGTGCTGCCTGTCTCAAAGTCTTCCACTTTCAATTCTACCAACTATATTTTTTCTTGCCTTCCTCCCCCCCAACAAATCTCTTGAACAATAAACAGAACAGGAGAAAATATAATATAAACAGTCTGTGATACAACAGGAATAAATATCCTAATAAAGATTTCCTGACAAGTGTAAGCACTCTAGACCATTTGGAATGCCTTTGTTTTAATCAAACTGTGTACACTGCACACTTGTCTGAATTTGGAATGCAAAATTTTCCTTCCGTCAAGACTATCCTAATCTTGGATAAAACGTGAAGAAGGTGAGAATAAACAGAGAGAAGGCGTTTTTGTTGACTGCATTCAAAACTCTCTGAAGTAGGACTGCTGGCTTTTCGGTGGGAATGTTGCTTAGTGCTTCCAGATGCCCTAAATTGGCCAGTACTGTCCAGAATGAAGTGCCTTGTCCAATGTCCAGAACAACCTTCTTTCTGGATGGATAGAACCCCGATGAAGCAGGGAGTGGCTGCAGAGGAAAGAGGCATCTTTCGGGGCAGTGGGGAAACAGCAACAGGGTAAACAGTGAAAGGGCTGCTACATTCTAGAAGTTATTGGAAAACTTAAATAAGTTTCTTTTTTGGATTACAGTTTCCAGGCCCCAGCACAGCCAGTTGTATTTGGGGTGGGTTCAGATGATATGAACAACCTGATCAGCAAAATGTTACACTAGCACTCATATTGACTGATCAGAATTTGTGTCCTTTGTACCATTAGAAATAAAAAAATGTCAACATTGCAGCCACCCATGTGGACAATTTTGGATTTTAGTATATTTCAGATGTTAAAATTCCATATAGGAGATTCTCAAATTGAAGTCAATACAGTAGAGTCTTGCTTCTCCAACATAAATGGGCTGGCAGAATGTTGGATAGGCGAAAATGTTGGATAATAAGAAGGAATTAAGGAGATGCCTATTAAAGGTCAAATTATGTTATGATTTTACAGATTAAGCACCAAAACATTAAGTTTTACAACAAATCGACAGAAAAAGCAGTTTAGTTCAGAATAATGCTATGTAGTAATTACTGTATTTATGAATTTAGCACCGGGAATGTGGTGCAGCTGGCTAAGGGTCAGCTGCATAAGATCTCTCTGACCAATAGGTCATGAGTTTGAGGCCTGCCCAGGTCGAGGTGGGTGCTCGACCTTAAGTGTAGCCTCAGCCTGCTGTCAACTTTTGCAGCCTGAAAGACAGTTGCATCTGTCAAGTAGGTGATAAAGGTACCACATTAAGTGGGGAGACAAATTTTGACTGAATTATGAGGCCATTAAAAGAACTCCAGGAAAAACTAAGGAATGCGGAAGGAACAACAAGGGACGCTGAGAGATGAGGATGGGGTCAGCTCCCCCTAGTGCCCAGAGTTTGCCTCTGTTTGTATATATGTGTGTACTAGGCATGAGAAAAATGAAATGGAAATTAAAAGAAATCGTAAGTGATTCGTATGTAATGGGCCTTTCAAGTTTATACGGATCGCAAGGCCAATCCCGGAAGTGGACTTTCTTTTACGCACCCCCTGGGCCCAAAATTTCGTTAGATTATTAAATATTTCAGATGTCCCCCCAACAGGAAAATTTCCCCCTCCAAAATAGCTTTGCAGACATAACTCACAGTGAAATCGGGGCCTTTCCATGCTTGCAGCCTAATTAGAGAAGAGCACGGAGAGGAGAAGGAAGAGTTCAGAATCAAGAAAGCCATAGAGTTCCAACGGAGGTCCTAGACTGCTATGGTAAAACTGAATGGGGAAAAAGATGGAGTGAGGAGAACTCTACAGATTAGCAAGGCCTGCACCAGAGGTAGGCCTAGGCATTTATTTAATAATATTAATAATAATATATTAATGCATTATATGTGTCCCTGCAAAGGAACCCTGTCCTTTAATAATATTAATAATAATATATTAATGCATTATATGTGTCCCTGCAAAGGAACCCTGTCCTTTAATAATATTAATAATAATAATATATTAATGCTTTATATCTCCCTGCAAGGAAACCAAGGGAAATGTTGCCCCTTGATTTGCCTGTGTTTAAAACAGTATCAGTCCTGTTTCCCTGCTTTGCCTACTTTAGAACTACTAACGAATTTCGTAAGTAATTAAGTTACATTTCAGAATTTTTGGATTTTTTTGTAAGTCTTTCTTTTACTAAACAAAAAATCCCCCATTTGATATAAGAATCGCCATTTTGGGATTCTAAAACATGCCTAGTGTGTACTGTGTGTACTGTGTACAGTGTGTGCTGTGTATGTGGAAACGGCAGGGATTGTCTGCTAAGTATGTGTACCTGTAATCCGCTCGGAGTCCCCTTCGGGGTGAGAAGAGCGGAATATAAATAAAGTAAATAAATAAATAAATAAAACAGACAAAGATTCTTTCTTTCTCCCACCCTGGACATTATTCCAGGCGGGAGACAGACTGCGTTGGATAATACAGAATGTTGGATGAGCAAAGGTTGGATAAGCGAGACGCTACTGTACTTTCATTTGGCATTTTGCCAGAACAGAAACTCATTAATATAAATTGAACATCCCTAATCTGGAATTCCAAAATTCAAAATACTACAAAATTCAAAATGTCCAGATAGGTGATGTTACATGACGCTACCCACTCCCCTCCCCCCCCCCAAACACACACACACATAGGATAAGGTCCCTAGAAACTAGAGTTATTGTGGTCTATCCAATGCAATTTTCTGAATCTGTGCCACAAATAACCCCAGGAACCAGGATCCCAAAGGAAAAAAATGGTTGGGCTGCGTAACGCTTTAATTGTACTCTGTGAAAATGTCCATCATTTTTCTTTCCAATGGTCTGCCAAGCTGTTTCCTATCTAATTAATAAAAGAATTGCTTATACATGCTTCGTCCAAAATCTCTTTCCACTGTTACTTGCCTTATTGCTTTTCTTCTATCCATCTTAAATTATCTGTGTTGTGTAACCAAGAGGGAAGGAAAATACAATGGGTAAGACCGACTGCGCACACACACACACACGATGAGAAAGAAAGAGGCACACAATCTCCGGTGATTATTTTATTTTGAAAATGGCTAGCAGAAGATCTGACTCTGCCAGAAAATATTAACATTTTTGGACAACAGTAAAACCTTTTCTCAGGACTTGAGAATCTAAGTAGAGAATTATTGTGTACTTTTGGTCAGATAAGATGTTAAGCAAGGAACATTTAATCATTGTTTCCTTATTTTAAATTTTAGCGGATGGGATTTCTTATAAATCACATTTGTGACTAGTTAGACCAGCATTTCTCAACCTGGGGGTCAGGACCCCTTGGGGGGGGGGATGTCAGAAGTGTCACAAAAGACCATCAGAAAACACAGTGTTTTCTATTGGTCATGGGGGTTCTGTGCTCTCTGGATATATTTATTACACTTGTATACTACCCTTCTCAGCCCTCAGACAACTCAGGGTGGTCAGGCGACTCAGGGTGGTACTCTACAACTCCAAAACTCAAGGTCAATGCCCACCAAATCCTTCCAGTATTTTCTCTTGGTCATGGGAGTTCTGTGTGCCAAGTTTGGTTCAATTCCATTGTTCGTGGAGTTAAGAATGCTCTTTGATTGTAGGTGAACTAAAAATCCCAGCAACTACAACTCCCAAATGACAAAATCAATCCCCCTTCTTCAACCACACCAAATTTGGGTGTATTGGCTATTTGTGCCATGAATGAAAATACATCCTGCATATCAGATATTTATATTATGATTCAAAACAGTAACAAAATTACAGTTATGAAGTAGCAATGAAAATATTTTTATGGTTGGGGGTCACCACAACATCTGTATTAAGGGGTCGCGGCATTAGGAAGGTTGAGAACCACTGAGCTAGACAATTCCATACTAGGCTTGTTTGATCAAGGAAAAAATGGTTCAAAACACGTTTCGGATGTAGGGGGTGCTTAGGATTTGATTCGACTGACCATAAAATTCCCTTAGTCTACCATTCTGCATGACTGGGTATGTACTAGGCATGGACGTAAAGCTCACATGCTGGTATTTTTGCTTTTTACTTTCTGTAATGCAGAAGGATTTGGAGAAAGATAACTCCAGGTCTGTTGCAATAATAAAAGCAAAATCTGGAACAAAATGGCCTGACAGACAGAGCTTGAAAGTAATATGTAACAGGTGATAGCATTACCCATAGCACAGTATCTTCTTCCCTGTATTTTTAAGACATATATCTAGCCAAAGGGACTGAGGAAGTTTGGTTGCTGTTCAGGGAACTCATCCACGTGTTTATTCATGATAGTATTTGTTCTGTATTTCTAGAATTTGTTTTGTCCAAGGCCATCCATTGGGTTTCTAGAATCCTAATTCAACAAGTTACTATACCATGCTGGCACCCACTACTAATTTATAAATTCATTGCATGATGTTCACAGCATGCAGCTATTGGAGGGAGATAGACTACAAACCAACAATGAAGGTGAAATTAGAATAAGTTCATTTTGCAAGTCAGAAAGAAATTATTTAATATAGATGCATCCCAAAGTAGGGCAGAAAAACAGAAAGCCTTTATAAATCCGTCTGAGATGTTAAAATATAAATATGGAATTTAGTAATCAATAAACGATAACAAATATAGCTAAATCAATGAAAGCCTTTGAAACTGAGTTAATAATATCAAAAGGTGCAAATGTAAATGCTTTGAAATTAATGTGGTTTTTAGTTGTTTTCACTATTGAATCTGCTTTTAATCTGTTGTCAGAGGCTTTCATGGCTGGAATCACTGGGTTGCTGTGAGTTTTCTGGGCAGTATGGCCATGTTCCAGAAGCATTCTCTTCTGACGTTTCGCCCACATCTATGACAGGCATCCTTAGACGTTGTGAGGTCTATTGGAAACTAGGCAAGTGAGGTTTATGTATCCGTGGAATGTCCAGAGTGGGAGAAATACAGCCCAGAAAACTCACAGCAACTCACTGCATTTAATCTGTTTGTTTTTCTTGTTAAACTTACTTTATTTTAGGCCACCCTGAGAAGTGAGCACATAGAAAAGGATATAAATGAACAAACCAAGAAAAGAACTAGCAGTGATCAAAATGGAAATACATGTGTGTTAAATGATAATAGCAGATAAATGAGAAGAAAGGAGTCCTCTGCTCTCCAGTCACCATTGCCTTTTGCCCACCCAATGACCTTGGGTTTCTGCTCTGTCTCTATTCAAAAACAGGGAAGGAGCCATTGCAAAAGCTGCATGGTCCAGCAACTTGGGTGGTGCTCTAATCCACATATGCTTTACGGAGGTTTCTTCAGTAAAAGTTATTTCAAACACACACATATACATGCATACATTTTATACGAATGAGAGGATAACAGCCAAGACTGCAATTGTTCAACATGCAGGATATATCCATACTGGAAGGAGAAAAGGAGATTTGCCAAGAAAGGGGAAATGGGCACAGAGCTCGTTTATAGCAAACGGCAACTTTTTCCCCTAATGAGAAACAAACCTGCAAAAGTCTCTGTGTGTCCCGTTCTTCTGCCAACAAACAATATTCTCTTTTTTGTAGCATTTACCTCAGGTCACTGTGAAGAAAAACTGCAGGCCTAGTCCAATTTTGAGTAAAATAAATGGAACAATTCCCATTGACTTTAATCCATTTTGGATCGTGTTCTTGTAGAACTGACTTTGTTGTAGCAAAAAGAAGCACCTCCACCCTTAAACGCCCTACATTCTCTTCACCTACACAACCTGGCTTGATTCTTCAACTGAAGAATTATCTTCCACTTCTCCTCCACCCTGTCTCCCTGGACATCTCTTGGAAGTGTGCTAAAATATAATTCCAATGAAAGGTATGAGAAGCATTATGAAGATTCATCACAGAGAGCTAACATTAAATCAGGTTCATTCCTAGCGTGCAAGCTCCAATGTTTCCCAATGAAGACACAAGGAGATGAGGGCAGAATAAGAGGTCGATTGCTTTGTTGATCAAGAAGGGATGCCAGGGGAGAGAGTCCCATTCCTGACATGCCTTCCATTCACAGCCATTGGTACTTTATAGACTATCAAAAAGTAATGGGCTTTGTTCTGATTGGCTCAAAGTTACAATCTGTTGTCTCACTGGTTTGGTGTACATTCATTGTTGTCATACTTTACAGCTGTGTTTGGTGGGTTGTGTATGATGAGAACACTAATAAAGCATTATTGTGGAAAACCTGAATTAATTGCTTTGATGATGTCCATCCCCTTTTTCCTGACAGTGGCTTTCTGGGCAAAGAAGTCGGCTTTGGTCTATGATAATGGTCACTGATGGGTTATCTGGGTGAAATGGGATTTCCTGGCCCCCCCCCCCCCAAATAGGATGATGAGAAGCTTTGCTGTTGTGATGAGCTTTTGGATCACCTTAGAAGATATTTATTATGTATTTATTTATTTATTTACGTTATTTCTATCCCGCCCATATCAGCCCGAAGGCAACTCAGGGTGGCGTAAAAAATCGGCACAATTCAATGCCATATATAAAATACATATGTTGATAAAAAGCAGTGAAAAAGCATTGCAGTACATTTAAAACCATAAAAACAGTGAGCAATATATTTTTTTTAAAAACTAGGTCTTCTTGTTCAAGTCCTCATCTGTTCCATCGTCTTAGCCGTTCCTGGGTCATTATGTCCCTGAATGATCGGCTGCCACCTAACATTTATTTATTTATTTATTAGTTCAACTTAATATACCGCTCTCTCTGGAGCCCAGAGTGGTTCACAGAACCAAAATAGCGAATAAAACACACAAAACACAATAAAATCAACCCAAAACCCCTATTGTGCTCAACACAGGTGGAGGAGGTTCTTATACCCTACTAGAGAACTGTGCCCATTGTGGCGTTAGTGAAAGGGGAGAAAACTAAGCAAGCCTACCCAGCTGGGGAGGCAAGAGGGCTGTTTCTGATCTAGAAGTGGATACACTGGGAGATAATCCATCTGAGCCACGAGATATGGTCTTCTCAGCTGATGTGGAATGCTTTCCAACTGGAGCCAACACTTCTTTCTTTCCAGTGCCAAGCCAAAACATGGCTTTTTATTAAAACCTTTGGGAAATAATTTATTTTATAAGTACAGTGGATTCTCAGTTAGCCTGAACTCAAGTAAACAGAACTTTCAAGCAACTGACAAAAAATAGAAGAAATAACACTTTAAATTAAAATTAAAATACATGTTCAATGCAGTAAAACAGTGTTACATGAAAGACCCGATCACATTAAAGCTAGTAAATTGTGGTGAATCTATTGGGCTCAGCATGGGGCATGGGGAACTTGTCACCCCGCAACCCACATTATGCACCTTCCCCCTCACCTCATCCCATGAGCGAAGCATGACCTGCCTCCCCCCCCCCATTGTTTCCTATGCAACACAAGAATTCTCCTGTTTTGCTGCTGCCACTGCCTTCTGTAACACTTCCACTTCACTTGAGGCACAGAGCCTTGCCAGAAGTAGATCAACATCATGTGATGGGAACCAGTGGGCTCTGTGCCTCACATAAAGTGGAAGTGTTGTAGGATAAGCAATCTTGTCCATCTTGAGGTTATTAGCTAGGTTTGTCTTTATTTGTCTGAGTTGGCTTATAATTACAGTGTTTCAGTATTAATATCAAGTCAATACAACATTCATAGTATGGGATAGTATGGGGTATAGTATTAGTAAGGCCTATTTTTGTGACTCTCAAAGAACCAGAAACTACGTTTATCCGGCATTTCCCAATCCCCATTGGTGCCGGTTGACTGAGAGTCTATTGTATACATGTACATAGTTTTTCAAACGAGCTTTAGCTTTTCTGACTTTTTACAAGTATTGGCAATTTGTAGCTCTCTTTCATTGTTCTATTTTTTTTTTAAATGTCTGCTTATCTGCAAGTTATTGGTACATCCACTTTTGTTTCTTTAAACATTTCCCACTTTTCTTCTTTCTTGGACTTGTTTGCAACTGTGCATTCAACATCTCCTATTTAGAAAATCCCATGTACCTTAAACTCCCCTCACTTTGAGCATTTTTGACCATGGGATTTTACCCATTATTTCCCTAAATGGACTAAAATCAACTTTTCAAAAAATACAGAGTGATATCTGCTTCCTCTTTCCACTGTATCTTAAACCCAAAAACAACACAACTATATTGTAGACTGGTTTAATGACTATATGTATAAATGAATTTTATAAATATGTATATGTACATCAAATATTTAAAACATTAAAAAAAACTTGAAATAACATTTTGCAATATGGAGGATTCTGGATCATGTCCCTTCAAAGGATTTATTATTTGATTCTTCTCTCACCTATTTCCTGCCTCTTTCCAAAAAGATTTGGTTTTATGGGACCCTGGAACAAGCCCATTCCCCATTGACCTGGTTTTGGGTTTCTTGTATCCCACACCCAGCACTAGATTTTTTTTTCCTACTACAAAAAACTTTACAGATTTCTTTAGCCTGCTGTTGTATGGATGGTTCCATTTTGATTTCATATGGATTGGCATTTTGAAAATGCATTCACTATTAATATATAGGGTTATACAGTATATACAAATTACACAAATTGCCATAGGCACAAACTTGAGTGAATTATTTGTGTTAATGTACCTCAAAAATGGATATTCCATAAATTGATTCAACATGTAGTATTTTCCCAATTTGCAATGGTCCTTCATATTACTTCCAAAGTGGGTGGTCTCAATCAACATCCCTTAGTGTTAAGCCAGGCAAAGGTGTTTAAAAAGCAGGGGGCTGTAAGAGAGACACTTTCAAATGTGACTGTTTATGTTTATTTGTAATAAACAATATTTTCCTGCCAGCAACAACAGCAGATGCAAATTCTGGAATGGCTAAACTACTTAATGGAAACAAGCTCTTAATATTTAAAGGAGAATTCTTCTAGGCTAGCCTTTGTGTTCTTCTATCATTATCCTGCATATGTTCAAATAATAGTAATAATAATATGAAAAACAAGGTATAGATTGTCGATGTTGCAATCCCGGGTGGCAACAGGATTGAAGAGAAACAACTGGAAAAGCTGACACAATATGAGGATTTAAAGATTGAACTGCAAAGACTCTGGCACAAGCCAGTCAAGGTGGTCCCAGTGGTGATTGGCACACTGGGTGCAGTGCCTAAAGACCTTGGCCTGCACTTAAAGACAATTGGCACTGACAAAATTACCATCTGCCAGTTGCAAAAGGCTACCTTACTGAGATCTGCACACATTATTTGCCAATACATCACACAGCCCTAGACACTTGGGAAGTATCCAACGTGTGATCCAATACAACAGCCAGCAGATTGATCTTGTTTGCTGTGGGCTCTTCTTGTTGTGTTTTTAATAATAATGATAATGATAATAACAATAATATATTTAGATTTCAACCTCTCTCCCTGAGAAGACTGGGGTGGAATCAGGGGCGGTCCTACAAGATAGGCCAAGTAGGCGGCCGCCTAGGGTGCCATCTGGGAAGGGGGCGCCATCCTGGCCACATGGGGCGCCATCCTGGCCCTGCTGATGTTCCTCAGACAGTGCTGCAGCTGCCTGCTTTTTGACCCCGGCCTTGTGCGCTCCAACGCTGCTTCTGGGCACGCGCTGAGGTTTTCACGCAGGCGCAGTTGCTCCGGAGCTGAAGTTGGGCGCAGGAGCAACTGCACATGCGAAAAACCTCCGTGCATGCCCAGTAGCTCCCTTGCGCAGAAGCCTGTAAGCAAAGCACTCCCTATCGGGCAGGCAGGGAGTGCTTCCCCTCTCCCTTTGTCTCCGCCACGCGCGCGTTTGCGGGGAAGGAATGAATGAAGGGCTTTCCTCCTCCTCCTCTGTGACCTCTTCTCTCCCTCCTTCCTTTCTTCGGCTCTATTTCTGTCTAGACCTGAGGGGCCTGAGGCTCTGAGGAGTTGTGGGAGTTGGAGGCCAAAACACCTAGAGGGAGGGAGGGAGGGCCCAAGTTTGCCCAGGCCACGCTGCCTGTATTCAACCTCATTTGAACATTAGGCTGTTTTTCTATTTACATTTACATTGGGATCCTAATTTTGGACTTATGGGAGACTCCTATGAATTATGAGTCGGGTGGTAGGTAACATATTCTGATTTTGATGCATTTACATTGCATTTCTTGTTGATTATTATACAGTTCTGCTTAATATTGTCATACAGTATAATACAAATACAATATAACAATAGAATAATGATATATTTTATATTACATGTAATATTACAAACAATATTGCAGTATAGTGGTATTGTACAAAATAGTAATATATAATATTTTATTTTACTTTATTTTGGGTTGAGTTTTATAGGAGTAATGAACATATTTAGTAGAGGATAATTTTATTTAAATAAATAATTTTATTATTTTATAATAATAATATAATAGAATGTTACATTATATTATAATGTCAATATATTATAATATAATTATATTGTAATGTAGTATAATATAATTATGATATAATATAGTATGAGTATGGTATAATATATTGTATATACATTGATACAATATAATACTACTAATGGTATTGTGATATTATAATTGTATATTTGTTTTACATGGGGGCGGCAAAATAATGTTTTTTTGGGCGCCAAAATAATGTTCGCCTACCATTTAAAATTACCTTAGACCGCCCCTGGGTGGAATATATAAGTCTGAGGGGACTTAGAAGTCAGTGTCATCAAAATCAGTGGAATTTATACAAGTGGGAATACAATTATGACCAAAGTCCATGAAGTTCAGGTCAGCTTTTCCTATTGATCAAATGTTTGCTGCTATGGGGGAAGTCCTACTTCACAAGCATGGCAGGGAGATATGCTGAACCGCCTACTTTGCATCCAGTCTTTCCTACAGACATGCTGTTGTGTGCCTTCAAGTGGCTTTCCTATTTATTGCAAACTTATCACAGGATCTTCTTGGCAAGATTATTTCAGAGGAGGTTTGCTTGCGCCTTCCTTTGAGATGGAGTGAGGTTTGCTCAAACTCACCCAGTGGGTTTCCATGGCTGAGAAGTGATTTGAACCCTGCGTTATAGTCCAATGCCCAAACACTACACCATGCTTGCTCATGTATAGGCTTACCAACACCTTAATAACTGCTGTACTAAACAATGAATTGTGCCTGTCAAGGAGGAATTATTGCAGATGTCTTATTACAGACAGAACTGTCACATCAACTCACCTTCAACCATGATGCTTTTCAATGAGGCTGCTTGGCTGCCAGTAATCAGGAGCTGTGTGTAGTCATCAAATCTAAGATAACTGTGTGATTATAGGCATGAAAGAATACACCCACATATATTTTTGAATGGAATAATTTCCCAGAAGTCTTCCAGATGTGCAAAACATTGCAGAACTACTTTCCCCCCACAGCAGATACATCAGAGAGAGCAAAAAAATCATTAATGCCAGGATAAACTGTCAAAGATTTACATCCCTATGGGAGATATAGTCTAAAATACTTGGGAGAGGACTATATCAGGTAGGATTGGAATCATGCCCCACACTGTTTGAGACAACAAACTGAACAACATGTATAGACCATGTTTTATGGCTTGCCAGTTATCTCATGTGGCAGAATAACTGCAGCTAGTGATGGATGAAACTAATGAGTACAGGGAAAGGGACATGACCATCTGTCTAAACTGCAGGATACTCCAGGATTTCCAACAGTCTCCAGTGTATCTTCTGACTTTGTTCAATTTATTATTATTATTATTTATTTCATACACTTATACAGTTCAAAGTAAGCAAAGTTGGTTTAAAGCAACCAAAAAGCATGGGATACTCATTGAAATATAGCCACATTTCCATTTGAAGTGAGACCAAGCTTTTTTTGCAAGTGTAGACAAATCCCATGTCTCCTGAAATCTACCTTTGAAGCCCATCTCCAAAGAAGGATTTACACAACTATGAAAACAGCAGCATTGTGACAGATTTGAGATCTGCATCAGTAGAAGGACTACCTGCACCAATGAAATCATGAATCCACAAGGACTTGATCACACGGTAGGCTTGTTGCACTGGTTTCGTTCTGTGTTTGATCTTTCTTCATAACATGATTATGAGTATGATTCTCTAATTGTTGCATTGCATTTCCACTGTTATTAGATTTACATGAAAACCCTGTGAATGGCTCCAATATCAATACGGTTCCATCATTGTTTCTAATGTGATCATTTCATTCCACTGCAATTGTGCTATGCTGGCAGTAATGTGGTGTGAGTGGGCATGGTTCTCCTCCCCCTACCTATCACCAAGCAGAGTGAAATCATAACATGTCTGGTGTCCAGACAAAGAGGGCATCATGATGTATAGGAACAGCATTACATTCCTTTGAATTAAAAAAATATTTTACCATAATTACGCAATTGAGCTGCTTTGGCTGGTTACAATTGCAGCAGCACCCTCCATTTGTAACATCTATTGAAATTACACAATTGCAGGAT
The DNA here is from genome assembly GCA_030556195.1 of Anolis apletophallus. NCBI lineage: Eukaryota > Metazoa > Chordata > Lepidosauria > Squamata > Anolidae > Anolis > Anolis apletophallus. Next base: position 31,354,251 of record JARBWK010000006.1, on the reverse strand, counting down.
TAGTTTTAGAAGAATTAAACAATATGCATGTGCTAGGGCAGGTATGGACAGGAGGGCAAGTCAATAGAGGCAGTGCAGAAGAGTGATTATGGGAACGTGCATCACCAAAATGGCATTATAATGTGATTGGAAATAAGGTGGGAAAGTTATTGTTTCTGTGAAGTCACGGGCTGGTTTAACATGACCAGGAAGATAAGAATCCATCACTGGATCTTCCTTTCAGAGGCAGAGTTCTCTTAAAATGCCATTCCAAGGATTATAGGGTTTTAGCGTAAATCCACTCATGCAACTGATAGATGGATAGAATCCTAACACTAATCCAAACACCTTGAACCATTTCTGTATGGCTCTTGCTGGTTTTTATTTTATTTTATTGCCATGCAAAGCAATACAAAGCTCCAAAGACCGGTAGCAATATTTGTTCAGTAGGCTGCATCAGAAACAGACCTCCTTTAAGCAACAGTGGACCTCCCTTGTGCATACATTATAGACCTACATTTTGCCTGAACATCAGACAATCTGTTGTCAAAGGTACACAACTCAAGGATCAAATACAGACAGTTCAGAGCCCTTGTTCCATGCACTCTGGGCAGTATATATGCTGAATGCTACAAAAGCCTGAGGGTCTCTTGCAGTTAACCAAAATTGTACCTTTGCCCAGTATACATTTCCACATTCTGTTTCATATTTTTCTCCTTTCCATTTATTGTTGGTAGTTAATGCTTCAGAATCTTGGGTCAATAAGCACATCAAATTCCATGTTCTTTCCCCCCACCCCACCCCCAGTGTGATTTTATGTTTCACTCAGTTGTGTTTTTAATTCCAGCATCTGGTTTCATCTTTTGCTTTACAACTTCATTGTATCCTCTTGCATTCATCATATGCTTTCCACTGATGCTTGCTTGCTTGCTTGCTTGCTTGCTTGCTTGCTTGCTTGCTTGCTTGCTTGCTTGCTCGCTCGCTCGCTCGCTCGCTTGCTTGTAGGAAGCCTCATGTTCGAACTGACCAACTATTTTCAGTGTTTTTCATATAGAACCATGCTCTCGTACAGCATGTTCTCTAGAAGAAGAGAAAACTTCAGAAAATGTCAATCTGTGTTCAAATGCAATAAGAAAACCGAAGTAACACTTGAATCTGCAAGAAGAGAAATGGAAAGAGAAATGGGTGATGAAATTAAAGCATGTTGGTTCATAGCAGAAAAAGGTTGAGTGTTGGTTCTTAGCAGAGTAAAAAATTGAAACTCTCAGCACCCTTGTCTGAATTTTGGAGTATCCCCCAAAACATTCCATTTTTAGGTAATAATCTAAAATATATTGAGCACAGACACACATACACATGCTCATGTACTAACAAACTGAATTCGGTATGAACACAATGCACATGGGAATTAAAGGAACACATGTGTCAAAATTGGCTGCAGTGTGTTGCCAAGTGTGTACTCTGACTAGCCTTAGGTAATGTGTGAATTTGCTTGGTTGGTTCCAATGTGATTAAGCCATGGCGCATTCCCAATTTCAATTTTTTTAGCATATATCAACTTATGCTAAAGCTGTAGATATTGGCAGCCCATGATATCTTCAGACTGAGGCAAAATCTTCTCCTGCTCTTCAAATACATGAGCAGGAATGGATTTAAATGGTGGTTAAATTTGACATCAATGCTAGTGACTGGAAATGTGCTCTTCCGCAATTAGATAATTTAGGAAGGACAAAGCAGGCTATGTGGAACACACAGCTTGCCCTCTAAGACCTTGTCTACACTGGCCCTATATTCTGGGTTTGACCAGAAGTCATTTCTGAATGTCCAGACAACATCCAGGATCGGTAATGCAGGGCAAAGCCAGGGCCTGGTTGTCCCTGCATTATGAGGAGTCAAGGAATGCTCTGGGGCAGTGTGGATAGTTAGACCATCTCTAATTCAAATCGATCCACTGTCAACATGCCAAGCACTGCTGCCTCTATTTTCCTGCACTCTACAGTGCAAAGATGAGGGCTGCATCATACCTGTCACTAAGGCAGCCAAGATCTCCAGAATGTCATCACTGGGCTCCTTTACTGACTAAGGCTCATTGTGTTCATTGTCAATAATTTCTCCTGTCTTATATATTGGAATACAAAACAACTTGTACCATGTGAGACCTTGGGGAATAAGTGACAGAGAAGGTTTGTGCTCCTCTCCCAAAATTTCTCAGCCAAAGAAAATGGATGATGTATTCGAGGTTCACCAACAAATGAGAAGTCCAACCTGTTTTCTAAGACCAAAAAACTGAGCGCATTATCTCTATGCCTTTTGAACAATATTTTCCTGGGAAAGTGGTATAATCAATATAGGTGGAAGCGAATGGGTGGGAAAAGAAGGGGGAAATCAAGAGCAAAGAGTTTGGATTGTAGTTACTGTATTTTCTAGTTCTTCTGTCAGTCTCCAACATTTAGAAATTGTCTTCTCAGTACAACTAGGGTCTCATGAATTTTATTTTCAATTCAATATTGGATAGCATCAGGCCCCTACACACATTAAATATGCCATTGTGCACTACCAGCAAGTCGTCTTATGTTTTTCCTGGCTTGCTGCTGCTTTGCTCCTGCTTTATCATTACTGTTTTTCAGAACTTAATTCTGTAACAGCTTGACCCTAAAAGCTAACATTCTGACATGGCATTCCTTGGCTGCTGCCTCCATAAAGTCAGGAGCCAAGAGAGTTCCAATTGAAGAAGCAAAATCATGTGGGCACAGCCAGTATTTTTCCTTTTCTGAGCTAATAGTTGTGCCCTGGTTCCAGTCTGCAGTTGGAAGATTTAAATGGAATTAAATTTCTTAACTGGACTTCATTGCTTCCATTAACCAGAGCAGTGGCTGGAATATTTTTAATTGCCTTTATATAATACAGTTCCTGTTTATTTATGGATGATAGTTGTGTTAATTTAATATGTTTTGGGTCTCTTTGTATCGATTTGGTGTTGTTACTTTTGGTGATTTAATTTAAATTGGTTGTTTGTTTTACTATTATTTACTGTTGTATTATTCACAATGCTGTAAGCTGATCCAAGTCCTCTTGGAGAGATGGGGCGGAATATAAATGAAGTATTATTATTATTATTATTATTATGTAGACTGTTTATTTTGACACACTACCACCCTGGATAAAAATCTGTCAGTCAGCTATGATCATCATCATCATCATCATACTGTTTGCACAATTCTAGACTGAGGGTGGTCAGCTTACTAGTTTAAAAATTCACAGCTTACTAACATTAAAATTTAATCAAACAAAAATTGTTCAAGAGTAGAGTGTAATGATTTGAGTCATGGATCACCACTCAGGAGGTTGGCTATGGAAAGCCACTGGGTGACATTGTTCAAGTTACATTATCTCAGCCAAAGAGAAAGATGGGTCCCCTTCAAACAAAACTTGCCAAGAAAACCCTATGATGGGTTCGCCTTAAGTTTGCTAAAAGTTGGAGATGATTTAAAGACAATCAAAAACACATCATTCAAGGGCCATTTCCCTTTTTAAAAAATCAGTTTTCAAATGCCTACAGAAAGATACTAAAGAGGGTGCCACTTTAGCCTCTCCAGAAAGGAAGTTGTACAGGTTGAGCATCCCTTATCAGAATGCTTGGGATCAAATTTGTTTTAGATTAGTGTTTCCCAACTGCTGTGACACAGTACAGTAGTGTGCCGTGACGGACCTCCTGCTGTGCCGTGGGAAAAGCTCTCTGCCCCCCTTCCTTCCTCCCTCCTCCTGCCAAACTCCTGCTGCTTGGGGGGGGGGAGGAAGGGCCGGGCGGTGGCGAAGAAAAAGAAGAAGGGACCGGGGCACCACCTCTTTCAGCCATTTCCCCAGCCAGCTTCCAATCCGCCATGACTCCCGCCATGACTCTGGCCTCTCGCTCGCTGAAGCCGCGCGGAGGAGCCCCGCCCACCGAAGCCCATCCACCGCTCATGCTCCTCCTCTGTGCGGCCTGGCTCCGCCCCCTCCCCAGCTTCAGCTCTCCCACAGCTTCGCCAGCCTTGAGGGGGCAGTGCCAAGACAGTGGTGGCAGAGCCAGCACAATGCTGGCTTGGCACTGCCCCCTCAAGGCTGGAGAAGCTGTGGGAGAGCTGAAGCCGGGGGGAGGGGCGGCATGGCACGGCCTGGCTCCTCCCTCCCCTTCTCCGGCTTTGGCACTCCCAGCAGTTGCTCCCAGCAGGCCACCATCCCCAGCCGTTCTTTACTGTGTTTAGAGTGTCATTTTGTGTCATTTTGGTTGGTGGTGTGCCCCCGGATTTTTTTAATGTTCAAAGTATGCCACGGCTCCAAAAAGGTTGGAAAACACTGTTTTAGATTGCGGATTTATTTTCAGATTTTGTTATATCTGCATTTTCATATATATTCTCAATGGGATATCTTAGAGGTGGGACCCAAGTCTAAACATAAAATCTATCTTTTTTTCATATGTACCTCACACACACAGCCTGAAAGTAATTTTATGCAATATTGTTGACAGTTTTGTTCCCAATCCAACATTTATGTGCATTAACCCATCAGCAGAGAAAGATTTCATTCTCTCAGCCACCCATGTGGATATTTTTGGATTTCAGACTTCTAGAAAAGAGATGCTCAGCCCATGCAGCTGATGCAACTATGCAATAACATTTCTTATTGGGTAAGAGAGGCACACACTTAGCTTATGACATCCAAGTGATGGAAGAATAAATATGGAATGCAAATAGAAAGTATTTTTTGAAAACATGCAGTTGCATAAATGCCATACACATCAACTTTTGAACCTCACCCAACCCCAACCTCAGGCCATTTGAAATCACAGAAGCAAAAGTTCCAGTAAATGTCTGCAATTAGCTAAGTTTCCACTGTTTGTCTAACATAATTTGACGTCTAAGCATGCTATCATCTGGTTACTGGACATGACCTTTATTTTTCATACTCCAGTGTCGGGAAAGGGAAAGTGATCTTTGTGGGTGTTTTGTCAACAAATCCTCTGCCAAAATTGCTTAACGTGGCTGCATGCAATCCATCACCTATCTGAGGCTCTGGCTTTTTAGTACCAAATCCACTGGTAGGAAAGCTGCCTAGGCAAGTAGATGGCCAAGATGTCATTTGGCAAAGTACTGAACTGCATGTATTGCATAAAAGCTGGAAAAATGCATTCCAACTATATTCAAATGCTTTTTTAAAAAAAAAAAATCGTACAAAATTGCATCTCCTTGGTATTAACCAGCAACACAAAGTGTTTTATTAGTTTGGGGCAGTGCTTGGGAAGTCAGTGTTTTCAACAACTCCCAGAATTCCTTATCTGGCATGCTGAGTACCCTTGCTAGAAAATGGATTTTGGATGATGATTTTTTTTTCATCCTTTCCAAGTTCTGGCTGTGTTGCCTCTATGGACATAAAGTGGGAAAACATACTAAAAATCCAAAGTGATAGAATTGCATGTATTTTTTTAATGTATCCTAGCTTACAATGTCAAACTGGCCTCTTTCCATTTCAGACTTTTGTTTCTTGTATTTAAGCCTCTATGCTCAAATCATCTTCAGTACCTTGCAGCTCAACTACCTTGGTACCTACTAGAGGTATGTGAAGCGGCTGAAATCTGATTAGTAATTCATTTCGGAGACTCAGATGTCCCCCAATTCATTTTGTAAAGATTTGGAGGGATCCCATCTCATTTCGTAACCCAAATTTCCAAAGCTTCATAATTGTTTTGTTAAGATTTGTTCCATTAGCAGCAATTGGGAAAATGTCAAGACTCATTTCTCTGTCATTTTTATGGCTATCAGGATGAAATTTGGCACAATTGTAGCTAAAATTTATGACTTTAACGCTGTCAAGTTTCAGAGTGTTTCTGTCATTCACTGGTTTTTAGGAATATTTTAAAGTGTTTACAAATAATATTTTTAAAAAACAAACTGCAAGAGATAGCCCCTTGAATTTCTGAACAATGAGACAACATAAGTACGGCATCAAATCTGCAAAGTTTCACAAAGATTCATTCATCTACTGATCTTAGGAATTTTAAAAAGTTTTTCTCTCGCTCCTAGTAACTCCACAAAGAAAAGCTGAGGGGAGGAGACAAGCTTTGCAGAAAGCCATGTGATTGGCTGAAAAGGGGAAAAGCACTCAGCATGCAACTGCTGTTGTCAATCACATATTCCCCCTCACCCTCTACCACCCCAGACAATTACAGAATATGTTACATTGAAAAAAGTACAGTTTGAAATGCTCCAAAACAACAACTCTTTACTAATTTCTCCAAAATATTTGGGAGGCTTCCGTTTCATTTCATAATGTTTTGGAGGGGTCATGTTCTGCCCCCATGCTATCATAACTACTTGGAAGATGAACCAGCTGTGCAGTGAACAGATCAGAGTCTATATAGTTGAATCAAACAAGAATTTATTAACTGACAAGAATTTTAGACTATCTCTCCTCCTGAGTCTCACTGCAATGTCTGTATGAGGAGAGGTAAAGTCTTTGGGAGACAGACACAGTTCTGGCCGTACTGAGGCTCTTGAATCATTATTTCTTCTTATTGTCTCCTTCTTGTATGGTGTTTAACTGTCTCTAAGATGGTCTCAATATTTAACTCTGCCTGGACTTGAATACAGCTCCAACTGGACATGGTATCGTGCCAATCTTCCGGCCTTCCTCTCTCTTCACCTTCCAGTCATGAAAAGGCTGACTATTCTAAAAACCAGAACTCCCTTGCCAGAGGCTTCACTCCGAGGGGATTTTTAAAGGCGCAGGGTGATGGGGGCTTCAAATGCTAAGAAGCTGTCTAGACTGACCCCCCCCAAAAAAACTGCACATAAAATATTAATCCATGACTTAACTAGAGATAAACAGTGATGGTCCTCATGAGGCACAACAGGTCCCATTCCAATTAGTAATTCAGAGATTCATATTAACGAAGCATACAAATCTCTGAAGCTTTGCATAGCCCTAGTAACTACCATCTAAGTTGTGCAAGTAAAGGAGTATTGTCTATCCCACCAATATGCACAAGGCAATGAGACTTCTAAGATCTAACACCACATCTATGGAATGGCCTTCCTTGAAACTCCATCTGAAGGAGCTGCTTGTCCAATTTCATAAAGATTTGAAGACCTTCTTCTGTGATTCACCAGACCAAGCTCCTTAGTGTGGCTGAGATTGCTGATTGTGGATGATGGGATGGTGGAGATTTTAGCTATATTTATAATGTTATGTTGGATAATCTTTGTCTTTAGTTATACATTAAGACTCCTGTATCCACAGGGAATACATTCCTGAAAATCCTGAAATCACAAATATGACTAAATGTCATTAAATTAACTGACTTCTGGCCTCAGCATATCATAAAATCACCCCAGATCAGGCATGTAACCAGGGGGGGCTAAGGGAGCTTCAGCCCCCCCTGAAATTCTCAGGGTGGTCCACGAAAAGGCCTTACTGGTACATTATTTAAACTGTTATGTTTATTCATATCATGATCTGATCACCATGCGCATTATATCCCACATTAATGGGGTTATTGGGATAACAATACAAAAGGTTTGCTAGGGTAGACCCTCTTTCACCCAGTCTCAGCCCCGAAACAAACTCAGATTCCCCCGAATCAAAATCCTGGCAACGGCCCTGCCCCAGATAATCGTGAATTTTTAGAGTTATCGTCTTTAGAAAATTGCTAGGTCCTCTGGGGCTGCTCTATAGTAACTTCCAAGAGAATCATACCACAAAATTGCCTGGTGTACCTGGAAAAGTGCCTGGAGAGGCAATTTTTCTCCAGTTGCATGACACTGTGGTTATGAATGTCACAGTTGTGGTAGACTTGTTGTATATGTTGAATATTTTGCCCATTTGTGACTCTATTCCAATCAGTTATGGTTAAATGTCTGTTTTAACCGGAAGGTCTTGGCCCATCTGAAGAAGGAGATCAGGGAGGGCCAAACTAAATATCTTTTGGGAAGACTCTCCAAAGCCTTGGAGCTGCTACCAAGAAGGTTCTCTCCCAAGTTATCACGAGACAAGGCTTGGAGAGCAATGAAGTGGAGATAAACCCCTCTCCTGAATATTGTAAATACTTGGACAGAAATATGGGCTTTGAGATAGCTATGAGCTGTGAGCTCTTAGCTGAGGTGATGAGCTGACAATTAGTTCAAAGTCTAACATAACTGAGAAACAAATATCAGAACAAAAGTTGGATTCTCAGTAGGTATTTTCTAGCGAAGAGGTAGGCAAAGCCATATGTACCCCTGCCTATTTTTTATGCACATCCAAAGTCTCTCCATCTCCAGAATCTTCTGTCGTGAAAAAAATGTCCATAACAGTGGAAGAGCTAATTTTGTTTCCTTTAAACATCTGCATCTGCCATGATTGTGGGTAAGATGCAAATATGAGACCCTGTATTTTGGAATAAGTACAATCCTTTTACTATTTTTGGCATTTTTCCTTCTTTGTCCATTAAAAAACTATGGGTGCCCAGATTAATAGATGATAGGAATCATTGTATTAAAACCTTAGAATACTGACCTTGCAAACCCTCAGAGGCCAAACTTTCAAGGTAAGTATGCATGAAACATTAGCACAAATCCCATTTCGTGAAAAGGGATTTCAGTGCATACCTCATGTCCGCTGTTAGGAGAATTTATTTGAAGAATCTTCAATATTTCCATCCTCTTCCAGGAGACCCAAGAATGCTATTTGAATGAAGACTCCCTCCTCTGTAGCTGTGTAAAATCCTGCTACCTCAGCTTTACTGGAAATACAGATTAATGCAAAAAATACCTGTAAGGCAAAATTGAGAATCAGAATGTATGCCTTTTTTTTACTGCATTGCCTCTTTGAGATTATACAGAGAACAGAGTGAAAAATACAATCAATGGAAATCCCAGCTAAGTAAGAGATTCAATATACAAATCAAATTTTACAAAACAAAAGATCAGCTTGTCATCATTTCCACATCCACTAATAGTGGAGAAAATTGATGGCTTTTGTCGCAGCATAGACCTGAAGGATCCCTCAGTAAACCACTTGAGACCAGCCATGATTAAATGCTTTATTTAGAATAAATAAAAAGAAGTAAAGAGGTAAAATATAGTCCTTTGATGCTCTCTGCATCCAGTATTGCAAGGCAATAGTCCAAGGAATTCAAAAGGGTTTAAAAGGTAAAAATGGTCCTGGTGCCCCAATGGGCTAGATCCTGGATAAGTCTCTGGCAACAAAGGCTTGACTAATACTTGAGTACAAAGGCTTGTAGGCCTACCGGCCCAGGCTGAAACTTAGAGTCCATGGAACTTTGGCAAGGCAAAACTGAACGTTGACACGAGATGCTGCACATCTCTGGGTTTCAACTTAAATAGCCCCCACAAGGGTTATTTAAGTAACGATGCAGGCTGCGTCGCAACTGGTTCTCATGGACAGTTTCCCAGCTGGGCTTTCTCATGCCTCCCGCATCAGGATGGTATGTCAACTCATTAGTAATTGCACCTGGATGGAAGGGAGGCAACCCGACTCTGCCTTTCCCTCGCTTCTTATCGGCTCGAGATGGAGCTATGCGGTGCCTGTCCTTGAACGTTGGTTGAACTAGAGGCCTCTGCAGAGGCTTGCTTTCTGGCCTGGCTAAAGACTTGGGTTTAACATGGCTGTGGTCTTGTTTGGAGTCAAGCTGGGGCGTGACAGCTTTTCCGTTGGTGTAATGCAGTAGGCGGGTGTAAGGACTCACCCGTCCTAAGCAGGCCGAATCCTGCTTGGAAGTCTGGATCCCTGTTTGGAAATTGCTGGCCTCCATTTTAGTAAGGGAGTTTCAGCTAGCAGCCATCAGGAGAAGGTCAGAGCCAGAGGGGGGGGTGTGGCCTTAGAGTCACTCTGCTCAGATACAGTTTCTTCCCTGTGATTGGCTGGGTGCCAGAGGGGAGGAGTTGAGCTGACTAAGAGAAGGATTCCTAACAATAATAGTTCAACACAAATATATGCAATCACTTTTCATTTATATATCAAAACATCAAAAGTAATATTCACATTTCATATCTATAAGCATCAAGCACAATACCGTGTCCGTGGTGTGGCTGAGGCATACAATGTCCATAGGAAGTACATACCAATAAGTCCAGTCCATACACACAAGGACCTTTGGTCCAAAGCTCAGTGGAAGCATGACACAGGTATAGGGATGCATGGAGGTAATCCAAAACCATAGACCGTGAAAGAACCGAAGCCCAAACAATTCAAGGCTCCTGGGAATGAGATGAATCTTTGTTTTAATTTCCGGACGAGGCGCAGGTAGCGAAGGATTTAACGGGAAATGTTAATGTTTTGTTGTTGATGTTTTGATATATAAATGAAAAGTGATTGCATATATTTGTGTTGAACTATTATTGTTAGTAGTATCTAACCTGACTCAGTTTGTAGATAAGAGAAGGATTCCTGTCAGAAAGATTTTAGTCTTGTGGGAGGCTTCAGATGAGAAGCATCTGAGCCTCGTGTGTCTTGTCTTGGGAGAGGCTTCAGATAAGACACATCTGAACCTTCTCTGTCTTGTGCCAGGCTGCAGATAAGAAAGATCTGAGCCTGAGGAGTCTTGAGCGAGGGTTCTGGGGGAGTATCATCAGAGCCTCTGCAATAGAGACTGACAGTCTAATCCAGGGCTGTCCAACTTCTACCGGACCTTGGGCCGGAATTCCGGTCACTGATCACCTGGGGGGCCAAGCCCCCGGCTCCACCCCCTCCCCTCCCGCCACACCCCCACCCCGCCCCGCCCGGCTCCACCCTTACCCCTCCCGCCCCTCCCCCGGCTCCGCCCCCCACCTTATTATAATTATTATAATATCTTATTATGTGAGTTTAATAATAATAATAATAATAACGGGTGGCTGTGAGTTTCCTGGGCTGCCTGGCCATGTCCCAGAAGCATTATTCTCTCCTGGTGTTTCTAGGGCAGCATGGGTATTTCTGTAAAATGTTCAGCCAGGCTTTGAAGCTGCAAGGCCATCCAGTGCTGATCAAGGTGTCCAAGGGCAACCTTCAAACCCAACTCAAGCCGACAAGAATTCCTTCTTTCTTTCTTTCTCCCACCCACACTGGCCAAACCCCAACAGACCTCTGAGGGTGCCTTTTTAGCCATAGATGTGGGTGAAACGTCAGGAGAGAATGCTTCTTGAACAGGGCCAGGCAGCAATACAGAAAACTCACAGCAACCCATTATTATTATTAATATTATTTTTCCAAGCCTGGCCTTAATATGCCCAAATATGAACACAGATGGAGTTTGGGGGAAATAGGCCTTGACATTTGGGAGTTACAGTTTCTGGGATTTATAGTTCACCTACAATCAAAGAGCATTCTGAATCCCACCAACAACAATTGGGGCAAACTTCCCCCACAAAAATCCCCCACATGCAGCAGCAAATAAGAAAACGGCAATGAGGAGGGGGGGGGAGGGAGGGAGGGAAGCCCTGCTCCGTGTTCGTGCGCTGCTGCCAGAAAAGAAAGGGGTGACACAGGAAGTAAGGGGGAGACAAAGAAGGGATGGATGGAAGGAAGGAAGGAGGGAGGGAGGGGTGAAAAGGAAGAACAGAAGGAAGGAAGGAAAGAACGAAGGAAGGGGGAGGGGGGAGGAAGAACGGAAGGAAGGAAAGAAAGAAGGCAAGGCAGGCAGGAAGGGGGGAGAAAGATTAGGAAGCAAGAAAGGGAAAGGAGGGAGGGAGAGAGGAAGAAAGAAGAGAAGGGAGGGAAAGAAGGGAAGGGAAGAAAGATGGGAAGTATGGAAGAGGGAAGGAAGAAAGGGATGAAGTAAAGAGAGTGAGGAAGATGGATGGGAGGGAGAAAAGCTCCTTTACCTGCTTACCAAGAGCTCCGTGTCCATGCTGCTGCTACAGCAGCCCCGGTTGGAGCTGCCTCTGGTGACGCCCCTCCCCCGCTCTTGCTGCGGCCCTGCTCCTTGCTTCTCTTGGTCTCGCAAGGTCGCAAGGAGACTTGGGGGAGGCTTTTCGCGCCTCCAGTAGCGCTCCTCCAATCACGAGCGGGGCCCGAGAGACGTCACTCCCTCCCTCCCTCAGGAGGAGGGAGCCAATGGAAAGCCAAGGGGCGGGACCAAAAAAATTAATAAAAAATAATAATAAAAATAATAATAATAAATAATTAAAAATATTTTTAATTGAATTTTTTTAAAAAAAACATCTTCTTTCTTGCTGGAGGGTAGGGGGCCATATCCAAGGGGCTGGGGGCCGTGTACGGGCCCCGGGCCGCCTGTTGGACAGCCCTGGTCTAATCTATAGCTAACCACCACAAGGGAATAGGCTGGACTAAGGGGGTCAAGACCTAGCACTGACAGCTCTTAGGGCCAGGAGAGATTCCAGTGGTGACGCTTTAGTTTAGAGCCAGAAGGACTGACTGGAAATAGTCAGTTAGATCACCTTGTCATCTCTTGTGATAGGGAGACAGGTGGGGCTCTGAGACTGTGGTGCTAATCTAGTTATTAGCATACTGTTAACAAGACTCAGGGAACTGTCTATGGTATAGAAGTTCCAGTTAGTTACATCAGCTACCCTCTAGTTTAATTATTAGTTGGGGAGTTGGGGAGACAAGTCTTAGTACTGTCTGTGGAACTGAATTTAAGATCTAAGATAAAGCACTAGCCTTTATATAGAAACCACTACGCACCAGCACATTGTTTAGATCCAGTTAACCATCACGCTAATTCTTAACTATTCTTTTCTGTAACCGTACGCTCTGTTCCCTCACTGAAGAACCAATACGATCTGTGCCTACTTGTTAGCCTGTTTGATAGTTAATAAATTCTTTTCTTATTAACTTTCACAAGCCTCCATCTTTCTGTCTTTTCAGTTTTCCTCACAGTGGGTGATTTGGTGTAAAGGGAGCCTAATTAAACATCTTAGTTATCAAATTAAATCCTGATCACAGATTAGGTTGGTGGCAGTAATTACCGGGAGTGTTAATAATTAATCTGCAGTGTCAAGTCGTGACAGGTGGGCAGTGCAACTAATACATACATCTGTTGGGACCCCATTTTTCCACCTCACATTGTCATGAAGGTCTCTGAGCATCCAGACGTACCTCTAGAATTTAAATTCAATCATGTTTCCATCTGAAGACACCTCAGAACTATGAAGATCTGAAAAAACAACTCCATGATATGGTGGGTTAACTGGAGACAGATATGTCAGCATGCTGGTATGGCCTGCAGGTGAATCTCAAGGATCAGGAAGAAGGAAGTGTTCCAGACTGTTTAGAATTTTGAGATAAGAATAACAGAGCACTTCGTTCAACATTTCACACATGAAAACTAGGACATGTATGCCCAAGCAACATTATAATGTGATCAAGATGACAAAACTTATTAATGAGGAAAAACACTCAAGGTAGGAGGAATTGCAGCAGTTTGCTTTTGCCTGAGCCTCATGGGAAGGGTAAATTTTCATCTTCTCTCTGAATTGAGTGCAAATGAAGAATGAGGGTGAAGGGGGGGGGGAGTGGGAGGAGAATGGAGACATTTCTGATATTGGTAAAGCAGCTGAAAAGTGATTCAACACAGGATTAATGGTTGCCCCCTCCCCAATCAGAACAGATGGAAAGTATGAACTGAAGTTTTGCTGATCTCTGAGATTTTGTTGCTTAAATCTTAAGCGCATGTTGCAATAGGGCTGCTATTGCTTCCTACTAGTCTTTGTTGCACAGGCACTGGAATGAATACCTGTCCCCACATACATACACCTGATCCCATAAGAACAATGTCCTCCAAATGCCCAAAATTTTACAAGACATTGAGGCATTCTCACAATGTTTTGGATGCTCCCCGCCCTGGGTCCCGGTTGCCCACAAACTCCCTCAGGCCTTGGCTCAGGAACTGCCGGGCCAAGGGCTGCCCAACCAGGTTCAAGTCCCAGGAAAGTCCTCTTTTAATAACAGGAAGTTAGCAGAATTCTTCTCCTGGGTATATTTTGGTCTGATGGGCCCCAAGACCTGGTGGGAATTTTGGGACACAAAAAAAATTGAATTTGCATGTATCTTTTTTTTTACCTCTGGCCACCATTAAAATGGCCCTGGGGCTGTGAGCAGCCCTTTGGTCATACTTTGCCCACCTCTTATGTAAGAACAGTCATTTATTTTCTTTGAGTGCTTTTTACTGCCTGGGAAGATATTCCAAATTGCAGCCTTGGTAGCTTACAACACAGCACAAAATTGTGAATTCTCTGTTCAAGCTGGGGTGCTTCTGACAGATGGCTTACACATGGTCACTTGTTGGACATAAAATGGTGTGAGAAGCTGGAAGCTTTGGTAAACTGAAAGGCCATATGCAAATGTTCTAAATAAACAGAATAAACATGTGGACCAGCTTTTTGTTCTGCTGTAATATAGATGTAGTTCTGTTTCATGTCCTTTATAGTTAAACACTGACTGTTAGCAAAAAAAAACGACCAGTATTTCTTTAGCCTATTGACCATAAAATCAAAACTCTAACATTTGGCATGTGTAATTTATCAAATGTTTGACTATCAATGTAACAATTTGTTACCCTTTCTTTTATGAAAATTGCTGTCCAGAGAACCAGCATGGCACAGTGGTTTGAATATTGGAATACGGATCTAGGAGAACAAGGTTCAAAGCCACGTTCAACAATGAAACCACTGAGTCACCATGAGCAGGACACATTCTAGCTTTGGAAAAAGTCCACAGCAAACCTCTATGATTAAATATTGCCAGGAAAAACCTATAATGGGGTTGTTATAAGTGAGAGTTGACTTGAAGATACATAACCATAAGAGCAAACATTATCCAGTCAGATCTATAGAGGTATGCTTGATTGTGAATTTCAATAAAAACTTGAAAATTCTCTTTGCATTAATGGGTGTCTGTTTGGTAACATATTGTGAAGAAATGAGATTGCTTTCTGGAGAAGCCAGGAAAATCAGAGTGTCTATTTGCTATGAACTAAATTGAGACCAAGCCATTTGTGTCTGACTCTGGAGTCCATGACATTAATTTGTTCCACTGGCTTGACTCTGCAAGGGCTGATGAGTTCCCCATGTTGTACAAAATAGTTTACCATCTTCCAAAGTGTTAAAAGTGTTTATAGAACACATCTGCTGGCCTGTATCATGTAATCACTGAGCATTGTGTTTATAAACCACCACACATAGTACAGGTTATAAAATGTCTCAAGATTCAGAAGAGCATGAAATTTCTAATAAAAAAATTCAACCGCTTGTTAGATGCCTTTACCTTCCCTTCTAGACTCACATCAAAGGGCATCACTCTACCCAACAGTGGTGGTGAAAGCTCGATCAAATTCTCTAAACTCTCCCAGCACTGGAATTTCCACTTAGAAATTGGCAAGGCAAGTAAGAAAGTGGTGCAGTGACAGATTGGGTGTGTGTATGTATGTTGTTACATAAATCATCAGGCACCAAAAAACACATGTACTAGTCAAGGCCATGTGCACATCTCCTGAGGAACTTTCATTGAAAGTAATGGACTCAAAAAGACATCTTGGCAGGTCTTATGACAATAGCTGGAGAGGTAGATGTGGGTGGGGAGATTTTGGCTTGCAAATCTAAGCATTGGATGTGAGGCTCTCCAACCTCATCCTAAGACAGCTAGCCCTCACACGCTGCTGAACGTCTTTTCCAGATTGCTACCTCCTATTGGCACCACCTACAATGACCTCCCTGAGGTCTGTTCACCACCTGTTCACTTCTGTGCCAAGCAATCTGTGGAAATAACATCTTTTCCATGTCCTTGGAATGAGAGGCATCCTCTGGCACACAGTCCAGCCATTGCTTTAGAGTCCTTTAGAAGCACTGTTTACAGAATGCTTATTATTCCCTAACATTGGTACAAAACAGTTTGGATATAATTTAGCCTCCAAATGATTCTCTTAACTCTGTGTATCTAGTGAAAAAAATCAACCATGTCATGAAGTTAGCCAACAAGAGACTTTCTCTTCAAATTCTGGAAGCTGGGATAATTTTTTTCCATGACTAATGTATCTCATTCCTGTTTACTCTGTCACACCACATGGCTGCATCTTTTTCCTCCCTTCGGCTATAAAGCAGGCTACTGCAAGGACAATTAACATTGCACATTCGGGTGCTCTGGACAATTTGGATTCAAATCAGCACATGATTTCACTGCCACTGACAATCTTTGTTTGTTGTTATTGTGTGCCTTCAAGTCATTTCCAACCTATAGCAAGCCTAATGTGAATCTGTCACAAGATTTTTTCAGAAAAGGTTTGTCATTGCCTTCCTCGAAGGCAGAGTTCTCCAAGGTCACCCAGAGGGTTTCATGGCCAAGTAGGGGTTCAAACCATGGTTTCCATGGTAATAGGCCAATGCTAAAGCTACTCACTAACACACATCACTATATTACTCATAGGAATGGGCTTGTAGCCACAATCTTTATTGCACACACCTGCTATTCCATTATAGTCATGCTATCATTGATAGTGGATACATACTAGATTGAGCACCTTGGATAGCGCACCTCATTTCAATTGTGCAACAGTGCATCATGAAGACAGATATATTTGAGGCTGTTTGGGGGGGGGGGGGCTAGTGTAAACAAGCTCCTAGCAAGGGCTCAGTCTGACTAGAAAACATCTAGATACTCAGACCTACCATTTCACAAAATTGGATTTCTCATGAGTGGTGAAACATATATTATGGAAGTCCATCTTGATGCCTCTGTGGATCTTTGGTTGTCTGTTCAAAATCAAGCTATGCCAAAATTCTTTGCACTGTAGCAGGTTTGATTCTATGTCCCTGCATGGCAAAGGAATGGACTGGATGGCCCAATTGGTGTCTTTCAACTCTGATTCTATGATTCCATGATTCTAGAGCTCCATTCCTATCCACCTACTGTAAGTACCATAGCCAATCTTCAAGTGAATGGTTTGAAAGGGAGCCAAATTACACCAAGATTTCTGATATTCTGTGTCCATGTGCTTTGACCTCTTAACCATTGGCTCCTCTATTGGTCTGCATTTCATCACAGGCAGATGGTTATTTTGCAATAGGAAAGGATTTTTTTCAGATGACTCAGCAGCATGAAAGTCAGTGTGTCAACTATGAAGTCTACTTGCCATAGAAAATAATCCAGCAATGCTTGATAAATCATTGTTTATATGAACCACAATCACATCCTAGATAGATATATGCTTGTTTCTTTGCAAACATCTGACTTATTGGAAAATCAGGCCTGAATTCAGGATGGGGCATATCCTTTCTTTCTGCATCACAGTACTAAAATCCACTCCCTCCACAGATGTGATTTATGTTGGGAAAACATTTGCATCGCTGTGTCAGAACATGGTCAGGAGAATTGGCATCAATACATTCAGTCTTTCTCATGTTTGGACAAATGGCTGCATGAAGTGACCACCTCAAGAAGTAAATGCAACAAGGCAAACGTAGCAACCTCTGGGTTGTTCTCTCTGCTAGAGAATTGAGTTCAGTATGTCATTTGATGAAACTTGGGCTTCCTAAACTAGCCTGCTGCATCAGTCATAATGCTAATGTTTTCCCTTCACCAATTGCGTGTCTGCACCAGGCAGGTTACTCCATAGTTATTTCTGCCCTGGAACCAGGGTTAGATGTTCCAACCTGGACTTTTGAATCCAGGGCCAGATATTTGTTTATTTATTTATTTGTTCAATTTTATATTCCGCTCCTCCCTGCAGACTCGGGGCGGTTCACACAACATACATGTTCCAGCCTGTTGGCACATCCTCTCATCCCCGTGCCACAGCAGCTCATTGCCAGCCATGGAACTCTTTTTAACCGGCTAAATGTTACTTGTCACATCACTTGATGACATAATGCATCACCAATGCAATCAGCAAAGAGGGATAGAAATGGGAGTAGCTCGTTCCATTATGTTGTCAGCATACATGTCAGATAGCAGCCAAGCACTTGCAAGGAGCTTCATGGCCAGTAAGGATCAGCAGTGGTGACACAGGGACATGCCATCCCCTTCTCCTGCTATGATTAGCACATGGAAAGGATAATGGTGGACATGTCCATTTGGACAGTGTATTGGGTAAAAATACCATGGATTATCGTCCAATTTTGCCTAGAGAGCAGAAAAGTTCCAGGATACTCACTGGAAGTTCCTGTCATGTAGATCGCCAGCACTGGATCTGAGGTGAGTCCAGGTTTTTTAGTTCATATACTCAAGCCCTATGATTCAACTGCCAGTTCAGTTGGCTTCTGCACATACATGGTTTACTGCACCATCCTGTTTTTTAATGTCTTGTGGTGTATGATCCCAACTCTTCCTGCAATCTCCTCACATTCATACAATACAACCTTTTTTATGCCACTGAACAGTTGTTCAAATAGGTAGCCCTCTGTGTGTTTGCAAATACTATGGGAACTCTGCACCATCAATTTCAATGGTAAAAAAGTGGTTTACTGAATTTTGTTGTGGCCGTACAAGCACGGAAGATGCTGAGCGTTCTGGACACCCAGTTGATGTCTCTCCATGTGAAACAATTGAAAAAATTCATGATATGGTGTAGTCCAATCGGAGATTGAAAGTGCGAGAGATTGTGGAAGCCATAGGCATCTCACATGGCTCAGTGGTTTCAATTTTAAATGATCACTTGGGTATGAGAAAGCTTTCCGCAAGATGGGTGCCGCGTTTGCTCACAATCGACCACAAATGCAATCATGTGACAATTTCGCAGGAGTGTTTGGCGTTGTTCAACTGCAATATGGACGAGTTTTTGCGCTGTTTCATAACCGTGGATGAAACGTGGATCCACCACAACACACCAGAGACCAAACAGCAGTCAAAACAATGGGTTTCTCTGGGTGAATAGGCGCCAAAGAAGGCCAAGGTGGGTTTGTCAGCCAATAAAGTCATGACGACCGTTTTTTGGGATGCACACGGTATAATCCACATTGACTACTTTCAAAAGGGTAAAACAATCAATGGCTAATATTAGGCCAACCTATTGGGTCGACTGAATGAGGATTTGGAAAGAAATGACCGCATTTGGCCAAGAAAAAAGTTATTTTGCACCAGGACAATGCAAGGGTGCACACATGTGCAGTTGCCATAGCAACAATCCATGAATTGGGATACGAATTGCTCCCTCATTCGCCCTATTCTCCAGATTTAGCCCCGAATTACTATTTCTCGTTTCCAAACCTGAAGAAATGGCTCTGCAGAAAGAGATTTGACTCCAACAATGAAATCATCTCACAAATACCTATTTTGATGACCTTGACAAATCTTATTTTTGGAAGGGATAAAAAAATTGGAGAAAGGTTGGACAAAGTGTATAGAGCTCAAAGGAGACAAGTTGAAAAATAAAATGATTTTTTATCCAAAAACCTGTGTTTTATTTTTAAAAGTCATGGACTTATTGACCTGTCCTTGTAGTTTGTTTTCAATTGACTCATGATTGGAAAAGGAGGGGAGAAGACAGAGATTGCCCTTAAGTGTAGGCTCTGGCAAAGGCTAACATGCATGTTCTTCCTAATTTCTGTCAGCCTTCCACTTTTGCAGGTTTCACTTCTGCAGATCTGATTATCCACCATTTTTGAGCTGCACGTACCAAAGGTTGCCAGCTTATTTACGTGGGCCAGACCAAAAGAGATCTGAAAACCCGGTTTATTGAGCATCATTCAAAAATCAATAGAAATTCAATAGACTCTGCATTCTATATGCATTGCAATGAAATGAAGCACTCCACTGCCTCTTTAAAAGTTAGAGTGCTTGAAAAAGTGAACCCCAACTGGATATTTCTAATCAACTCATCAGACTGGAAAATCAATGGATAATTCGCCTCGATACAGAATGGCCACGTGGCCTCAATGATCCTATCTGTATCAGTTCCATTCTTTTATAAAAGCAAACTTAATTCCTAATGACTTACCTTTGGGTCACCCTACTCAATGGAGAGTGGGGTTATGTTTGTATCATCTCCCGATATGGTATGCATTTCGACCTTTTGTGGTGGCTATGGTTTGGTGTAACAATTGATGTATTTGTATACTCACCCGCAATTATTTTATATAGATTTATGGATGCTTGTAATGTGATATTGTGAGCCTTGAGAAAGGATCCCAAAACGGTTTTTGTGTGGCTGCTAAATCAGAGCATCCGCATACCGTTGGCTATTGTGTTTGGATTACCTTTACTCATCAAAGATGCCTACGCTACTCTCTACCGTGTCCTGGGAATTTCCCGACTGGAGTATTCAGCTCCCTCACCAGGACTATGTGCCTGTGTGTTGGATTGTACCTTTCCGTTTGAGACACCCACACCCCATCCGCTACTCTCATTACGCAACTTTGTTTTTCTTTCGACTGGAGCAGCCATAATACGAACTGGGACTTTGTAGATACATTCCTGCGGTCTATTGTGGACTTCTATGGGACTAGAATGCTATATCTGTGAACTGTATACATTTGGATTATATACCGGGTTTTTCTCAAACAGAATACGATTGGATCTTGGAATATATGTTTTTCATATCTACAAATTGTATGTATAATCTTTCATCCTCTACAGCCATAATATATATTACCTGGTTGATATTATTCTATATTCACCGTTGTTGTTTTGGTTTTGTTAACCAGCCCGCTCATTGTTTTCTTTGATTGCTCTGCCCTGAGTCCCAGAATATAAATGTTTCAAATATCTTTTACCTTTTACCATTTTGAAAATATGGTGATGTTGCTTGGCCACACATGAAATGTGAAATGTTGGAGACTATGAATAAAAGGGGGGGGAGGACAGACCTTCTTCTCATTGCAGGTCTTTCCCTTTCTTGATCTAAACAATTGCAGGTTCAATACAGATTATAATATCACATTTCTGTGGTCACAATGGTACTCGATACTAAGGAGAGGAGATAACACAGTGGCCAAGATCGATAGTATTCTTAGGTCACACAAGGGGTGTAATCATGTGTGAAGTACTAGCTTTTTTTCTCTTTGAAAAGCAACCTTTCACGCTAGAGCATTAAGTTCTTTTGAAATTCACATCCACTGGTTGAACTACATTTTCAGTGGTTTTAATATCTGGCCAGGATTTTTTTCCTTATTTTTTTATACTCACCGTCTAGTCAAATGACACATTTTCAAAATATTTTTATGGCTCAATGAAAGCTTTATCCAACCCTGATTTTGACTTGATTGCTATATCAATGTTTCTGCTTTTGTCCTTCTGCTGTCTTTGTTCTTTTGGCTGAAAGATCAAGCAGCAACTAGATGCTAAACAAATTTTACTCAGAAACCAGCTTTGTTTTGTTTTTTAAGTATTTTTTTAAAAAATTATAAACTACACTGCTTCTATTGGTCACATTTGCTTATTAATTTCTGCGTAATGATATTCGTGTGCATCATTCTTGCCACAGCATCTGGGCATGGGAGATGTTGTAAACAAAACACGTAATAAATACATGACATTGATCCAAAAACACACAATTGTAAACAGCCCCCCCCTCCCTGTATAACCTCAGCACATCATAGGAAAAATCCCAGTGCTGCATAATCCAGCAAATATTTCATTCCAACAACATGCTTTGCAACATTTGCCAAAAGGTCAGTCAGCTTGCGTTCCAGTGAGCTACCATTAAAACATGGGTGGTCTTTACAAAAACAAAGAACAGAGTTTTGAGCTTTCTAGTTCCTGAGCTTTCTGGTCCTTTGGCTTGGCTTCTGAAGAAATGGCCTTTGTAAGCCATGGGCAACCTAGGTAAAGTCCTCATAGTGTGATTTCCATACAAAGTTGTGTGTAGAGACAGACCCTGGCTTACAGTTTCAATTTTAGTGGGTGGAGAATTGCTAAGTGTAAGGTGTCTATTGTCTATAAATGCTAATAAAGAAAATAGGTTCCCCAATAACTAGAAAGACCAGTATCCACTAACTGTAGTGATGTAAAGTATTTAAACACACATAAAAGTTCAATGTACACATAGAAACACAAATGAAGCCAGTAAAACATAAGATTGTTACATTCACATTAAAAAGAAATGACTTGTTCTTTTCTCAAAAGATGAATAGACTACAAATGAATAGACTCCAACATTCACTCACAACCAGTTAAACTCACAAGAGCCTTGATCAGGTGGTCGGATCTATAAATGTTGCATGTTATTAATATAAACATACAAGTTGTTGTCTAGAAATAGAAAGCTTTTAAATAACGCACTACTTACTCACTTATCAAAAAGCTCAACACTTGAGGCATGAGGTCTATTAACAGTCCTCTTTTTCTGTGTGGTATTTATAAAAAGTGGGTCCTAAAGGCAATGTTGGAGAACACTTACTGTGCAAGGATTTGGAGTCTACTCATCTGTAATAAAGAAAGACATAAGAACTATTACTATACACATGAAGAAGAGTCTATTCATCTTTTGAGAAAAGAACAAGCTATTTCTTTTTACTGGTTTTTGTGAGTTTTCCAGGCTGTGTGGCCATGTTCCAAAAGCATTCTCTCCTCAGAGGATGCCTGCTAGATGTAGGCGAAAAGTCAGGAGAGAATGCTTCTGGAACATGGCCATACAGCCCGGAAAACTCACAACAACCCAGTGATTCCGGCCATGAAAGCCTTCGACAATATATTTCTTTTTAATGTGAATGTAACAATCTTATGTTTTACTGGTCTCATTTGTGTTTGCATTGAACTTTTATGTGTTTAAATACTTTTGCATCACTACTTTCTGTTGTCTATAAATTCCCATGTTGCAGGAAGCCATAGAATCTGAGAACAAGAAGTGTTGAAACTAGTCCTTTCGACCTTGTGAAGCTCACACCCATCAGAGATCCAGATCGACAATACTGGTAAGATTCTAGAATCTTTACCAATGCTGTGACTAAATATTAACAGCTGTCCAGAGGCACAACAAGGTGTGTTGGGGGTTCAATAGGCCTTGCTAAATAATTTCAGCTTTACTTAGGCTGGGAACAGACTGGTAGCAACCTGCTCACACTTTTTCCGTAGGTATTAATATGAAAGATGGGTCACAAATATGCAGTTCAATGTTGGGTTGCTATGTGTTTTTCAGGCTGTATGGCCATGTTCCAGTAGCATTCTCTCCTGACATCTGTAGCAAGCATCCGCAGAAGTTTGTTCAGAGGTCTGTTGGAAATGAGACAAGTGGAGTGTATAGGTATCTGTGGAATGACCAGGGTGGGAGAAAAAACCCTTGGGTGATTGAAGCAAGTTGATTGTTGCAATTAGCAAGCTTGATTAGCATTGAGTTGCCTAGCAGCTGCAAAGTCAATCAATGAGGGTATTTGCATAGAGTTCAATGTTCTTTTTGGTTCTGCCCTATATGATCCCAAGGATCCCTATTTATTTATTTATTTACTTACTTACTTACTTACTTACTTACTTACTTACTTACTTACTTACTGCATTTGTATACAGCAAATCTCAGCCCTCTCAGCCTTTCACACTGAGGAGGGATTGCAACCCGGATCAAGGAATCCCATGGAATCCATGCACCACAAAGATCTTGAGTGTTTGGCCTTGAACGGTCTAGGTAGAATTTCTTGATCAGGGGATAAATTTGACTATCTGTTCATCAGAAAACAGGCTGCTATATGGTGCAGAAATGCTGGAGGACAAACCTTTACCTGCCATGTTACCTGCCTGAACCACTTGTGTTAGCCTGTTGTCTCTAGCTATCATGGAGAATATTGTCACAATATTGGAATAAGACTGAATCACCAGTCTGATCTGCTTTTGTTCATGGAGATGCCATCTTTTCCATTGTTTCAAAAAGCAAATGTCTGGAGCCAGTTCTAATTCTAGCAATCTTTCGTTGTTTGCTTGTTTGTTTCTGATAAAGATTATCAGTGGCAGTGGAATTATATCATACTATCAGTAAACATGGCACCCCATCAAAATTTGGGGGGGGGGAATCCTTCTTGCACCACAGCTTCCAGAATCTTAAGGCTAACAGGTTCACTGAGGTATTTGGGGAACTGTAATCTGAAAATGTAACCTTTCTATACCCTATATAGAGACAATAGGTTTGTCTACAGGGTATATAGACCCTGCAATATAGGTTCCTGTTAAAATGAAAAATAGAAAATGGAAGGGGGAGCAACAGAGAGATGATAGAGGCAACAGCAAAGATTAATGGGCAGATTTGGCTTCATGAAGTTCAAGCTTGTGAGCCAACAATAGGCATCTTCCAAAAACACCTGGCTCACAGCATGGCACGCAACATCACAGGTTTAGATAGCCAGAACAACTTTTTTTGTGTTCCTGCATGAGTACTTGAAGCCCTCTCAAATCATTCTCGCTACAGCATAAAAATAGCCCTAGATAGATTGCACAGAGAGAGGCGGTAGGAATACATACCAAAGAATACGAAGATTGAATAGTATTCCTTCCCTCATGCCAGGATTTCAGTGATAAACTGATGGATGTTGTTGTTAGCCTTTGCTGTCTGTACTTTTCATGGGAAAATCCATACTTTCTTCAAGCTGTGAGACAATCTTCAATATGGAAACCATTAGGCCAATTGAATTTGGAATTTAGAAATTGGAAGGAGAAGTAATAAATTGAATAGGCTATTTGACAATGAGATTAATACTTGAAACCCCAAAACAATTTTGATTTGCTTCCCTGTCTAGTGCTCATATAACTAATGAAAACAGGACTTGGAACATCTCATATCTGTGACATCCTTTTGTTTTTATGCCTCCAGTCTAATTTTTCTGATTTCTTTGGAAAAAGTGGGGGTGAATTCCGTAGCTAAATAGTTGCCAAGTGTTGATTTGTCCTTTTAAAAATTGATTCTAACAGGCTTATACTATCCAGGTGTTGCTACATGTTAAAGATACCAGCATAGGAGATGTTTATTTGTTACATGTATCGATTTCATTTCTTCCACTTATCTCAAATTCACAACAAACTCACTGTAAATTCACAACAATCGTGTTACATAGGACACATTGAGAAAATGAGAAAGACTGGGCCAGGTCAACTAGTAAATTATAATAGTAACTTTATTTGTATCCTGCCCTATTTCCCTGAGGAGTTCTGCATGAACCTGAACCTTGGGGTGCCTCTACACTGTCAAATTAATGCAGTGTGAAACCATTTCAATTCATGACTCAATGCTACGAGTATTGAATCCTGGGTTTTGTAGTTGGCTGAGGCCTCAGCATTATTTGGCAGAGATGGCTATAGACCTTATAAAATTGCCACCACCAAAATTCTAAAGCATTGAGACATGGCGATTAAGATGGTGTCAAATTGCATGATTCTACAGTATAGATGCACCTCTAGCCTCCCATGGAAGAGGGTTCTGCCCCTAAGAACAATCATGGAAAAGGCCCTGTCTTATGTTCTCATCAAACATGCTTGTGAGGGTGGATCCCCAAAAATCTCCAAATCCAGTTTACATGAAGTGATATAGTCTGTCTGGTAGTCAGGACACAATTCATATACCAAGTATGAGAAACAATTGTGTACAGATTATCCAAAATGCTTGGGACCAGAAGTCTTCCATATTTTGGATTTTTTCATAATACCTGGATATTGCTAATGGGATATCTTAGAGATGGGATTTAAGTCCAAACATGAAACTGATTTATTCCATACATATGTTACACACACACACATATATATATATACACTATATATATATATATATATATATATATATATATATATAAGGCATGGTTTCGAACCCAAAACTGGCCATTCTAAAATCAAATTGGGGGGGGGGGGGATTTTTTTTATTAGTAAAAGAAAGCCTTACAAAAAACATTCCAAAAATTTCTAAAATGTAACTTAATGACTAACGAAATTCGTTAGTAGTTCGTATGCCAGAGCATGCGCATTCCAGATGGTTTTGGCCTACAACTCCCAGAAATCCTAACAGCTGTTAATTGGGCTGGGATTTCTGGGAGTTGTTGGCAAAAACTTGAATAAATCACACTGAATTCTAGATGGGACTCTCAAAATAGGAAGGAGGGAGGGAGGGAGGGGGGTATTCTATTCTTGGAAGCAGCAAAAAAAAGGAGGAGCCTCCCCCCTCGCTCCTCGCTGCCTCTCTCTCATCCCGATCCTGAGGGAGCAAGGGCCCAAGTTTGCCCAGGCTGAGAGGAAAAGGAAGAGGCCAGAGGCTGTGAGGAATGGTGGGAGTTGAAGTCCAAAACACCTACCTGGAGGGCTGAAGTTGGCCCCTGCGATGGGGCAAGGCAGAGCAACGGGGGAAGAGACGGGCGGGCGGAGAAGCATCTGAGAGAGCGCAGGGAGAGAGGAGGAGAAGTGTGTGTGTGTGTGAGAGAGAGAGAAGTTGGCCCCTGCGATGGGACAAGGCAGAGCAACGGGGAAGAGAAGGGGGAGAAGCATCTGAGAGCGCAGGGAGAGAGAGGAGGAGAAGTGTGTGTGTGAGAGAGAGAAGTTGGCCCCTGCGATGGGACAAGGCAGAGCAACGGGGAAGAGAAGGGAGGGGGAGAAGCATCTGAGAGAGCGCAGGGAGAGAGAGGAGGAGAAGTGTGTGTGTGTGAGAGAGAGAAGTTGGCCCCTGCGATGGGACAAGGCAGAGCAAGAGGGGGAAGAGAAGGGAGGGGGAGAAGCATCTGAGAGAGCGCAGGGAGAGAGGAGGAGAAGTGTGTGTGTGAGAGAGAGAGAAGTTGGCCCCTGCGATGGGACAAGGCAGAGCAACGGGGAAGAGAAGGGAGGGGGGAAGCATCTGAGCGACAGCAGGAGAGAGAGGAGAAGTGTGTGTGTGTGAGAGAGAGAAGTTGGCCCCTGCGATGGGACAAGGCAGAGCAACGGGGAAGAGAAGGGAGGGGGGAGAAGCATCTGAGAGAGCGCAGGGAGAGAGAGGAGGAGAAGTGTGTGTGTGTGTGAGAGAGAGAAGTTGGCCCTGTGATGGGACAAGGCAGAGCAATGGGGAAGAGAAGGGAGGGGGGGGAGAGAAGCATCTGAGAGAGCGCAGGGAGAGAGGAGGAGAAGTGTGTGTGTGTGTGTGAGAGAGAAGTTGGCCCCTGCGATGGGACAAGGCAGAGCAACGGGGAAGAGAAGGGGGGGGAGAGAACCATCTGAGAGCGCAGGAGAGAGGAGAGGAGAAGTGTGTATGTGTGTGAGAGAGAAGTTGGCCCCTGCGATGGGACAAGGCAGAGCAACGGGGAAGAGAAGGGGGGGAGAGAAGCCAGCAGGAAAGAGGAGGACTACACTTTCCAGAATGCATTGCCTAGCAGCAGCGTCACTTCCAGTTCCCCATAGAAATGCGGGAAAAAGAAGAAGCTGAATGAAGGCGGGAAGGAAATGAGGGGGAGAAGATAGGGAGAAGTGAGTACGTAGTACAATAATTAAGAATTTATTACGATCATAACGCAAATTGTTGGCCTCAAGGACCGTAAAAGGAAGTCTACTTCCTGGTTAGCTGCCGTGATGCGTATAAACTAGAAAGTCCCATTACATATGAATCACTTACGATTTCTTTTGATTTTCATAACTTTTTTCTCATGCCTTATATATATATACACACACACACACACACACACTAGCTGTACCCGGCATGCGTTGCTGTGCCCTATTTAGGAGATGCGAGAAAGTCTGAGTATGTAAGGGTTGGAATTGATGTTGGGGTCATGGCTGTGTCGTTGTGGGTTGTTCTGGTGGGTGGGATGTTGAAGTCCTGTGGAGTTGTCGGTGTGTGGTGTTGCTGGCGTTCTGCAGAGCTTGTGGATATACAATGTTTTTTGTCTTTCCGTCTGCTGTGTTGATGTAGAGGTTCTGTGGTTTCCCAACTCTGGAGCACGCTACGTAGAGTTGTCCGTGGGAGAAGCATTCTGTGTCAAGGTCTATGCCACAGATTTGTAGTGTTTGTCCTTAAGCCTTGTTTATGGTGATGGCAAAAGCTAGTGTAATTGGGAATTGTAGACGGCTGAAGTGGAACGGCATATCGGTCGGGACCATAGGTATGCGTGGTATGAGGATGTCTTATCCCTTGTAGGGTCCAGTGAGGATGGTCGCCTCAATGACATTGTTCTGCAGTGCTTTGACGGCAAGATGTGTGCCATTGCAGAGTTTTGGCTGATCAATGTTTCTCAGCATAATGATGGCTGCACCCAATTTTAAATGGCGGTATGTGTTTGTCAGTGGTGCCTGTGTCCCTGGTGCCCTGTTTGTGTTAGTGTTATGTCCTCCTGGTAGTTGTTATGTCCTCCTGTGTTAGTTGGTTGTACTGTGTAGGTTTCTGTTTAGAAGTGGTATGTATGTGTTGTGTGTGTTGTGTGTCTGTTGTGTTGTGGGTCTGTAGTGGTAGGCATCGTGAGTTGTGTGGCTGTCATGTTGTGGGTGTGGTGTTTGTAAAGTGGAGGATTGGAGGTGTGTGGGTGGGATGGTGCTTGGAGAAGAGTTTGTGGTGTTGAGTGTGTAGTTTGTTATTGTGAGTGTACAATGGTAGTGTGGTGTGGATGTACGGTGTGTATGTGGGGTGTGTTAGTTGGTTGTACTGTGCTGGTTTCTGTTTAGCAGTGGTATGTATGCGTTGTGTGTGTTGTGTGTGAGTTGTGGGTCTGTAGAGGTAGGCATCGTGAGTTGTGTGGCTGTCCTGTTGTGGGTGTGGTGTTTGTTAAGTGGGTGTCTTTTGTTGTGGGTGTCTTTTGTCCTGTGAGTGGTATGTATGTGCTCTGTGCACATAGTTGTGTATCTTCTGCATATTGGTGTTGTGTGGTATTTTGTGCTGGCTTGGTCTTTTGGATTGTGTTTCTCAAGTGTGGTTGTGAGAGTTGTAGTGTCTGGAGGAGTGTGTGGTTTTTTTAAATTTTGTTGTTGTGATTGTGTGGCTGATTGTACCATGGTCAGTGGTTTGTGGTGATTACCAGTGGTCAGTTTTACTGGTTTGGCCAGTGTGGGCGAGGCTGAAGGAGCCTGTCCTTTAGGCACTGTGTGTCCTCGGCAGCCCGACTGGCTTTGGTGTGTGGGAGGCTGTCCTGAGGTGATTTGTTTTGGCGGCAGTTATTTTTAAGAAATTGTCACGCGCAGGGGGTGGGGGGCGGGGCCAGCCCGGGGGAATGGGGTGGAGTGGTTTTGGGGGTGGCAGGGGGCGGGGCCAGGCCAGGGGAAGGGGGTGGAGTGGTTGTGGGGATGGCAGGGGGCGTGGCCTGCACTGGGAAGCGGCGCCGGCATTTTGTGTGGGCCGATGTCGGCCAATGGGATTCGTTGGCGGCCGTGGAGGATGCTGGGAAATGTAGTTTTTTATCATTGTTTTGGGGGCCTTCTAGGTTTTGGGGGGGATAGTTTCTTTGCTAAAAACCTTCCTTGACTGAGGCCTATTTTTGTTGCCAAGTTTGGTGTCCCTGCCTTGGAAGGTTTCTCTGCCTATGGCAGTCTTTCGATGACGGGTCCTCCTTTATATATATATAGATATACAGTAGATATAGATATAGATATAGATTCTTTATACAAATAACCTGAAGGTGGTATTATACAAAATATTTTAAATAATGTTGTGCATGCGATAAAGCTTGTGTACATTGATCCATCAGAAAGCAGAGGTTTAGACTATCTGCTGGGCAGATAGAGACTATCTCAACTGCCCATGTGTTTTTTTTATTTTAAAAAATTGTATAATACATAAAAACACAATCTTCAAAATACCAGTATTTTCCCCAAACCCACCACCACTACAACCTCCACCCCACCCCCACCCCCACCCCCAGGAATAGTTAAATACTTCTATTGTGCTAATTACAATTGTTCGATCATGAGGATAGTCTTATTTAACTCTGTATATTTATCTTTCCCCTTTTTATTCTGTAAATGAGACCCTTCCATTTTGCCTCTCATGTCCTTATGATTTGGTCCGTCCTATAGTAACTTTTCTTTTGGCTGATATAATCTTGAAGTAGGTCATCAGCTAGATATTTATACCAAGTTTTTATATCCCATTTCTTGTGGTCTTTCCAGCCTAGGGCAACTGAGGCTTTGATTGCATCCATGTGTTTTATTATTTCCTCCCGTTCTTTAAATTCCCCTTTACTTTCTAATTTCTGAGTGAAAAATTGAGTCTTGTTCCATTCTATGTTTATCCCTAATAGCTCCACCATTTCCTTCTAGATTATTTCATGGAAGTTTTGTATTTTTTCGCATTCTCACCACATGTGGGTGTATGTTCCTGTTTTTCTGCAGTTATGCCAATATAATTTTGGGCACGTTTTCGTAATATGCGCCTATTGCACAGGAGTTCTGTATTATTTTGTCAGTATTTTCCGTTGGATTTCTTTAATCTTTAGATGTTTTATGTGATTAATTGATTTCATCCAATTGTCTATTTCTCTCTCACTGCAACTTAATTCCTCCTTCCAGACTTCTATTAGGATAGATTTTGTGTTATATTGTATTACTCTCTGGAGACCTCTCCTGATGTGCAAAAATGATGTTTCAGGAAGTAGGTGGATTTGGAGGGAATATGGGGCTGGGTGCCATCCCACTCCTTTGGGCTCTTAGAGCCTGAAGAACCAGGATCACTGTGGGGATTGACCCACGGGACTGCAGAAGCAGTCCTGGGAGTCAATCCCCACAGGGCCATCACCTGGAAAGTTCAGAACCTTAAGGTCTGGATCTTTCCAGGTGTTTCATTAACAAACTGAGAAATCCCAGTTTTCTATAAAATAATTCAGTTTTACTTGGGGTGTAATTTGGATGCCTCGGGTAAAACCGAGACAGGCCCTGCGAAATTGAGCCTGTCTGGAATGGCCCTGACCTTTGATTTGTGTTTATTCAGTCATGTTAGTGCTGAATTTCTCATTTTGTTTCTGGGAATTTCTCCTTTTCTTTCTGGGGATCTCCTCTTTATAATGTATGGTAGGTGGAAACATATTCAAAACCACTTACAGGAGGCTGGCTAATACAGCTACAGCATGCTGCCATTAGAAAGAAGGCATTTTTCCATGCTTAGACTCAGCAGAAATGATGATAGTTTGACTTGATTATTCTCCCCAATTTTCTTCAAATTAACCACTTACTGCTCTTATAACACAAAAAAAATAAAATAGTATTAGAGGCACAATAGATAAGATCAGAAGATATTTAAAAACATAGATGTTATTGTTAAATGGGGTTTTGACTTTAGCAATGGAGGATTGTCTCTCCCCATGTTGCTAACTGGCAGGTAAACAGTGAAAGTGATTTTTTCTCAAATAAATAATTAATATGCTAACAGTTTTTAGTGCTTTTCGTATGTTTTGCCTGGTAAAATTTAAATAGCATAAAGGAAGTAAATGCTAATCAGTTGTCCAATCTTAGGATATACAAGTATGCCAATAAAAATAATATTCGAAATAAGATCTGGATTTGATTTTCAGTATAATGTTTAAACTATATTGGCAGCACAGTCTAGAGAGGGAGGAGGGGGAAGATATGAAGGCAGAAAAACAACTTAACGCAAAGATAGGCCAGGCTCACAGCAGTAAGTCAAAAGCTAGGCTAAGAGGTAGCTTGGGGGGTGGGGAGAGAATTGGCCCTAGGACTTGTGTGGTCTGCTTCTCCTATGCCAGAAAATGATTTGTTCTTGGAAATTGGGGACCTTTTAATCTGAAAAGTCCCAGGCTTTCCCCAATCTGCTCGCCCTTCTTTTTCATGGTACCACTAAATATTGGAACACGGTTATGGTTGATGTGCTCACACTAGGGAAATCAACACGCTACTGCTCTGTATTTTCTTCCCATCCACTCCATCTGCGCCTCAAAATCCGAAGCAGAAAATAAAGCTGTAGTACCTAAATCAAGTGATTTTTTAAAATCTACTATTTAGTGGAGTTACAATTCCGACATTATTAAAGTAATTTAAAAGTTATGGTTATGCAACATAACAAATTATATTATCTCTCCTTAGACTACAAATGTAATTTAATTGCAATAGTCTTAGCTATTTAAAAAGAAATAGACTACTAATAACAAGTTATTCTATGCTTGGGTCAGAAACAGTAGACTTTATCACATGAGGGAAGCAAACCAGCATTGAAGACACTCACCAAGCACTTGACGCTGTGTGTAACTATTACATGCAGCTATGTGCTTTCATTCTATTGAAGAGCAAATCCCATCAATAGCTGCCAATCCCACAATATTCCTGTCCTCTACCTCATGCAATGGACTCATTTAACTTCTGTCTCACCTTGCCAGCAATAAAGTGAAGTTAGGGATGTGATTACCCTTCTGTCAGGCCCCAGCCTGGTTTCATAGCTAAGCCAGACAAAAGCCATGTTAATTCCAAGATCTCGGCCTGAAAGCAGGCCTCTGCAGAAGTCTCTGTGTCAGCCAGCAGTCAAGGGCAAACGCAGCCTTACTCTTTCTCAGGCCGATAAGAAGTGCTGGGAAGGCAAGGTCTTGTTGCTTCCCCTGGAGCCAGGTGCAGATACTAATGAGCTGACATACCTTCCTTCTTCGGGAGGCATGAGAAGCCGGCGAACTGTCCATGGGAACAGACTGCGTCAAAGTCAGCGCCTTGCAGATCAAAGCCTTGGGAGGCCTATTTAAGTCGGGTCCCAGAGATGCTCCGCATCTCGCGTCAACGTTAAGCTACCTTGCCAAGCACCACAGAACTCAAGCCTGGGCCGTTGGGCTTTCAAGTCTTTTTACTCAAGTATTTGCCAAGCCTTTGTTGCCAAGGTCTTATCCAGGATTTTAGCCCATTGGGGCATCAAGACTATTTCTGTATTTATTGGGCTTTTTACTCTTGGACTATTGCATTGCAATACCACTGATGCTGGTGGCATCAATGGACTATATTTTTATCTCTTTTATTCTCTTCCTTTATTCTAAATAAAGCATTTAATCATGGCTGGTCTAAAGTGGTTTACTGAGGGATCCTTCAGGTCTAGAGTGCAACACCTTCCCCCTTTCCCTTGCTATTCCCAAACTAGTAATTTTTTTAAAAAATCTGTGGTGTTCGGCTTTTAAAAAATATACCATAGCTACAATGCAAAATTGCTTTAAAATATTTTTGAAAAATTAAAGAGTGACAGAAATTCAGGAAGGTGGAATTGTTATTAAAAAAATTGACACACACTCTGACTAAACACAAATGAACAGAGATACTGTATAATGAATATTTTTCATTTTATTACTTGATTAGTCGCCCTTCACTGGAGCGCTCCGAGTGACTTACAGTACCGTAGAACATATTAAGAGTACAACAATAACAGTAAAAAAAGGATTACAAATTAAATGCCTTTCCGAAGAGCCAGGTTTTAAGTGCTTGTGTAAAGGACCAAAGGTCCAGTGAGGCTCTGATGTATGGCATTAATGAATTCCATAAAATTGGGGCAGAGGTTGAAAAAGCCCTACATCTAGTGGATTCCAAGCACATTTCTCTAGGACCTGGAGACTGCTGATGCAGATGGAGAGAAAGACGGTCTTTAAGATATAGAGGTCCCTGGCCATGAAGAGCTTTGAATGTCATTACCAGTACTTTGTAAGAGATCCAATGTTCAATTGGTAGCCAGTGTAGGCGATATAAGGTCGGTGTTATATGGGATCTCATGGATGTTCCTGAAAGAAGTCTGGCAGCTGTATTTTGTACAACTCGAATCTTCCGAGTCGTCAGCTGAGGAAGGCCGACATACAATGCATTGCAGTAATCCAATCTCATGGTGACAGTTGCGTGAATCTCTGTGGCTAGAGCCTCAGCCGGGAGGTAGGATGCTAATTTCTTTGCCTGACAAAGATGGAAAAAGGCTTGCTTACTTATGGCGGTGATCTGGGCCTCCATTGTTAGCGATGAATCCAGCACAACTCCAAGACTCTTGACGGTAGTTGATGGAACTAAAGGCTCCCCATTGAAAGTGGGCAGTGGTCGGATCAATTCTGATGGCCTTCCGGGCCAAAGAATCTTGGTCTTCAATGGATTAACCTTTAATCTACTTGCACGTAGCCAACTCATTATGGCCTCCAGGCACAAGATGAAATTATCTGGTATTGAAGTTGCCCTGGGTTCAAGATGTAGGAGTAGTTGGGTGTCATCAGCGTATTGGTAGCACTCCAGCCCAAAGCTCTGCACCAGACTGGTAAATGGCCGGACATAGAGGTTAAATAATACTGGGGAGAGGATGGTGCCTTGAGGGACCCCACAGTGAAGGGTGGACTTCTCAGAGACTTGGCCCATCCACTCCACTCGTTGGCTCCGATCTTGAAGGAATGAGTTGAACCACTTAAGGGCCAAACCTTGGAATCCAGGTGCAGCAAGGCGATGGATCAGTAGATCAAAATCTATGGTGTCGAATGCTGCAGTAAGGTCAAGGAGCACCAACAATGCCAATCCCCCTCGGTCAAGCTGGCAACGAATTTCATCGGTAATGGCGACCAGGATGGTCTCTGTACCATGACCCGTGCGAAAGCCAGAAAGAAAGGATCCAATCAGTTTGTCTTGTTCAGAAACCACTGCAACTGACCCGCCACTGCCTGCTCAATATTGAAATGAATTCATTGAAAGCATGAACTTTAAACTCATGTCATGTGTTTTGGCCTCTGTCCTGTGTGATTAATGTGTATTTTACATAAATGCTTTGATCTGTATCTTTTATGGAATTGAATTTTAATGTTTGTTTGTGGAATTTTTTATAGTATTTGTGTATGTTTCAGCTGTGGCCTGCCTCGAGCTGTGGGTAGAGGTGGGTAAGATATAAAATTATTATTATTATTATGAATTTATTGTAGTGTTTCTTTTCTCAAGTTTTGCAATTTGAAAGTGTTACTCCACTTGGGTTGTGGAGAAGCCTGGTCAGCTATATCTCCTGTAAATGAAATCCAAGTTTCTGAAATTATATGAATTGTAGAAGATCAAATCAAATGGAATCAAATCTTTAAAAGGGTAAGTGAAACTCTAAATGTATAAAAAAAACCTGGTCTTACTTACTCCCCTGTTTGGGGAGAGGAAAAGGCTAAGCCAGATAAACTATGCATGTCTATACGTCCAAACTACATTGATGGGATTTTCTTTGTATATATGTAAACTGCAACCCACCTTTCATAAACAGATCACCTCAGGGGGGCTAAACAGGAAATGTACACCCACACCCTAATCTCAGGCTGGTATTTTCCCTATCTCTCTACTAACAAGCCCTTTTTAACACAAGGGGGCTTACCTACATTTTCAAAGCTGCTCACATATTTCCTGGAGAATCGCTCATAAATTCTTACAGTCTCTTCCATACACCTTGTGTGATTTTAACATATATACTTATTAATTAAAGATAAACTGGGTACTTTGAAGCTGGACAACAATATCTGTGCTCACATGGTCCAGTACATATCTTCTGATAATGTGAAAGTAATGAGAAAGTAATGTGATGTGTTTGCATTAGGGGCCTTTCAGCCTCCCCATCTACTTTGAGGCTAAGACCACCAGAAGAGGACAATATCAGCATGTAAAGGTAATGCCATCATATAAGATACTTTTCTGGCTTCCTGATGAGTTCCAGAGATATCAGTTGCTAGACATAAGCACACAGATTACCTTTGTATGCCTTCCACTGAACTGTTTATATTTGCATAAAAACCCTTTGTGTTTACCTGGACTGGACTTTTAAGTCAATCACAGAGCTATTTGCCATCTTCATCAACAATCTCTTCCAGCCGGTGACATCAGAAGGATTCCCCAACCAACAGGAGCATGGATCGAAACTGGGTTAGCATTCCAGCAATCAGGAAAGAGGCCGATATTTTTCATGGCTTTCAAAGTGAATAAAATGTTCTGTACATCTCTGTATACCTTATGTTGGATCTTTCAGTGGAGACTCTATGCTGGCATCCTACGCATCTGGGCAGATAGAATAAACCTTTGCTTGTTGCCTTCAAACCCAGTTTGTGTCTTGAATCTGACTCACTGGCAGTAGCAATGCACAATGGGCTCAAACCCACTTTCTGCTGTTAGCTAAATTACTCTTCAGAACTACAACGGTATGTGGAAGTATGAGTATGGGAATGCAGATAGGCGAATCAGTTCAATTGCCCAAATGGAGAGAGGTGCAATAATGAAGGTACTCTTGCTGTTATGTAGCTGCCAATAGTGATTGCGTGACTGCTGTGGAATGAGGGCTTTGCACAATAAAAAGTCCTGTGTGCCTTTGAGCCATATACAATTCTGATCATACAATAGGAGAGGGCTTTAGCATTTTGTTGATATTAACTGGAAACAGAATGTCCAATTAGATAAACTCTTGGACTACCCCTGCAATTTAATTACCATGTTGTTTAAGGGATGTTTGTTCAGAGACTGCAGTCTAAGGTGGCCATGTGTCCTACTTTGCAGAAGACAGTCCTTTATTTTAGTTGACATTGATAGGCTTTCTAGACAACAGTCCTCTGCTTGAAGAAATCCTTTTTCTAAAGAGGTTTCAAATCCAACTTGGAGTTTAAAGATAAAGAATTCTTTTTTTGGCAATTCATAATTGGCCACCCTCATAGCATCGTAGAAAACATAACCTTCAGATGGTGTATATGTATTTCAAAGAGAGTATACAACTCTGGAAAAGAGACGACATAGCTTCTGGGGAGAGACATTTTTAACCAAGCAGTAAAGCAACTGTGTCTGTTTGTCGTTACAGAGCTGTTGTGCTTTGTGTTTAGTAGGTCAACAAACTGTCGGCCGATTAATTTGTGTCTGGGCCTATCACGCAAAGGCTGTTGTTTCACAGAAGGTTTCAATCAGTACAGCCAAACTAGTAAAACAGGACATCCTGGTCGGAATTACTTTCTCAACCTTCTCTTGAACTGTTGCTTTTCCAATCAGTCTTGGCAGATTTCATTACGAGTCAACAGCTAGCATATTGAACTAGATGCAACTCTTTTCATTCAAGAAAGGAGTATATAATCTGGTGCTGTATTTGATAATGTCCCCATTATAAAACACAGAAAGATAATAAAATCACTTTTAGCTTGATCCACCCTGCCTGTCTCTCACCATGGTTTTCCCTGTATGATATTATCATAGCACTAAAGAGTCGTCTGCCAGTGGCTCGCAGGAATCAAGAACCGTGAATTCTGACTAAAAGGGCTGCTGATGTCATCTCCCATGCCCTTTAACTTTCGCTATTTCCTCTGAGTTTAGCTGCACTCCTGAAAGTGGGGAAAAATTTTTTCCAACCACAGTGTATTGTTATGAGTTTTCCCTGTTATTCTGTAAAGTATTTGACTTGGCCGGCAGTGGACAAGTAAGACCAATAAACTTTACAAAAGACTTGCTCCTGGTGGAAATGAAAATGACTGAAAGTGCTCTATTGACATGTCATGGTTCTGGAGAGTGTTTTACTGAACATCTGTAATGTACCAGTACAATCATTCCCTGTATCCCTGGCTTCTGCATTCACAAATCCCACCATCCACAGCTTGATTTTTATAAAAATCTAAAAGGAATGCCTTGATTTTGCAATTTTATATAAAGAACACCATTTCACTACACATTGTATATAATGGAACTTGAGCAACCATGTACTTTGGAAGCCTGTGATAGGCTTGCCTTAGGGTTGTCATAAACTGGAAATAACACGAATGCACACAAATGACACAAATGACAATCTTCAGGCAAAGGTGTATAATGACAAAGAGCTACCCTATTATCCTAAGCATGGCACTCAAGTTCTCCACGAATCATATAATTTTAGCCCCAAAGCCTGACCTCAACTTATACACAAGGTCTACTTAAACAAAGAGTATATATGGTACTTACTTTTGTTGGAGCAGACATGCCTAGAATTATTTGGAAAGCTGGAGTTCGAAGAAGAGCCCATCTACGATGCAGAATGAATTGCTCGGTTTTTTGGATTTAGGACATGCACATCCTTTCCCTCACCTCCCTTTGAGTTAGTCTTATTGTCCATTAGTTCCTGCAGTAAGAAGTGCCAGGTGCTAATTATGTCTGTTCTCCTGTTGTTTACTTTAAACTTACTTTTTCTTCTGTTTCCCCTATACTTCCCACAGCATAATTAAATTTGTTATTTCAGACCGTGTTGCCATTTCCTGTGACAACTGGTCCTCATCCCTGCCACCACCACCTAGCTGCTTTCACACACACTAAACAAAAAGAGAGGGGCTTACTGTCACAGTGAAGACAAATAAGGACCAATAAACACATTCGCAGGTGAAAGGCTATGAAACCGCTATATATACGAAAAATCAATAAGTCAACAACAGATGATAAAGGAAATATTGCATCAATCCTAAAATCGCTGAAACACAAATGAATCCAGAAGCGCAGGCATGCCTACATTCATGCAAGGTGCTTAAAAGGGAAAACATATATTTCTGGCTTGCAGATGCCCAACCAAGGGAAGGATAATGGTTCTTGTTAGTATGTCCCAGCATGGAAAGAGCAATAGAGTCAAAAGTTCTTACTATACAGTCTTGTGTTGAATGTCCAAATCCATATGTTTGTGCTGTATCCAAAGGGGAAACAAGAATGTGGCGTTGCTTGGCATCAGAGGCATGTGGAGCGAAGAGATCCTATAATTCGGTATATCCTGAGTTTACGGCGGGATAATCCACTCCCAACCAAATGGTGGGTGATAGCCGAGACCTGCAGAGGTCTGTTTAAGATATGTTCCAAAAATATATTCACAGGAAATAATAGTTATAAATCCAAATAGCGAGAGGTGGTCCGTGAACTGGCTCAAGGAGGAGCCAGGTCCATGCCAATGGCTTCTCTGTAATTAGAGGAGCCACATGGATTTCACTCATTGATGCTATTGTATACGCATATGCTGAATTAAAGTCATATAGCGATGTGCCCAGCCCTGATGAAGTGCCTCCTGGCACGAAAATGGCCCTAAATCATAGGCACCTCTAATTACAGAGAAGCACTACATCAGTGGACTAGATCCCCCCCCCCCCCAAAAAAGAAGACATGCAGTCCAACCCCAGTTTGCCATGTAGGAAAACACAATCAAAACACTCTGCTTAGAAGTCTCCAAAGAAGGAGACTCCAGTACAATCCAATGCAGTGCATTCCACTGTCAAACAGCTCTTACCCCCAAGAAGTGATTTTCCTGCTTCTTGGTCTCTTCCAACTCTATGATTCTATGATTCTAATGTTTAAGTGTAATTTATTTTCCTGCAGTATGAATCCATTGATCCATACCTGGTCTCTAGAGCACCAGCAAACTACCTTGCTCCACCTTCACTATTTTGCTTAATTCCTCGGGGGGGGGGGGGGGAATTAAAGGGTAGGAATAGATGAACCATCAATGCATAGATTGGGAGGAAACAAGTCCCAGCAGATGGGGTAAGCTAAATGTGCTTGTTAGTTTCTTTAAGCACTTGAGAACAGGGAACATGTTCCAGCCAAACCCGAGATAGGTTTGCAATGCCAGACCTGTTTTTAGAACATCTTGTGAAAATGTCCTAAGACTCCTAGATCCCTTTTACATGTGCCAAGCTAGTTATCACCGATCCTATATCTCTGCATTTAATTTTTTACATGCTTATTTATTTATGCCTAAGTGTAGTACCCTACATTTCTCCAAACCAAAATTCATTTTGTTTGTTTTGGCTCAGGTCTTCAATCTGTTACAGTCATTTTTTGATTCTGATCCTATCCTTTGGGGTATTAGCTATTCTTCTCAATTTGGTGTCATCTTCAAATTTGGTAAGCATGCCTTCTATTCTATAATCTTAGTCCCTGTTGTGGTTGTCACTTCCATGTTAGTAGAGCAGAGAGTCCATTCTGGGGTTTAGTCTTAAAGGAACTAGACAAGGCACAGCATCCCATTATCATATTAGCTCAAGTGCTTTGGAGAGCTCTTTTGTAGTTCAGCCCAAAGTAGATTCACCATCCCACTATCACGACAGCTACCAGTTGCTACAAGATCCAGAGAACCCTAGATTCAAATCTCTCTCCAGCCATGAAGTGGATTGACTACCTTTATTTAGTGCTCAGTTTCTCTTACCATAACTTCCCTCACTCAGCTCTTGCGAAGAGCTGAGTGAGGGAAGGGGCCTATATAATCCAACCATGGGGAAGCACTGATCATGGCTTCATCTACACTGACATTATAATGCAGCTTCAAAATTACTTAAAACTGCAACAGCCAAAAAAATACACACCACCATTGCGAACTGTAGCATATATTTCAGGGGATACCATGCATAAAAAGTTGCAGGAAATTCCAAGTTAATACATAAAATAGGCTTCAAGAGATCACAGAATATTCCAAATCCAAGGTGAATTCAGCACCACAACATGAAAAGTGCATTATAGACACTTACCCCTGCTGAACCACAGTAAAGAATCCAGAATAAGGGCTTCCAAAAAATTACCCAAAAGTATGACTGGACAGCCGGTGGTGAACGGACCCCTTCAGGAGAGGTAATTAATTGCCTCCACCCTTGATTGTCCTTTTCCGTTTAAAAAAATTCCTTATGCCTCCAGTGCACTGGTGCACATCTTTGCAGGAAATAGGGGGAAACTTGCAGGTCCATATTTCGTGTTCAATGTAATCACCATTTCAAGGATGGCAATCTAATCACCGTCTCAGCAAAAGCAGTTCCTCCCAACCAGTTCCAATCTACATTATAGTGTCAATGTCCATAGGCTCTATGAGTCACCAGAGAAGAAAGTACTGAATCCATGACAGCTGGAATTTGTAAAATGTGAAGAGAGACCCACAGTTCAGCAGGAAGCTAAGAGCTAGTCAAGTGCATTTATATTTCCACAATTGTTTGCATTATATTCGGATCCTGGCATGATTTAAATATTACTCAAATTCTGGAAAATAAATAATATGTGAAGGTGCCCTCTGATTAACCTTCTGTCAGAACTGATATATGGAAGTGCACTATTATTTTAGTTAGCTTGAACAATGAGGTGACCTCCTTACCCTGAAGTAGGCTTGCTTTGGCAATAATTGGTTTATCAAGTTTCTTGGTTTTTAGAAGAATGAGAATTGCCTTAGCCCTAGCTGACTTCCATAATTAATTTATTGCTCATAAACAAAGAATGAGAAAGTCCTTACATTTATTATCTAATTACAACTAGGAACAGAGCATCAGAGCTTGGACTCCTTCAGACTACAACGTATTGGCACCCATATAATCACTTTCTGTGTTTGTTTGTTCTGGTTAAGGAACTATTTGATGCTCATTTCTAATAGTTATAGCAGCCAGCTCATCCCATGACCTGCCAAAAAGAGAGCAAGAGAGCAGGGAGATAGGCCAGGAAGCCTCCCATTCCATTAACTGGGCAGACCAAGCCAAGAGTAAACAAAGAGTAGGGAGGGGAATCCATCCTAGAAGGGGACACTTTTGCTCAAACTGCCTGAACACTCAGGCCTGAACATTTAATTCATACTAGGTTGGGCAAGCTCCAATGACTCTTGCTGATTTTGTTCAGTCCTTCTTTTTATTTCAAAGGTCTCCACATGTGAGGAATACCTCTCAGAGGCTGTGAAATGTCCACAACAAACAAAGAAACTCTGAAAAGTGAATCTCCCTAGGCAGAAATCTCCAGACTCAGGCAACAGAATGTATGCAGACACATTCCCACTCAGTATTGTCTTGGTGACATTTGAGGCTAGTCAAAAAACTAAGTATGTTTCACTTGGAAAGAATGATAGCTACACAATGAATTCAGTTTGCATGCGCATATAGTTTGTTATGGTTAGTTGGAGAAGCACGGGAGGAGCAGCCTCGGCAGAGCTCAAGGGCAAGTTCTGTTGCTGATATCTGATATCTAATCACTTTTAGTTTCCTTAAAACTTTCAATTTTAACCTTTTAACTGAAGACTGTTGTCTCCGTACTCTCACTTTTGTGAAGACTGCTCTCCTGTAGCTAATGCAGTCATAAAGGTCTTATCTACGAACTGTTCAGAAAACACCTAAGCAAGAGTCTTCAAAAAGATCAAGTAAGGAAAAAAAAAGTCTCCACATCCACAGTAAAATGAACAAATTTGAACTCTCAAAAACTCCTTAAGCATAAGCTTGTGGATAAGAAGAGAGCTCAAGGCACTACTGCAAAACCCCCTAATGATAAGAAAGATAAAATTAATCACAAACCTGAACCTGGAAATGAAATGCTATTAAATCAGACCAAGTTAAGAACAGACCTTGATGTCCTAGAAGCCAATCAAGCAATACCCCTCTTGTGTGGCCCTGCAGAACTAGTAGACCCACAAGTTACACAGGATCCCTAGGAAAGCATATTTGTTAAGAGAAAGGAAAACAAGATCAACAATGAAAAGAAATGGGCAAATAACTTTGATGTTTTAGATGTGGGGGATTGGGAGATGGTATTGGTTCCAAACAAGCAGATGATCACTAACTATCCTAAGCCCAGGGGTCTCCTCTCACCTGAAGCACGAAAAGGTCACCTTCTAAGGGTGTTAGAAACTGTGGAGTGTGATGTCATTAGTCTAGCCAAAATAACCCAGATAGAATACCTCTTTTATAACAGTCATAGCATGCATAAATAAGCAAGCAACTAACAAACTGTACTGCCTCAAGGAAAATCCTATGGAGCTTGGGATGTCTATCTCTCAATACTTCATTAATAGCTTCCCTCCCCGCCTCCCAACCCCACTATTCAAACAGGAACCCAAACAACTCTCCACAGATAACCAAATCCATTGCAAAGAAGCCAATGTCATAGATCTAGGGCACACTCCTAAACCATTAAATCAGCTCCCTCCCGCAGAGCACCTGGAATCAGAGCTCATCACTGAAACACCATTTAGTGAGTTATACATAGGTGAGGAAGGTGTCCTGCTGGAAACATTCCAATGCCTTCCACAACTAAGTCAAAGGGAAATAACTGACTATGCTACGGGCAAAGCTTCTTAGTAGGACAACTAAGGGGGTTAAAGTTCAACCCTAGCCAGGACATTTTATAGGGGACCAAGTGGAGAGGG
This sequence comes from Anolis apletophallus, assembly GCA_030556195.1. Classification (NCBI taxonomy): domain Eukaryota; kingdom Metazoa; phylum Chordata; class Lepidosauria; order Squamata; family Anolidae; genus Anolis; species Anolis apletophallus. The sequence continues at coordinate 31,311,425 of JARBWK010000006.1, read as the reverse complement.
ATGTATCTTATGGGAGGGCTAGAGGCGGGCAACAAACAGAACCACTGAGTCACCCTAAGAGTGAATACTGACTATTTAGGAACGAAGTAAACAATGAAATACCTCCCACTCAGCCCACTATTCTGCAACCTCCATCAGCCGCAAAAGAGAAAACCTTACAAACAAAAATCATCTAACCATCTAACAGTCTATCCTGGAACATAGCAGGGTGGCAGACCAGAAGTAAAGAGGAAGAGGTTGGTACATTTTTGAGGAATTTTGACATGATTTCACTTCAAGAGACATGAAGTAAATGACCTCTAGATTTTAATGGATACACTATAATTGACTCCCCGGCTCAATTGGAAAAAGGTAGAGGGCGACCGAAAGTATTGGAGCTCTTTGAAGTGCATTCTGCTCCCGGTGATTAAGGACTGAAGAAATTGCAGCCATAAAGCGATCAAACTAGTTTATTTAAAGCTACTATATACAGCACATCATAAATCCATCTGCTTCCTCCGGCACACAGCTTGAGAAGAACATGGCGCTGGCCGCTTCTGTTATCAGCACTTAACCACACCTCTTTGCATTCCAACGTGACATACATTCCGGTTATATTAATCAGGAAACAGTAATACATCATTGCAATACTATCTAGGAATACATTTGCAGATCTCTGATGCATTAACTCAATGAACGCTGGACAGCTCCCTGCATATCTACTTAGTACATAGCAAAACACATAGCAAGTGGCAAGCTTTAAAAACACACACATACAATATTAAAATCTCCCTTTACACTTCACACAGTTTCAACAGAAAGCTGGCCTGGCCATTCTGCTGTCTACATCTCTTGTGGCTAAAATCAAACCAGTCGACAATTGCAGCCATATAGCTATGGCATGTCACATATAATATGGACCTACACAGATACTCCCGGTTAATGTATGTATTCCTCCCAGCCGCAAAGGGGCAGAGTTAATCCGTACTTGGGAGGAACTGGAAGATTATATAGTAATGTTAGAATCACACTGTCCAAAATCTAACTTAATTGTTACAGGAGATTTTAATGCTCACCTGGGTCCAGATAATCCAGCCTTATTAGCCTCTAAGTTATGGCATCTGGAAGATATGGACGACCACTTAAATAAGATTGATAGGAAATCTAAGGATAACAAGATCAACTTCACAGGAATACCCTTAGTGCAGATGACTTCTGGCATACTAGTTAGTCCTCCTAATTTGATGTGTCCTCTAACCCTTCATCCAAGTCATTAATAGAGATGTTGAACAGAACTGGGCCCACTACTGAACCCTGCAGCACTCCATTAGTCATTTCTTTCCCAGGTGAAGAGGAACCATGGGTGAGCACCCTTTGGGTTCAGTTGCTTATTCAATTACAAATCCATCCAACAGTAGTATTATCTAGCCCACATTTTACTAGTTTGTTTGAAATAATATCATTGGGAACCTTACTGAAATCAAAATATGCTACATCCACAGCAATCCCTGCATCTACCAAGCTTGTAACTCAATTGAAAAAAGAGATAGGATTAGTCTGGCTTGATTAGTCATGGCAATATTAGATCAGCCCCCTCCCTCCTGTCCTTCAGAAGGATGGTGAAGACGTGGCTGTGGGACCAAGCCTTTGGAGCAATGCAATGAGGCAAAATAGTGTCCTGAGATGGTTTTTAAGCAACTTTTAATATGGATATAAGTGATTTTAATGTTTGTATATATTTATGGTTTATGTCCCGGCATTGAATGTTTGCCGTATATACGTTGTGCTCTGCCATGAGTCCCCTGCAGATAAATGTTTTAAATAAATAAATTATTTATTTATTTTTGAGAAATTCATGTTGACTTTTAGTAATCACAGCATTCTTTGCTAAACGATTGCAGACTGCCACCTTAATGATATGATCCAGAATCTTTCCTGGTATTGAGTCAGGCTGACTAGATGGTAATTGTTTGTGTCCTTTTTTAAGACTGAGGCAAAGGAGGTGTTGAATAATTCTGCCTTTTTCCTATCCCATGTCAGCATTTCACATCCTCTGACTTCAGAGAATTTACTATTTCCTTTTTCTACTTACATAACCAAAGAACCCCCTTTTATTGTTTTTACTCTCTCTGGCAAGCTTCAGCTCATTTTTTGCTTTAGCCTTTTGACTTTTTCCTACATGTGTTAATTATTCATTTGAATTCCTCTTTGGTGATTTTCTATTTTCTATTTTCTTGTACATGTCTCCTTTAAATCTCAGCTCAGTTAAAAGTTCTATGGAAATCCATTCAGGTTGTTTTACACTTCTACTATTTTTTTCTCCTTTGTGGTACTGTTTGCAATAGTACCCCACTATCTCACTTTTAAAAACGTCCATCCATGATTAACTCATTCTCTTTTAGTATTCCTGTCCATGGAATTGCATTCAATATTTCCTTAAATTTGAATTCTAGCAACAACAATGTATATAGGATCAGTATTTGAAGAATTTCAAAAGCCTCTCGTCCCAACCTCACACCTGCTGAAATTCACTACTACCATAGAGCTGCTAGAGGACCATTATGTTATTTGTATCCTTATTTGTGTGTTTTACTAAATGTGGTTTTAAAAATGAGAAGCAAAAGAAGAAAAAATGCAACTTCTGAACATAGCTTGAAAAAAATCTGGCCATAGTGTTGAAACTATTCATACTGCATTTCTAAAACATGCATTTTCCATACTCAGTTGTGAAACATTAAACATTACTAAAAGACAGTGGATAGGGGCATGGTTGAAATTTTGATACCACTACACAAGTGGTTGCACAAGTGTGGTTTCTTT